>JAQIUQ010005158.1:30000-375000 GCA_030378365.1 Hybognathus amarus
CTCTCTCTCTTTTTCTCTCTCTCTCCTGGTGCAGTATGTGGTGGTAACTGTATGTCTGAAAGCCGGTATGGAGACCACAGCATGGACAAGGGTACGTCAGTCCCCATCCTCCAACACAAACAAACACACACACACACTCTTCACTGCCTGCCATCACAGCTCAGAGCAATGAGCGTCTCTGGCAGCGCCTATGAAAGTGCTGTCTAATGCATCAAATTTATTACAAAGGATTTGTTCTATCTGGAGTAAAACTAGATCACATTATAGAACACTTTGCACTCTGATATCATGTGTCTGATTCTATAATAATATTTCAAAGTAATATTATTTTTCTCAACCCTTTGACCATTCTTTTTCTTGTTTTAAAGTCATTTTACTTTTCAAGTATTTATCTTGATTTGAGAATTTTATTTTATTTTTTTGATATTTGTAATGAAAAATGCCAAAAAATTAGGGCTGTCAAACATGTAATTGCGATTAATTGCATCCAAAATAAAAGTTTGTATTTACATAATATATTTGGATGCATTGTGTATAATTATTTTGTATATATATAAATACAGACACATGCATGTATATTTAAGAAAAAAATATTATTTATATGTAAAATATATATATTTATATATAATATAAATTACATATAAATCTATAAAAAGTATATAAATGAAAATATGTCTTAAATATATACAAGCATGTGTGTGTATTTATATAGATAAAATAATTATACACAATGCACCCACATATATTATGTAAACAAAAACTTTTATTTTGGATGCGATTAATCAGCGATTAATCTTTTGACAGCTCTACAAAAAATACTATGAAAATGAATGAAAGCACCTTCTAATGCATCAAATTTATTACAAATCTAAATTGAAAGGAGATCTCATTATACAACACTTTGCACTTGATATTATGTGTCTGATTCTGTAGGAAGGTCACATATATATTCTGGGAAGTGCTTTAGATAGATGGTGAACATGTATCGCTGCTATGTCAGGACATTTCTCTCTCCTGTCACCGTGTGTTGAGGGACGTCGACACTCCCCGTCCGTTCAGCTGTCCACACACCAGATCTTGTGCTATAAAGTAGAGCGGCCTTGGTATTCACACAGTGTCCATTACAGATGAAGAGGTCTATATTCAGTATGAAACTGACCATGACCTGTTTTTCTCTTGTTCTAGTTCTCTCATCTGGCTGTATGGGGCAGCATGGTGCTCTGGATGTTGTTTTTTGCCGTCTATTCTGCAATCTGGCCGACCATTCCTATAGCGCCGGATATGTTGGGCCAGGTGAGTGCAAATACACACACTTGCTCATATTTGTGCTTTACTCACTGACTGCAGCCCGGCGCCTGGATGACTTGCTCTCTGGGTGTTCCATATCAGATTTATGGCCCGCTGTCCCATTTCGCAGTCTCCCTGCACCTGCCACGCAGTCACCCGAGCCCCAGGTTTTTACGGCCTACCATGGAAGTGTTGACTTAAGTGAGTGGGCTGGTTTGTGCAGTGCCACAGATATTTGTGTGTGTAAGTGTGTGAGGAATACTCTTAAAGTTTTCTCTCGTGTCTTTCACTGGAGGCCGACCGATATGATCGACCGATATCAGGCATTCTAACGTGTACCGTATTCAGTTATGAAATGTAATTATGTGCTGAATCATATTTATATTAGGGCTGTCAAATGATTAATCACGATTAATCACATCCAAAATAAAAGTTTTTGTTTACGTAATATATGTGGGTGAACTGTGTATAATTATTTTGTATATATATAAATACACAAACATTCATGTATATTTAAGAAAATAAATTATTTATATATAAAATATTTATATTTATATATAATATAAATTATATATAAATCTATATACAGTGTATACATGAAAATATTTCTTAAATATATACATGCATGTGTGTGTATTATATATATATATAAAAATAATTATACACAGTTCACCCACATATATTATGTAAACAAAAACTTTTATTTTGGATGTGATTAATCACGATTAATCATTTGACAGCCCTAATTTATATTGTTTTTTTAGGAAAACACAAACACATACTGTGTGTGTAGAGAGATATGCGCTGTTTGTAAAATTACAGTCTGATAAAATTTCTGCATTATAAGTACAGAGCTTAGAGTATAATTATGCACAATACTTGCATTTGCAAACTGAAATTCACTCCCTTAAAATATAGATACTTGGCACCCGTGTATCAATACAATATCCCCATGCAAAATATTGCGATATTATGCTGTATCGCTACCCTACCCAAACACACTGTAGTATCAAATTATATTTACAATTATCATTTGTGTGAATTAAATTTATGATTGACATGTATTTTTTTTAAATACAATTAAAATACTAAAGTTAAATAAAAATTTGTATCAACATATTTAGCATTGTATTATTTATTCTTATAACCAGTATTTATCTTCAAAAAAATTTCAACAAATTTCAAGTATAAAAAAATAAATGATAATAATAAAAATATTTTAAAATGTATTAAATTCAATAAATTGCATTTAATACAAATATTTGGTATATATTCATCAAATGTTATAATATAGAATATACTATAAAATATTAAAGGGGGGGTTACTGCTTTTTTTTTCTTTGCATGATTGTGTTTATGGGGTGCAATATAACATGTATTCGTGGTTTTTCTTTTTTTAAAAGTCTTATTTTTCATAAACTTCACCTTTATTGTCAGCCGCTCTCTCCTCTGTCCCCTGAACGAGCGGTTCACTTCCTGAGTCTATGAAAACACTCCCTCAGAAACGGGCGGTGGGCTCAGATTGGTTAGTTTGGGCCGGTGTGTTGTGATTGGCTAAACTGTCTCTCAAGTTGTCTGGAAGATTAACGCCCATTACCTTTAAGGTCGAAACGGGCATGTCATGAGCTCCGGTCCAGATGTAAATATGTGTCGAACTGCAGTATCAGTTTCAGGCAGAATCAGACCGAGAAAGCCGCGATGAAGAGAGTCAAGCAGATCCTCACCACTCACGGCTCTTACTAAACGTTTCTGAATGATAATTTGCTAATTTTTTTAACTTTATACACGTTTGTTTTACACAATAGCATCTGACTAGCAACAATAGCAACTGACTGGCTACTAATGTTAAACACAAACAGTGTTGCATTAGTTTACGTTCTTGATCAAATAGAAAATAATGTCATTAAACATATATACATGAACAATACATGAATTTAAAACATTAGTACTTATGCAAAATTCCGGTCCAAAATGTTTATACAAAATAGCATAACTAGTAGCCTAGTGGCTATAAAGCCAGCGCTGGCATTTGAAAAAAATAAAACACAAGGCTACGTCTGAAATTATACATGCAAATACATTTAAAATGATTAAGTCTTATCCTGCTTACAGGTTGTGGGCTAACAACTGCTGCCTCTGATTTTAAAGTTTAAACTGCTTCATGTTTTAGTAACAGTTTCTTGTTGAATCCGATGTTGAACTCGAGAGAGATTCTGGACGCTGTCTCTTGTAAAATGCGCAGCACAGAGAGCTAAATTACGATCGTCACTTTCAGGAACATAATCAAACATAAATTGTATCCCTTGTCGACGAAGTACAGCGTCCGTGGGAAGCCGGAGCACAGAAGACCTGACAGCTGCGTGAACACAACTCACTCGACGAACGCAGAAATATGGCCATGCCCTTTTTTGCATATTCCAGAGGGAGTGGTTGATGCAAATGTGTGGGTTAGTGACGTCTAAAACCCAGCTGTAGTCCCAATCGAGTCGTTTTTGTAGGCAATTATACTTCCTGATTTTTAAAAGACGATATCTCTGCTTACATTGAACTTTCAGCGCTGCAACTTTGCAGATACTGTTCATGCACCAACAGCAACATTAAACACTATTTAAAATGAAAAAAGTGAAATCGCAATCAACCCCCCGTAACAATTTACTCCAAGAGTTTTGCGATTCTTTCTGGCAGCATAATTGGAAGCAAATCTACGGTGCCCTGAAATGCAACCTACGGAGGCGGATCACTGGATTTTGGAACAAAGCTAGTGTGTGCGTGCTGTGGGAGTGTGGAGTAGTCAGGGGTGGGATGGAGCGCTCTGAAGCCCTCCAGCCCATTAATTTGATTTGTGTCAGAAATCAGGAATGTGCTCAAGTATCACAGCAGCTGCTCTCGGAGGGAGAGAAAAAGAAGGGACATCCCTCGTACTTCACCCTGCAGCGTTGACTTTTCTTTCCCCTCTCTGTCCAGCCGTTCATTTCTTAATCTCTCCATCTCTCCATGTAGGCCAAGCTGGGAGCGCACATTATGCATGTTTTTCCAGCTCTGTATATCAGCGTGTGTATTTTTGTGCGTCTGCTTGTCTGAGAATTCGGTAGGGTTGGCCTGGGTCTGGGAGTGTATGCGCAGCTGTCGCGAGAAGATGCCGTCTAATGGTTTTTGGAGTCTAGTAGATTCCGTCTGTGATATCAGCTGTGGAGGATCCTTAAAAGTGGGATCACTTGATTGCACACCGTGAAGTTTCTCAAGCCTGTTGGATTAACATTAAAGGTTACTTTGGGAAAATATGATTAAGCAGAAGGTTTTTAAAACTATCTGTGTTAATAAAACAATTAAAATAATCAACGAAACTAGCGGATAGTTGGCTTTTTGTTTGTTTGTGTGTGTGTGTATATATAGTTTTATTACTAAAAGGGTTTTTTTCAGACAGTTTTGAGCGATACGTTTAAGTAGTATTAATCATTATAAATGGTTAGTTGTAAGAAGGAACTCATTAGGGTGGAAAAAACTTTAAGGCCATTAAACAGACAGCGGAGAAGAAGAGCAAACAGCAGAAGGCAATAGTAGGTAAATAGGTAATTAAAATCTCAAACAGGTCAAAGGTGACACAGTCAGTCAACAGCTGTTGCAAGGAGAGAGAAATCCAGCATGATTGGGTGTTGTGACATTTGCTAAGCATTGATTTCAAACTGATGATCTGTTTATCTCTGTTTTAGGCTGGCAGGGTAATGCAGTGCTGGAGCTTCTGGCTGGGCCTGATACTGGTGCCAACAGCATGTTTACTCAAAGATGTGGCATGGAATGCGTAAGTAACACACATGCAATCATCAGTGTATTTATGGAGAAAATACAGTGTAATTTGGCGATATACACTTACCGGCCACTTTATTAGGTACCCCATGCTAGTAACGGGTTGGACCCCCTTTTGCCTTCAGAACTGCCTCAATTCTTCGTGGCATAGATTCAACAAGGTGCTGGAAGCATTCCTCAGGGAGTTTGGTCCATATTGACATGTTGGCATCTCACAGTTGCCACAGATTGTCGGCTGCACATCCATGATGCGAATCTCCCGTTCCACCACATCCCAAAGATGCTCTATTGGATTGAGATCTGGTGACTGTGGAGGCCATTTGAGTACAGCGAACTCATTGTCATGTTCAAGAAACCAGTCTGAGATGATTCCAGCTTTATGACATGGCGCATTATCCTGCTGACGGTCAGCAACAATACTCAGGTAGGCTGTGGCGTTGCAACGATGCTCAATTGGTACCAAGGGACCCAAAGAGTGCCAAGAAAATATTCCCCACACCATGACACCACCACCACCAGCCTGAACCGTTGATACAAGGCAGGATGGATCCATGCTTTCATGTTGTAGACGCCAAATTCTGACCCTACCATCCGAATGTCGCAGCAGAAATCGAGACTCATCAGACCAGGCAACGTTTTTCCAATCTTCTATTGTCCAATTTCGATGAGCTTGTGCAAATTGTAGCCTCAGTTTCCTGTTCTTAGCTGAAAGGAGTGGCACCCGGTGTGGTCTTCTGCTGCTGTAGCCCATCTGCCTCAAAGTTCGACGTACTGTGCGTTCAGAGATGCTCTTCTGCCCACCTTGGTTGTAACGGGTGGTTATTTGAGTCACTGTTGCCCTTCTATCAGCTCGAACCAGTCTGGCCATTCTCCTCTGACCTCTGGCATCAACAAGGCATTTCCGCCCACAGAACTGCCGCTCACTGGATGTTTTTTCTTTTCGGACCATTCTCTGTAAACCCTAGAGATGGTTGTGCGTGAAAATCCCAGTAGATTAGCAGTTTCTGAAATACTCAGACCAGCCCTTCTGGCACCAACAATCATGCCACGTTCAAAGTCACTCAAATCACCTTTCTTCCCCATACTGATGCTCGGTTTGAACTGCAGGAGATTGTCTTGACCATGTCTACATGCCTAAATGCACTGAGTTGCCACCATGTGATTGGCTGCTTAGAAATTAAGTGTTAACGAGCAGTTGGACAGGTGTACCTAATAAAGTGTCCGGTGAGTGTATATTTGCCACTGACATTTACAAAAAAGCGAGACCATAAGAAACTGTTAAGTGTTTGTCACCGTTCAGTGGACGACGCACAGTGAGGAAGACTCTGCTAGAGGAAGTGCAGGAACTGGAAGCTCGAGCTGTGGACCCTAGGGCAGCTGTCCTCAGAGATGCCAGCGGCCGCAGGTATGTCCCTCAAACATGCTTTGAATGAAATTAACCCATTGACTCAGATTACATAGCTAAGATTGATTTTCAAGATGATTTTAATAAATAAAGGCAAATGCATAACTGTTACATAAATCATAATCTGCTTCAAAACCTATTGAGCTGACTTGCTGCCTACATAGGCAGCATACCAACTGCAATGGCACCTCTTAAAGGATTAGTTCACTCTTGAAAATAACTTTTGCTGATAATTTACTCACCCCCATGTCATCCAAGATGTCCATGTCATTCTTTCTTCAGTCGAAAAGAAATGAAGGTTTTTGATTTTTCTCCATATAATGGACTTTACTGGTAATCAAACGGTTCAAGGTCCAAAAGACAGTTTTACTGCAAACTGTTTAAAGGGCTTTAAACGATTCCAGATGATGAATAAGGGTCTTATCAAGCGAAACGATTCGTTCATTTAATAAATAAATAACAAGTTTAAGTTTTATAAGCTCAAATGCTCACTTTGCTCTGTTCTGTGATGTGCGTTTGTGACTCTCCTGTTCGAACTCATTCATCAAAATGAACAAATCTTTTTCCGAGTCATTTGGTTCATTCAACGAATGAAACGAATGAATTAACTCGACTGAAGAAAGAATGACATGGATGACATGGGGGTGAATAAATTATCAGCAAAAGTTTTTTTCAAAAATTAACTACTCCTTTAAATGACTTTACATAGGCAGTAACTCACATAAATATCAAGTTAAATTTTAAAACGCTAAATATTGAAAATTAAAAAAATATCAACAATTCTTTTGCTTTGTCTGCCATCTTGGATTTTCTATACTTCTTAAAAAAAGTATATATATATATATATATATATATATATATATATATATATATATATATATATATATATATATATATATATATGAAGAGTTCAGATGCAAAAGCCTCTAAGTGCCATTTGAAATTTTCTTCTAAAATGATAATTTTTATCAAGCTTGTATATTTAAGTTCAGTAATTTCACTTAAATGACAATGAAGATTATCTATTAATTGTCATTTAAGTGAAATCACTGAACTTAAATATACAAGCTTGATAAAAATGGTCATTTTAGAAGAAAATTTCAAATGGCATTTAGAGGCTTTTGCATCTGAACTCTTCATATATACATATATATATATATGGCCTTCACATCAGGTCAACAATGTATTTAAATGCTTATGGAAGAGGCTCACTAGGTTTTAAAGCTAATTTATTGTGTTTATTATCCCTTCATGTCCTTTTTTTTATTAGTTTGTGGTTGTGTGTTTGGGAAAGAGACTGCATTTGTGTCCCTTGTGATCCTCTAACCCCTGCCTGAACACCTACAGACCCAATGCTGAGGATTCATAGACTCGTAGAGTCAAAGGCAGGCATGTACGCAGGTAGAACCAGCCTGCCTGAATCTGACCCTCTATAGGAATGTGCAGTGACCTCTGTTTCCCTCTTCCCTGAACCTTCCTTTTCAGCATCATTTTTATCTTATGACTTTTCTTTTCACTTTTCTCTTTCCATTTTACATCCTGCCATGTCAGGCGGCCATGAGCTGGTCAGGTTTGCCTAGCTATAAGCACTGGGTGTGTGTAGCTTCCTTAAGATCGTAGCTCTGTGCATGTGTTTGTTTTCATGCTGTGTGTTTGTGGACTTGAGGCTGACTGAGTTAAGCACTTGTATGGATTTAACAGTTTTAGCCCAGAGATATTACGCTACATATTGCATTTGGTGTACAGCCCTATATGAGACAGAAACTTGGCAGACGGACGTGTAGTCTCATGCAGTTTTTTTTTTTTTTTTGTAATACCTTTGAGTGTTTTGTGGTCTTTATGCCATTAATTTATGGCCAGGGAGTTAACAGAATGGACTTCTAATCAGAGGGATGTTGAACGTTAGCCCTGTTTGGGTTTACCCCCTCATTCCCCCAGAGCAGAACACTTAACCTCATTTGTTTCAGTAAATATCCAGCTGTAAAAAGCATAATGGTTGTAAGTCATCCTGAACGAGTGGAGAAATCTGCTGAATGATTAATTATCAGCTTGAATTCAGCTTCGTTGGGCGGAGGCTGACACAATTCAAGAGTACATCCTAGGCGTTTAGATTTGCAGATCTGTTTACCCAAGAAGACCCCAGCTAGCCCTGCCGGACAAAAGCAAGGCATTTTCCGAAGTATAAGCCAAGCCTGGACTCGTACTTGAGGGACGGTCTGAGGAAAATAAGTTATTGAAAATTTGATTAATCAAAACAACTGTCTGATATTCCAAGGATTGTCCTCGTTCCAGAGAAACGACAGAGGAAGAAAGAGCTCCGGTTACCACCTAGCCTATGCGTCATTCCATCCTTTTAATTCTTTATTTATCCATTCATCATCCCCGTCTTTCAACCGTCATCTGTTTTGCAGACATGGTTTTCATTGGCCAATGTTTTGCCATATCCCATATACTGTTGTTGAATTGTTTTACTAAGAAGCCAAATGAATGCCACGTCCTTCCCAACGATAACAGTGCAAACGGTCCCCTTCGTTGCACAATATGAGTTTGAGCTGTAACCTTGAGAAGTTTGGCCCTCATCCATGACAACTGGTTTCTGGATCACTTTCTTTTTTGGACGGGGGAAGAGACGGCTTTCATCTGATTTACAGGGAAACATCATAGACGGATTTGTTTTACATAGAACGTGTTTATCAAAGATGGGGTCGGGATCATTCGATTCCTCTTCATTTCAAAACTGGCCGCAAAATGCCATCAGATTCAGTTTCCGAAATTGAAATTTTGCCATTTGATTTAGCAACCAGAGACGACTTTATTGGCCACATTCATTTTAGAATAAAGAGCTGTTGAATACTTCTCATATTTATCGTTTTTGTTTGAAGGATTGGAAAGCTTGAGGATTTAGTGCGGTGGAAATATTGAAAGAGATGTTTTTGGATCGCTGGGCTAAGTTTAATGTTGTTTATGAGTGCTTTGGGAAGCCGTTTCTTAGAATCGTGCGAGTATGTGTGTAAATGTATGTTCTGCTCGAGTGAACATCATTAAGAGTATCTGGCATTTGCCAAGATGGCCACGCGGCAGAGTAGAGCACTGTGTTGTAGAAATGCATGTGATTTGACCTCTAGCTGTCATGTGTGTAGCATATCAGCTAGTAACTGTGCTGTGATTGGTGGCATAACCCGCCTCTCTCTTTCTGTCCAGTCTGAACGAGCGTGCCCACCTGCTGACACGGGTCTTCAGGAAAACGCCTTCCAGCGTGGGACGCTCAAACTCTGTGCAGCAGACAGTGTCGCGTAAGTGCATGTTCCCCATGTGCCCTTGTTAACACATTCCCATCCACTGGCAGCTGCGAGAGCCTCTGTGTGCAGCACTACAATGAACAACTTGACTAGGCTAGTTGGTTCTGGACTAGCAGGCGAATTATCTTAGCCATGCTGTTTTCCAGTGAAAAAAAACAGCATAAAAATAGAGATATAGATAAAATATAGAAAATGCATCTATAAAAAATATAGATTCTAGTCAGAGTAGGACTGCAGTTGTCAGAAAACAATTATATCTTATGGGTTTCTTGTCCAAACTTTACACTATACTATCTGGAAAAAAAATCTCTCGATTTATTATATTGATCAAGTATAAAAAGGTTATATTAAAAGTTGATTTTTAGAGCCCGAACCAATAAAAGGATTTTGAAGGTCAATATCCGATACAAATATTTTGGGGTTTTAAAATCCGATAATCCAGATATATCAGCCGATATATATATACATATATATATATATATATATATATATATATATATATATATATATATGCACTGTGTATAATTATGTTTTATATATATATATATATATATATATATATATATAAATACACACATGCTTGTATATATTTAAGAAATATTTTCATGTATGTAATGTATATAGATTTATATATAATTTCTGTTATATGTAAATATAAATATTTAATATATAAATAATATTTTTTCTTAAATATACATGCGTGTGTGTGCATTTATATATATACAAAATAATTATACACAGTGCACCCACATATATTATGTAAACAAAAACTTTTATTTTGAATGTGATTAATCGTGATTAATCATTTGACAGCCCTAATATATATATTTTTTTCCAGAAACATGCAACTAAACATTGACAGATTTCCCTAACATAGTTATTTGTAGTTATTTATACTAGTTTTAACTAAAGTTTTAGCTAAAATAATATGATAAAAGCATTATTTATCATATTTGTCATACTACATTGCATTATGAGCTGCCATATAATTACAATGTCAGCTTGCTTATCCCTTTACCTGCACTTTTTACATTCTTTCCATCAAGCTACATCAAACAATTTTCAATCATCAGTTGCTGCCTGCCTTCTAAAACCTACTATTTAGTGATTCTAAATCCATTACAGAACGACAGTCTGCAACGCACACTTGGCGTCGTTGGATTTCACACACAAAATAATCCGCGAAAAGCAAACCAGTCACTGCCACCCTAAAATTAAGAATCAATAAGATATTGTAAATAGTGCTGTCAAATCGATTAATAACATGAGTTATTGCAATGTGTGTGTGTGTATATATATATATATATATATATATATACTCACACATATTATATAAACAGATCGCGATTTATCAATTTGACAGCACTAATTGTGAGAAAAATAACCTGATTATATAATTAAATCAGCGCAGCTATACAGTTTTGCTTTCACTATAACATGCATGTACATCTCCCAATAATAAAGCTAACAATTGATTTTCTTTCTCCCAATAGATGGATATGCATTCTCACAGGAGGAAGGATGGCGTGGTGTCTCAATCCCAGGTTGTGCGCTCCTATGACACAACCGTTCAGCGGCCCAGCATGTAGCTGTCACCACAGCAACAGCTGGGAAAGACTTTAATGACACACCTGTGCTGGGTGATCCTGCTGTGGCCTTTAAGCTGAACTAAACTTAACTGGGCACAGCTAGCGCAACAATCGGCCGAGCTACATAACACACCACCTCTCAATGAGGCCGGAGGGAGTGGATTTACGGAGACAGAGGTTTGGGGGGGCGGCGTGTATTCTCAGCACCGAAATGGCCAGTTGAAATGCACTACACATGAACGGACAGGTGAAAGCAGCCGAGTAGCATCCAGAAGCAGAAGCCAGAGACAATGGTGCCTATATCACTATCATGAGTCACAAGACTGCTTCATTTGGTTCTATATCAGTGTGGGTGCGTGTATGCATCTGCACGTTCGTTTATGTGAGCGTATATATATGCGGGAAGGATGTGCCGTATGGCTTGTCTGTTGCATTCGCGCTTATTTGTGCGGTAAGTTAGGGTGACTGGTGTGCTTCTTGGTGTGTCTGCATGTGTGTCTTGTCGAGTCCTGAGCGTCTGCCGTCTCCAGAGATCGGAGTTTGGCATATCCGTCATCACCACAGGGATGCAAGATGGGAGGCCACTGAAAAAGCAAACACAAAAGTGCTCCACCCACATGCATACACACTTTGGAAAAATGCCCATTGCAGACCTGAGATGGGGGAGGTGTGGCTACAGAATGCAGCAGACACGCATGCACCGTTACCCCTCGTTCCCATCCAGCGAGGCGGCTGCCAAAACACACAGGCCGATTCCTCTGAGGCGAAACCCCTCACCCTGCAGCATGGAGCTTCCCAGCTTACCACACACACACAAATACACCTTCTCTCACTCTCTGTCTCACCTAATCTTCTACTTAATGGTGGCCTCTGTATCTCAGAGCTCATGTTCTCGCCTTCTGTCTACCTCCTCTCTTTATTCTCTCTCTCTTTCTCAGATCAGCAATCTCCATGTCTCCTTGTTCTCTTGGTCTAGTTGATTCCGTTCATTCCCTCTCTGTTCCATTAAGTGGCTGCTGTGGATAACAGCTGTGGCTCTGCTTTGTCCGCTTTCACTCAACCTGTGGGGTTTCTGGACTATTTTGTAAAATAAACTGGACTTGTGACTCTGTGTCATTCTCTTTTAAGGCTTGTTTTGTCATCCTCGTAGTTGCACAGTTGTTATTTCCCTACTATATACATGTTTTTAACAACTTCAGGGTGAAGTAAATTTACAGAACTTTCATTTTGGGTGAACTATCCCTTTAAATAATTTAAATGACTCGCAGTTGAGTGAGAAGTAAATGGGGCGATTCAGGTGAGTGTTGACTGAGTCTGATTCAAATAGCTAACTCATTAGTTCGAGCCTGGTTTGTGAATGTACGTATTCAGAAGAACCGATTCATGAGTTATCAAGTCAGTTTGCGATTACGTCAGATCGTCGCATTATATCTGACGGTTGGAAAAGTTTTTCCCCGGTCTCAGGGCTACACATTATTTCAGAATAATAGTGGTGAGTAATAGCATAATTTAACAAGAATCGAATTTTCCTACATTCTTCCGGGTTTTAAGGGATTACCAAATTTAATGAGCAGCTTGTGAGAAAGTGTCAAAGGGTTCACGTTCTCTCAGGAATAGAGTTCGTTTTAAAATTGCAGAGCTAAAAGATGAGCTTAGCGTGATTTTATTCACTTATTTGCTGGTTTAAAACGTGAAAGCCAACATTCACTAAGGCTTATAAATGGAGATTGATTTGTGCTTTCTCCGGCCGGGTTTGTTTGAAGTGAGCTTCGGAGCTGAGTCAGAGTTACAGGTAAGGAAATGAGCTGAGGTGGAGTGTTGTCGTAAGATTAAAGACAGGAAAGAAAGGAGAGCACTAACACATTTAACGACATGTGTAAGGTCTTGCCTTATTTAAACCCTGAATCATTACATTTGCCATTATATATATATCACATGTGTAGGCAATGTGAAATGAAAATCTAGGATATTGAGGAAACCTGGTTGCCTTAAAATGTCGAGTTCAGTGAAATAAAAACATGAGTTCATTTAATGAAGATTGGTTAATCAACATAAACTCAAATAGATTTTACTTTTTATTCAATGCCATGAAAACAAGATGTATTATAACGTCAGCTTCCAGAAAATGAAAGAAAGAAAAAATATTACACTCAATTCAGTGCTTTCCAAGCATTACATATTGTCAACGCTTTTTTTACATGTAGGCCTAATTTAAAGTCATTTTAAAATGTGAAAAAATTGGTTTGCATTCAGCACACTTCTTTTTTATGAATGGTATTTACCTAACATAATAAATAGCTGTATAATAGTTGTTCTTTACATTCCAAATTGTCATACACTTATATCATCCACTTCAGTTTTCTACTAATATGTCTTTCCAAAATAATCTTGACTAAATAAAGTGACTAAAAACAGATCCAAAATAGTTTGTTTCTCTTGTGCAGAAAAATTCACAGGTATATGAAATATTAAGCTTAAATCTTTCCAAAACATGCAACTTTGAAAAGTATTTTGTGAGTCTCTTCCTGGTTTAAATAGATATATGTTTTGAATTCATTATGGGAGTGACGACAAGATATAATTTACAATAATACAAGTTCATTGTAAGTCTTAATAAAACTGTAAGGGTGTGTGTGACCCCTTATCCTCAATCAGTTCAATGATCACCTCATTGCTAGTAAGTCCACACCCATGTCTCTGAATAAGAGCCAGCTCTGTCCAGCTCCACTGCCTCCAATATGGGGAATCCATTCCAGTTCCACCTCAGCAAGAACCACATGGATCCATTTCAACTCCGTCCAAGGACTCCCCAAACGTTAGTCTGACCTTAAAGTTTCCATATAACATGCCAATAACACAGACAGACTTTACTAACAACAGCAATTATTGTGTTATTTTATATTATAATTGTAGGCAGCCATTGTCTAAGTGGAAAGTTTGACTTGTGACTTGTGCTGTTAAATGTGTTTAAAGACACCTGTGCTTTCTAACAAGATCAACAAAACGAAGAACTATTTGTGTTCAGCACTTTCAAGTATTTCTTTAAATTCAAGTCTCAAATTCACATGTTGAATGTAATCAAATATTACATTCACAAATATCTAAACACAACTGTCCTCACTTTAAAAAGTGATCAGTTGACTTATCTCAACAAAGTTAATTAGCAAAAATGATTAAGCAAATAAACTTCAAAGAATTCAATTATGTGAACTTGACATTACACACAACTTATTTTTTTCAAATACGTTTATTTACTTAAGAATTTTAAGGCAACGGGTTTCCTCACTTTAAGTTAATTCAACTGTTCAACGAGTACTTTTTTTTAATTCAACGAGTTTTTACACTGTTTATGTTAAACTTTTGCATGTACAAAATTAAACTAATAAAGGTACAAATTACATTTTCAGGTCTGTGAGGTCATCGATGCAGTGACATATAGGGTAAGTTCATGATTGAACTGTCGTTTGATACAACATCATTTTTTAATGTTGCAGGTATTTGTAGGTAAATGATCACATTGTGAGAGAAAATGTTAATTTTTAGTTTTGTTCAAGTTATTTAAAACAAGTGTTTTAATAAAAGTAAAAAAAGTGGTTGATATTTATTATAAAATGTCACATCATACATATATTTGTAATTTTAACAACAGTTTTCACTCTAGTAAGTTGATGATTTCCGTCATTGTAGAAAATGTAATGCACAGCCTGTTAACATCTCTCCGTTAGACATGTTAACAGCATATAAATGTCTTTTGAACTGGCAGCACTTCATCTTTCAACATCTTGAAGAATCTGACCACTTTGATTCATATTAATTGTATGTTGACAGCTCCCGGAACTTACTGTCATTAATCATTTTCTATTTTATCAGTATCTCCTTCAGAGAGACAAGCAAGACAAGCAACTTCTACTTCGACTGTAAGTCAAACTACAATTCTTTTTGTAACGAGTAATGATGCTGAAAATTCAGCTTTGACATCACAGGAATACATATTTTAAATAAATATTGAACATTTTAAATTGTAGCAATAGTTCACAATATTAGTTTTTACTGCATTTTTCCTCAAATTAATGCAGCCTCAGTGAGCATAGAGACTTCTCTCAACAACATTAAAAAAATCTTTGCGACCCCAAACTTTTGAGCAGTAGTGTATATAAATATAACTTATAGCTGTTCAATCATGACGTCAGACCAGGCTGATTCAGCTTGGGTTCCAGTATCTATATCTATCCTAATGATTTAAAAGAAATGAGTGCATGTGCATAACTAGGTTTTGACTAACTGTCTTTCTGTATATGCAAACACTTAGCATGGAAACTATGCAAAGATTTATGTACGCAGTCCCTGGTCTCGGTTTCATCATGAGTGTTGAGAGTGATGAAAGTCTGAGCACTTAAAGTCCATGTGTAACAGGAGCACTCTGGTTTAATTTAGCTATGGCAGTCTTGCAAACAGGTTCTGCACGTCTTCATTCGAGACGCCACACATACCGCTGACAGCAGCACTCAGCATCTCTAACAAACAACCCAGTGACACTTCACAGTCTCTAAAAATATTTATTATTATTAATATATTTTATATGTAAAAGACACATCGCACCCTGCTTTTAGAGAGAGGCCCATTCACTCAAATACTCATTCAGTTCCACAAACGCACATGTATTCAACACAAAAATAGATCCGATGTCAAGTTGCCCAGTTACCTAGTTAAAAAAAAAAAAATGACATGCTCCCTGTCAAGACTTATTACTTTTCTTATAGGGGTACATGGAGAAACCGTCTGGTCAAAATTGAAGTTCACCCAAAAAATTTAAATTTAAACCTGAATGAATTTCTTTCATCGGTGGAACACACAAACTGTTTTTGTCCATACAATGAAAGTCAGTGGGGTCCAAAACTACCACAGAATTTCATCAGTTGTTTTATTATTATTTTTATTTATTTATTCATATTTTGAATTAGTTTTAATTTTCAGTTTTCTTGTGCTTTAATTTAACAGTTTTAAAAAAACATTCCTGAGTTTTAAGTTTATTATGTTTTAATTTATTTTTATTTAGTGATTTTAGTAACTTTAGTACTTTAACTTATATTTCAGCTACTTCTAATTTTCATTTATGTTTTTTGAAGTTACATTTTTTCATTTAATATTTAGACTTTAATTTATTTCAGATTATTACATTTTTTTAAATTATCTATAACAACTCTGACTTTCATTGTATGGACAAAAAACAACATGTAGAAAGAAAGAAAAAAAGTCATGCATTTTTTGAGTCAACTATTGTTTTAACTTTCAATTTAAAGCCAGATAACTTAAGAGCTGGTTTCATTTCATTGACTTCTGCCAGTTTGAGATCTAATGCTGGCGTTTTCAAGTTCAGAACGGGTGATGGCCTTCTGCTGAAGGAGTCTGGGACTTTCTTTCCACGCTAAACTGCTGCCATTGAGCGTGCTGAAAGAGACCCACTTCAAATGAAATGCCCTGGAACCCTTTTGGTGCTCCTCGAGTGTACCTTATGCTAAAAGAGGGAGGAAAAGTGGCACACATACACAGTCCTTTCACAAGGCAGAGACTTAGTGAAGGGGAACAGTTGGCAGACAGTTTTTACTGCGTAATTGACCTTCGCACATTGCTTTCCAAACACAGACCTATATTTTTTGTATATTTTCTAATCTGTTCCTTGGCAATGTGAAAATGCAAACTTTGGTTCTTCAGAATGTGAGTGTGTATATGTGAAAATGTAAGTGAGTGTGTCTGTGCTGCAGTGGGTGGACCGTCACAGTCTGTGTCCTGTGTTCACTTCATTAGATTTTAAGCATCCAATAGGGAGCCAGGACTGTTTTTCACATTACAGCACCTGTGATTTCCATTACACACAACATATAGTGCACCACACACACATATATTCACATACTGCATCCCATAAACCAACACACCTATACAGTCACAGAGTACACAGGCACGGTTATCACAACACAAATATACATCGCATATGTACACACACACACGCTTTCATTTACAACAGCACCGTTAGTAACTTAAGGCACGTTACACACACTTCCAGCCATTTTTATTAAGCACTGTGTCCTTTAGAACCAGTTTGAGAGTCTCGACGCAAGTGTGCATTCACGCCAACGAACCGGCATTTTGTGCTCTGAATTGATTCATTGTGTTCTTCTTGTGAACGTCAATTGGCATTGGTAGTCCCATTGGCATTCACATGGTAATTGGAGGGTATTTCTGATCCCCGGACACACTGGCCACACTAGCCACGCTGGTTGGCGGAGGGTACGGAGACTGCAATGGGCGGTATCCCGCTTGAGTTGGGTCTAGGTGAGCTGGTCCCGGAGAAACGGGTGGGCGAAACCGATGTACTGAGGATGCAGGAACTGGCCTTGGTGAGGAAGGATTTGAGTGGCCTGTTGGCAGTTCAGCACTGAGAAGTTGGTGGGCATGTTCACGTACACGCTGGCGTCTGGCGGCAGGCAGCACGAGGCCTGGGCGCGTGAGCATGGGGACGGGTGCAGGACGGGGGAGCGGCGGGAGGCGCCGAAGAGCTGGAGGAGGTGGCCGTGCTCATCCGACGGGAGGACGAGCCTCGTGACGTACCCGTGCTGGCCATCATGGGAATCGTCTCGAGGACGCGGGCGCTGCTGGACCCTCCTCCTGAGCCGCCACCTGACGCAAGCTCCTGTTTGGGACGCAGACAGCGGCAACAGCACACGGCAACAACGGAGCCAACCAGCACGAATGCCACGAAGACCGAGCCAACAATCAGGAAAGGCACGTAGATGGGTACTGTAAAGCAGAAGCAAAAAATCGAAAGAATCTTACTTAACATTTAAGGTTGAATCACTGTAGTCACATGGACTATTTTAACAATGTCTTTACTACCCTTCTTGGCCTTAAAAGTTGCAATGACGTTGCAGTCTATGGCTCGTTCAGAAAGCTCTCGGATTTCTTCGAAAATATCTTTATCTGAGTTTCCGAATATGTACCAAGGTCTTATGGGTTTGGAATGACATGAGGGTGATTAATTAATGAAAGGTTTGGGTCAACCAACCCTTTAAAGAGTAACCCTAAACCAACTTTTTTTAGGTAATGATCTGTAAGAATGGATCTTTATTAATACCAGTCATTGATTCGAGTAACTTTTTTGACATTTGTGTATAAAGTGTTTTATTTCTACAATATATGGTGTAGAAACGTCTTAGTGCTGCCCTCTTCAGGTTGAACGGTGGCTACTGCAGTTGAATTTTCCTATTGGATGTTAGCAGTTCTTCGTGACGTACGCACGTTTCAGCGCACCACGCTCTTGGCACGAGCTACGCCCTTGGCAGTATAAAAACCAGCTTGTTTCGTCAAAACCACTGTAGGGAGTCAGGAGTTGGAATTGCGAGTATTGAAAGCGATCAGGATAGAGTGTTTTAGCATTTCGTCCCCTCTATCTCCGCTGGGGTCTGCCCACTTTTTCAGCATTTTTCAAATATTGCCAGTGGGTGGAGTCAGACTCTGACCAGGGGTTTAGTGACCCTTTAAGTAGATTTAAGTTTTATAAACGTGCCATGATGTTTTATTAACAAAGTTCGGGAGGAGCACGTTCAGATAATTAACACAGGTGGAGAGCACTCCGCAATCAATAATGAGGTGTATATAGATTTCGCAGTCGCAGTCTCACCTCAATCCATCTTGAAACAATAAACGGCGATGACATATTTTAAAGGAGAACTCCGGCGCAAAATGAACCTTTGGTCTAATTACACATTGTTGCCTAGTCAACCGTTATCTGAGATTTGTTTTCATGATTGCTGAATGTAGATAGTTTTATCACTAAAACAGTTTAGCTTATAATGCTAGTATAACGCTAGCACATAGGGCATAAAGTAATGACAAATAAAAATCGCCTGTTATTACCACTAACAAGGCTCAAAATAGCCCCACAGTAACACGGTAGCATAATAAGAGTCCCTACATTCAAACTCGAAGCATTGAGAACTTTGTCAGTGTCCTTACAGTTTAATAAGAAGATATTTTATACATACAGTCAACTTCGCGAATACAGGAAGAAGCCATCTTTGAAAAATAGTCTCTACCAGTCGATCTACGAACGTCGATCCAAGTAATGAGGATCTCCATATGAGATTCTGCACAGCTTCTTGTTTTCGTGAAGTTGACTGTGTGTATAAAATATCTTGTTATTAAACTGTATGGACTCTGACAAAGTTCTCAATGCTTCGGTTTGAATGTAGGGACCCTTATTATGCTACCGTGTTAGTGTGGGGCTATTTTGAGCCTTGTTAGTGGTAATAACAAGCGGTTTTTATTTGTCATTACTCTATGCCCAATATACTAGCGTTATACTAGTCTAGCATTATAGCCTAAACTGTTTTTAGAGATAAAACTATTTACATTCAGCAATCATGAAAACAATCTCAGATAACGGTTGACTAGGTAACAATGTGTAATTAGACCAAAGGTTCATTGTGTGTTTAGTTAAAACATTTCAAACATGCATTTTAGCCTGGGACTAGCTTAAATCTTGTTTGGAACCAGGGGTAAGTCACATGCTGTAGTTTCATGACACCTGAATTCGGTGAGTTTAAAGTACAACTCACAATAACAGTTCATTTCAAAAATGAGCCACGGTACAGTGAGGACTCCGCTAAATCGTTTTGGCTCTGCACTGAGCACCACTTGGGATTTTTTCTGACTGGCTTATTAAAACATAACCTGTTCATAAGAGACATTTGTTCGTAAATCGAACATCATGGCTCATGCGTATTCATGCAGTGTAAAGGAAATAGATGTATCAGATAAAACCATGTATACTCGCACAGAAAGCTTGCATATATTTTTAATTTTTGTCGCTGTTTTTATTTTTATTGGCAGATTTGCAATCAGTATTAGCATTCTGATTAGGTGGATGTTTACTGATCCAAGCAAAAAGAACCAACCCAAATATGGCTCTGGCTCCCTGCCTTAGTGTTATTCTTTGGGAATTTGTTTGCCCTTTTTAACCATCCATAAATCAAAAATCTGCCCAAGATTTGAAGTACCGTTCGTAAAGTTTTTTCAAATGTGTGCTTGTAATACAACTTTTTCTAATGTATTTAGGTCATCCAGCTGTATTCACTGCTATTGATACTAGAAAATGTAATGTTATAGTATCAGGCTTCCCAAATTACAAAAAAAGAGAAAGTGCTGGATTGTAGCACACTGGAGGACTTTGGGGGGTTTTGTTTGTGCATAGCCCTTGAGAAATGTTTTCCTTCACTTTAGAAAGCCCATATCCGTTTTGAATTCCAATATGCATCCAAAGCAATTGTCCTTCCACAGCCATAAGGAAGACTAGGATATCAGTGTTGTGATTTGAGCTCCATGTAACTTTTACATAACAATAAGCAAGTTTGAAGCCTAAAGCATTGCTGAACCTTGTTGATGTGTCACAATATTCCACACATGTGTATCTTTAAATCACAGAACAGAGCGCTCACATGTTTTTCCCACCCCGCTCACTGATGGGTAACCTGCTGGCCCATTTTAGATGAAGGGATTTGGAGAGAGAAGCAAAAATGAAAGATGAGATGTTGCACCAGTGACTTGTCCCCAGGGGTCCAGGGCCCCTCATTAACACTTATTAAGACAGTTTTGATCTTCTCTAATCTCCTGCAACCAGCAGTGACCTCTGCCTGACCATGTGCATGCTTTTTCCAACAGGTACCTCTGCTTTATAGCATAATTAGACATCTGATCTTCTGGCAGAAGCTTTCTGCATTTGTGTTGTTGCATCTGCTCCCTCTGAAATTTAGTTGAATCGAATCATGTGTAATAGCCATGCAAACTGGATTTTGATTTTATTAAAAGAGCAAATCAGACTCCACTTAAGCCATAACTTTAAAAAAGCAGCCATTGTTTAACAATTTATTAGGCTCCTAGTCCTACATTATGAAATCAAACATGATTGCTGAGCAAAAAATGACAGGGGAGTCATTTTTACAGGGAGCTTTTTGTGCTTTGGTAGTTATTACTATAACAGTGGAATTTTTCAGTAAATGACCTGAATTTTGGCAAGCTTTGAGTTTGCGTGCATGTTTTGAAAATCACTGCTTTTTTGGCAGTTGGAACACGAACGCCCCCCTTTTTTAACTCACTATTCACAGTTACACACAAATGTGTGTGGAAAAACAATAGAGAATCTGTTACTACATGTTATTTCCACAGATTTATTGTTCCTGAGTGACATTATGTTATAATCCAAAGTGTGTAAATGGTAACAAAATGTGTCTAATGAGATGGACGGCTACACAGTCAAGCCAGGACTTTTTTATTCTTTGTATCATTTAGTATCATATTATTCTTCGTATCATGCACTGCACATCCATTCAAAGTAACATTAAATCAAAAAGAGAAGGATAAGACTATGCATGATAGTTGAAGTCAAATCAAGAATGTTATTAGTGAATCCAGCCAATGTATCAGTGAAGTTCACATACAGGACAACAGCAAGGGCCTTAAAAGGTTTGGCCCCCATTAACTTGAATTCACACCTGTTGCATTATTGTCCGAATGGAGCCAGGCCTTCAACTGCCAGACAGGCTCTGTCAAACTTCATAGCAGACCACCATTTCCTCATGCTTTTGAGATATGCATCATTAGAAGCATCTAAAAACCCTGTTTCTAATGTAAAGTCTTTATTTCACTGCTGTTTTTGTCTGTTGGGTTTTGTCTGTCTGATGTATTATATTTTAACAATTTAGTAGTCAAATTTGTTGGCCATAACAATGGTTTGGTATTTTTGTGGATTTTAATGTTTTTTGTTGTTTTATTATTGTTTTAATTCATCTGAAAATTCTATGTCCAATAGTTTGTGCATTAATTGCAGGTTTCATCATGTGACAATTGGGTGTCCCCAATGAGTGTGCACTATAATTTTAGATAAGCTGAGGGGAAATTCAGGGACCCCATTTGAATTCTAAGTTTTTGAGCTTGCCTAAACGGCAGAGGAAATAATGCACTAGCTTGGCTTTATGAACGAGGCTGTCAGCACATCACACGGGATCCGGTCAAGTCTGAACTTGATCCTCGTGGGGAACCGGACGACTGGAGATCGCGCGCGCGTTACTGGGCTAACTCTAGCTAGGCCTATTTATAACTTCGTGCAGTACAATTTACCATTTGTGAATGAGTGGACGGTTAGGTGCCAATTTGGATGCCAATTTAACTGCAGCTGTCAAAACCTGGATAGCAATGCCATTTAACCCTTATATTTAGGGGCGAGATTGATAAGGGTTAGGGTTCCGATTCCTTCTTATTCATCCACTTCCGGATAATGATTTCAGTAATTTACTTTTAAGGAAGAAAAAGTCCTCAACAACAGTATTTACTAAATTATATAATTTCACATTCAACAAAACAGAAATCATTAGAAATAAATAAAACCATTTCTAAACAATCCAATAGTTGTGGATAATAGTGCCATATATATATATATATATATATATATATATATATATATATATATATATATATATATATATATATATATATATATATATATATATATATTAAAATATATATTAAAATATTAAAAGCCAACTGGTTAATTCATGCTTTGATTTATCATTAATTTACATACATTTTATTAATCAATTTATTTTTTCGGAAATGACGAGTCCGATTAAATCACTAACGGCTCCAACTGATTCATTAAAACGGTTTGTTCATAAGAATCATTTTCTCGGGAATAATGGCCTCGTTCCAGATAATAAGCGCTTCGCTTCCTTGGATTGTTGGAGATAAACAACCAAACAACATTAACCTTAAGTGTTTTTAACCTCATTTGAACACGAAATTCAACCCAAATAACTTTCTCATAATAGTGGAGCTTTTACTCACAAAACGCCCGAGGGACACAACGAGTGGGTCGATATACGTTACACACTGCTGCTGCTCTGAAAGCTATTGAATTAAATAATTTAAACTTAGCTGGAGTACAATTCGATTACACAGTAATTGCCTAATTTGTTTCAGACAGAGGGAGTTACTCTACCAGAAAACAATGCTGTCGTCTCAGCTTACCTGCACCGGAGTTTTTGTCGTCCTTGTTCCCGGTGTTGGAGTCTTGTGTCTGTTTATCATTATCACACGAGCCCTGGTCCAGCCGAGCTTCAGTGCTGGAGCAGCAGTACCTGAGCTCGCACTTCCCGCAGCAGATGATGGCCTCGGCGCCGTCGAAGCGCTCCGGGCACTGAAAGCCGTCTCGCCACGCGCCCTGAGAGTCGCGCCAGCCGTGACAGTACTCTCCACTCGCCTTCACGTTAATGATGGTCAAAAGTGTCAATACCACCGTGACGGCCATCGGGAATCCCGTGCATCCCCGCATCCTGTCACAAACCCGTGCAACGAAAGCACTTCAGGTTTTGGTCAGGACCAGTTAAGTTAATTTCTCGGCAAATGAAACTAATAAAAGGAGGAGACGATGTGAAAAGGAACCCAACTAACAACTTTGGAAATGTCATTGGGCAGAGAAATTCCGAGGTTAATTCAATAGATCCAGCAGAATTGCACCAGACAAGTATCCACTGTTTCCGTCACAAGACTTCCAGTAGCTTTGTTTCAAATTGAATGTAGAGACGACACATATGAAAACGCATAACAGCCATAACCGATGGGGTTTTGTGCACATAAATCATACATTCAGAATATCCCATATTCCTGAGAAACCTCCAGGACTTCAGACAAACTTTGCATCAATCCCGCTCTGAACGGATCTTCATGTCGCCGCTTCTCAAATGTCTTCCCCTGAGAGACGGAGTAACCAGCACTGACTTGTAATCCATACGCTCGATTCTTCAATGTGTTCTCACGAAATCTTTTTTTTTCCCAGTCAAGGAAGTTTTTCCATATTAATCCATATCATGCTGTTTTCACTTAAGTTTGGGGAGGTCCAGCTCAATAATAATTAATAGAGCACTCAACTGCTCGTAGTCAGCTGTCAATATCTCAAGAAGGAGCAGTGCATAGTGAAGGATTGATAGACTGAGACACACTGACAACTCTCCTCCATCCAGAGGGTAGCTGCTGATACCCGTCAATCGGCGCATGCGCAGTACCGTGCTTTAGATTAGAACTTTTTGCTTCTCCGCCTGTTGCACAGTGCAAACAAGTGTCATTGTATGTTGGCGGGGGCCCCTAGGAGTTTCAGGAGCGGCTTCTGTGCGATGGGTGTTTAGCGGTGCCCGTGGGGATCTGCCTAAGCACGAAAGAGACGGAAACGCCGTATTGTAATGCATTTAGCCCGCCGGTGGCTCACATCTATTAGCCTAGGGTCCGCAATTAGAACTAAAAGATAGCTTTCTGTGAATGAAAGGCCTATTAACAGCAGACGAAAAAAAAAAAAACTAAATGAATATATATAAAAATAATGTACAATGAACAATGTTGCATTTAATCCGATTTAATTAAAAGTTGATTTGTATCATTATAATATAATATATAATTACAAAGTTAGGCTATACAGGAAACGGACAGGAAAAAATAAATAAAATAAATAATAAAAAGATATTTAATAACACACTGACATCTTGCAATCTTTTATATCATAAAGAGAAATAAGGATGCCACTTTAATATTAATATCATATTTATGATATTAAGCCTACATGCTCTTTAACATTTAGTTCACCCAAATATTAAAATGTTCTCATCATTTAGGCCTACTCACCCTCAGGTTGTTCCAAATCTGTATGAAATTCTTTTTTCCTGCTGAACACAATGGGAAATATTTTGAAGAATATGTAACCAAACAGTTGATGAGACTGACTTCCAGTATGGGGGAAGAACACTACTTGGGTCCATCGACTGTTTGTTTATCGACATTCTTCACATTCACAATTCATTCATTTGTGTTCAAAAAAAGTAAAATGAAGAAAAAAAAAATGGTTCGGAATGTTCTCGGTGTTATATTGCATTTATTTTAGTTTCTATTTAAACACAAGAAGATCTTGTTCTTCGAGACTTCTCAAGTGGTAAGGTGTGCAGACTGCAGACTCGGAGCTAAATAAAATGTAATTTGAAACTGTGGAAATTTTAAGGCGATATGCTAGCGCACTCTGGTGGACAATATTTTTCAAGTATTTCAAGAAAGTAATAAAAAGATAAAAACGTTTTAAAGACAAGATTTCTATCTATAGATTTTTTTTAAATAAATATTCTAGTCTCTGATAAACAAAATGAACATGTTGTTTAATTATAGCCACAGAGCACGGGGACTTTTATTTTATGCTGTGTTGTAGCGGTGCTTTTAAATTTGTCCAGATCAACGCTTCCGTAATCCTGTTACTACAACACCAACAAAAACAAACGGCAAAATCTTTGTCCACTAATTTTCTGTCATTTTCAGGTAAAATAAGTTTATATTTTGTCAGTACCAAGCCAACCGTGTCGGTTATTCTTTATGCGCGATTAGCTAAGTTAGCAGTTAGCCAGGAAGTGTTTGAATTTTTAGCAGTGTGTGCCAAATAATGAAAAGATAAGTTTCATAATTTTTTTTAAATAATAACCATCATTTCCATTACGCTCAATGTTCTGCAAATACAGAAAACTATTCCTGTTTTAGTGCAGACTTTATCATTAGTATATTATGGTGTATATTTTTGTCCAATAATGAAATGCTTTGTTTCCATAGGTGTCTGTTACTGTGAGATGTCTTTAGTACGAGTGAACCGTCCTTTATATGGTGTGGGTAAAAGACCAGTGCGAACCAAGAAGGTGTCCGCACCAAAGAAAGAATGGGTGGTGAGAAACCTTCATGCAACCAATTACAAGTTTTTAAACTCTTCTTCTTTTTGGAAGTGGTGTCTTATCATTTCTCTCTTTTCTTTTAGGGCACAGTCAATGATCTTTCATTGCATAAAGCCACACCAGAAGAACTGGTAAGTTTACTGTTAAAGCAAAATATATTTCTCTTGCTCTCAACGAAGGCGGTCGCATTTTTTCTCCCTCCCCTTACCCCCTTGCTTTGCCACCCTCGTCACGTCTAGTGTACTGTCCAAATGAAGAAATCATGGATTTGACCAACTGGTCTCCAAACGCAATCGACACCTCTTCTCTGACGAGAAAGCTAGAGTGCACTGAGTGTGATAATTTGGCTGTGGTGTTTTTTTTTTCCTGTTCCTATACTGTACTCCTAGAGGAGCATAATCTGGGGGTTGCCTTTTTTCTCCTCGCCTTTCCTCTTGTCATGCTGTATTTTTCCTCTTGATATTCCTTACTTGTGAGACGAATATAAAGGTGTTATCTAATCTAGTCTAAAGCGTTTACGTTTATTCTTATGCATTTATTAATGTATCTTTCTCCTTGCATTGATCTCCTCTCAGGCCCGACGCACATGAGATGCACAGATCTCAGAATAAAGTTGTGGCACAGTGGGAATTGAGAGAAAAGCTCTCGCACGCAGACGGAGGAAAAACCATCCCTCCAGCCCTCCAGGACTTGATAGAGCCCGACTCAACATCATCAGAGAGGTGCGTATGGATCACTGATTGCTCGCAGAATTGAGCTTTGTAATAATAATAATACAGCTGGAAAGAAATTGAACATGTTTTAGCCCTATACACTGTATCATATTTGAAATGCAGATTTCTATTAGCCCTCTAAGTTATTAATATGATGGAAACATGACCGAAAAACATCACATACACAATCTACTACATGCCTTCTGTAGTCTTATTGACAGTTTTTTTTTTTTTTTTACTTTTTTAAGGCCTTTTTTATTATAAATGTAAAAGCGTTCACCTTCAGGTTTTTGTATGTCTTTTTGAAGGGAAATCTTTTTGATTTTTATAAACCAAATGTAAGAATAACTTGTAGCCTATGTTGTTCGTAATATTTCAAGATGAACACTTAATGGACTGAAGCAACTTCGGTTTACTTAATTATCCATACATCTTGATTTTTTTTATATATAATATAATATATATTTGAAAGTATCAAATATTATACATTAAGATTTTTTTGGTAACACTTTACAATAAGGTTCATTATTTAACATTAGTTAATGTATTAACTAACATGAACTAACCATGAGCAATACATTTGTTACAGTATTTGTTAATCTTCGTTGATGTTAGTTAATAATAATAAAGCTGATCATTGTTTGTTCATGTTAGTTCACAGCGCATTAACTAATGTTAACAACATTTTAATAAAGTATTAGTAAATATTGAAATTAACGTTTACAAAGATTAATAAATGCTGTATAAGTGCTGTTCATTATTAGTTCATGCTAACTAATGTAGTTATTTAACGTTAACTCATGGACCTTACTGTAAAGTGTTACCGGGTTTTTTGTATTAATCTCCCAGGCATCATTGCATTACATCATTTGTTCTGCCCCCACAATACTAAAATACAGAGCTCTGATCATAAAACCAATAATTTAATGATCATAATTTAAGACGTATGATTGGGAGATATGGAGTCACAACTGGTGTTTAGCATTTTATGTAAGTAGTCTACTGTTATATACATTTTGCTATAATATAAACCTATTTACATTACAAAATAAAATGTTACTTTTTGACCATATAAATATCAACAACTGCACCAAATTTCTTATTTTTTTCTCAGTTTGGCCTCTGAATAAAATGTTGTTTTTTTGTACTCTAGTATGAATTCAACATTCTCCTGTAATGTATCATACTATAGTCATAACATCAAGCCATAAAAGCCTGATGTATCAGATATAGCATACCCAACAAAAACACACATGCAAACTTTTTATTTTTTACTAGGTTCAGTAAACTGTTCCATATTATTAAATGTTTTCATGTCAGGCTTAAAACAAGCTCAGACAAACATTTTGACATATCAATATCACAAAAGATTATAAAAATCGTATTTGTTTAGGTGTTTTCAGATCATTGTCAGTTGCAAGATGTCATTGCACGATCAGACAAAGCTTTGGCTGTGGTGAAAGACCTGTTTGGTGATGCACACCGTCGTCGTACAGGTAGTCCATTCTTGTGCAGTAGAAGTTAATGTGCCATTATCTGATTAAACAAGTATTGTGTACATAAGCAACTTCATACATTTTCTGGTATAGGCTTTCCACCATTACCGTGGCACCTGACCGAGAGTCTGACTCTGAGCTTCCTGTTCTTCAAAGACCTGATCCTCCAACCGAGCTGTCATTACTCAGCCAGTCTATGATGGATCAGCAGGTACTGCTTCACGAGCACCGCCTCTGTAATAAAACTAGGGCTGTCACTATTCCTTGATTAAAATGTGCTTAATTTGAAAAATCTTTTCTAGGCCCTGAATGAGTTGGAGTGTGAAGAGGACCATGATTCCTTCGGTGCATCTCAGTTCTATGATGCACAGGTATGAAGGACCTCCATAATCAACTTCTAATGATGTTTTGATTGTCTTTAAAATACTTTTTTTTAAATGCTTGTTTTTCAGGAAAGAGAAATCGGTGTAGGTCAAAGTCCTTTCCATGGGAGTTCAGACCAGCCGGAGCAAGATCTACCCCAGACACCATGCAATACTGGAGTCAGAGAAGACCAGGCAGGTAATGAAGACATGATGATGGTTATATCATTTCAGGTTAGATCAATGTGATGTCAAGTTGAACTTTGTTGTTTTATTTTAAACATCTCACACTCATTTTGCCCAGCCCTCAATGCCACAGTGGCAGTACAGCGTTTAAAAGCCAGACAGACTCCTCCTGATGTAAACCAGTCCAGCTCACTAGTCAACCAGGTTCTGAACCCAGAGCCTGTTTCCTCTCAACCAGGTAGGACACTGATATCAGACACTCTTTTCTAAATATGTAAGATCATTTGAATGGTACTATACTACTGTTCCACTGCTTGGGTTGTTTTTAAATAATTCTGATTTAGAAAGGATGCATTGAATTGCTCAAACATGACATTTGTTACAAATGATTTCAAATATTGCTGAAAAAATATATCACTGTTTGCATAATAATATTAAGCAGCACAACTGTTATATACTGTACACATACACACACATAATTTGAATATTCTAATTTAAATATTAATATGAACTTAAATGGTTTTATCTTAATGTACAATGAATTACTCTCTCATCTCTCTCTCTCTCTCTCTCTCTCTCTCTCTCTCTCTCTCTCTCTCTCTCATCATCATCATATATATATATATATATATATATACATGTATATATATTAGGGCTGTGCAAAAATTAATTGCGATTAATCTGCATCGCAAATACCTATGCATGCATGTATATATTTAAGAATTATTTGCGCTTAAATTCTGTATATATATATATATATATATATATAAATACATAATCTATATTATATAAGTATTTTATATATGAATAACACATTTCTTAAATGTATACATGCATGTGTGTGTTTATATATACAAAATAATTATATACAGCACACACAAATATATTATGTAAACACAGACTTTTATTTTGGATACTATTAATCGCAATTGATTTTTGCACAGCCCTAATATATATATATATATATATATATATATATATATATATATATAATATTATATATATATATATATATATATATATAATATTATATATATATATATATATATATATATATATATATATATATATATATATATATATATATATATATATATATATATATATAATATATATATATATATATATATATATATATATATATATATATATATATATATATATAATATTATATTATATATATATATATATATATATGTATATGTGTGTGTGTGTGTGTGTGTATATACATGAAATTCTACACTTAAAAATTCTAGATTAAATGGCAAAAATAACTGCATTTCATTTTTTTTTTTCAGGGAAGAGAAAGTCAGTTCAAGCCAATAGGGGGCGCTCAGAGGCATACATCTGTCCCTGAATGGTTCAGGGTTGAGCTCTCTGTCAGGAAACCAGTCCAGTATAGAGCTTCTGCAGAGTATGCTTGAGCAAGTGGAGACTGAGCTGGACGCTCTAGACCACCAGAGGCCCATGAGCTCGGAAGCCAGACCGGAGCAAGAGAGACAGGGCCTCACCGGCTTCTCTGTGGCTCTAGTGGCAACACTTGGACGTCTAGCCAGACATATCAGAAAAGTAAGGCCATACACAAATTAAATCCAATAGTTGTTTTGAAATCATTCAGATGAGTCACTTTCTCATTGACATCACTTGCACACAGAGAGAAGAGGAGGCTCTGAGAGAGGCAGAGGAGAGAAGGCATCTAGAGGAAGAGGTGAAGGAGCAAAGGGCTCTGATTGACGCCCTGACTGTGGAGTCACTAACACTGAGGGAAGAGAGCGCCACTCTGCAGGTGAACCATTTGTCCTTAAGCAATATTATCCAGATATTATTAGCAGGTTTGTCCATTCAGATGCCATTTTTGATGTTGCTTTCTTACAGACGAGGCTTCAGCAGCAGATATCTGAACTACAGCAGCGTCTAGATGCCGTACTAGTTGTGGGAAGACCAGATTCTGCAAAACCACACACAACAGTTCAAAAAACAGACAACACAGCTCAAAGTAACTACCACAAACTGTAGATCAACCTATCAGGCACTGTTTTGAAGTATTTTATTATTTAGATCAGGATTGGTTATCTTGAGTATGTATCTGAACAGTGATTAAGAGGAGGATGTTGTGTTCTATAGAAAGCAGCAATCTGGAGTCTGGGTGTACTGAAAAGGATCTACAGCAACAGGACTTTATCTCTGCAGCTGTTCTGCTCTCTCCTCCTCGCCAAAGAGATGGTCCGCTTCCTGTTGGTCAGTCTGAAGTGCACAAAGATCCCTCTTTCTGTCAATTTACACCAACTAGTGTTTATGATTTGATACTAATGCAAACATCACTATTATTGTTGTTCATACATGTTTACAGTTCAAACTTAACATTGCCTAATCCCCACAAAAATCCCCATAGACATTGTTCAAATTATCATGTATGGGACCTCTTTTCAATTTTAACAGTACCCACCTAGCAACCATTCTGAATCTCATAGCAACCCCTTTGAAAATAGTGATGAATTTGCAAATACTAGGTTACATTTTTTACAGAAAAAGAAAAAAATTCTTGGGCTGCCTGGCAACCACTCAATGTTGTGGGTTTACATGAGCAAAACAACTGAAAAAAAATGCAGGTGTGCTTTCTATAAGTTTATCAACCATCGACATTTACCCCTCTGGGGTTGTTCGTTTAACAGTCACACTTGGGGTGTTCGGGTCCAAATGGACCCAAAGGGCAGGATTCATATTTTAAAAACAAATCATAATTTTTATTTTTACATGTTTTTTATAATTTTTTTCTTTTCTTTTTTGGTGTTTTGAGATAATTTTATGATTTATTATTATTATTTATGCAATAATTATGACCCATTTTTTCCCATTGAACATAATAGAAATTTTTTTATCTTATTTTTTTTTGTACTTTTTTTAATCAAAGCTGTATTACATTTTAGAGTGAAGCCTAGGCCTCATGAAAGCAATTTTTGAAAAAAGATAGATGTCATCTGGTAGACACACTGAGCATTTTTATCACGCAATAGCACATTTTTACCACTATAGTGGATTTACAGTACAGCTCTCTGTAGAAAGGCTTGGGGATTCTAGTGATTTTTGCAAATATATACCAATTTCTTTTTAGGTTGTTGATTTTTAAAATATAAAAACATATTGTGTGTGTGTGGCTGTGTCTGTTTTGCACTCTTGATGTTTTATAGATTCTCAAAGACTATTTTTGTCTTGTTTTTTGTTTGTTTGTTTGGTTTAGATGGTAATTTGAAGTGCCAGTTTTAATTTATTATACAATCAAATCTGAACATTGCATTGGAAAGAGAACAAATGGAAAGCATTTTGTTACCCAATGTTTAATTCTAACTTATTCTAACTTAATAAAAATGCAATTCTTTCAGTTTTCATATTTTTGACAATTTCACATTCATTTCCTATGGGGGTCCATTTGAACCCGAAGGTCCTGAGTGACTATTTTTTTACAACCACTTAGACTGTTCACATCCTGTCCCCAATTTTTTTGTGTGTTCACATACCTAATACCATAAAAGTCACCTAGTTTCGTAACATTCCGATGAAGCTGTGATTTTTAAAAATTCTAAACAGATTTATGTAATCTGAATTTATGAGTGTAAAAGTGTGTGTGTGTGTGTGTGTGTGGCTGTGTCTGTTTTGCACTCTTGATGTTTTATAGATTCACCCCTTCACTGTTGTGTGCTTTTTTTATGGATTGTGGCTGATTTGTAGATTGTACTCACCCAAAAGCTCTGTTTTTTCACATTTTTGCCAATTTCCCATTCATTTCCTATGGGGGTCCATTTGGACCCGAACACCCCAAGTGTGACTATTTTTTTACAACCACTTAGACTGTTCACATCCTGTCCACAATTTTTTTGGGTGTTCATATACCAAATACCAACAAAGTCACCAAATTTCGGACCGTTCCGAAGAAGCTGTGATTTTTAAAAAATTTTTATTTGAATGCTTCGGGTCCATTTGGGCCGAAACAACCCCAGAGGGTTAAGCAGCAACTGAGTTTTAAGGTTAAAAACGTGTGTGTATTTGTGTCTTAGGAAGTCACTCACTTTTTCATTTTTGAAAGTTGAAGTGATTCATGAATGTGAGTATGACTCAGCAGTATTTTTTCTCACTTCTCCTAGTGTGTCGTCCACATTCACATGCAACCTCACTGCACTACAGCGGCTCCTATTCAGCAACAGGAAGCCAGGGTTCACTTGAGGACTTCGACATCTCCATCTCTCCTTCCTCTTATGCCAGCCTACCACGGCCCACTTCTCTGCTGGATGATCTCTCACAGGAAGCCATGCTAGGGGAGATCGCCGAACTGACCCGTCGGAACTCAGCGATCCGGGCCCAGTTGGGGCAGCACCGTCCGTCTCCTACTGGAGCTTCAGTATCAAGGGAGCACAGCGCAGACCGGCTATCCTCAACAAATTCTGTAGTTAGGCAAGTGTCGCCCTCTACTGAGCCACAGCGCACACAGCAGGTTAGTTGCATATTATGGAATCGGTGGTGTGTGAAAGTAGTTTGTTTTTCATGTTAATTCTCTCTCAATTTTGTTTCTCATAATTGTGCCTTTACATCTCATAGTTATGACACAGCTGTTAAAGTTTGTGGTCAATTTTTTTGAAAAGTCTATAATGCTTACCAAGAGTGCATTTAGTTGATCAAAAATACAGTAATTGTACAATATACAAATTGTAATACAAATTGTATTACAATTTTAAAGAATTAAATTTTGCCCTGTTTTCAGCATCATTAATCCAGTTTTCCAGTCACATGATCCTTTAGAAATGATTCTAACTCGCTGATTTAGCTCCAGAAAATGCTTTGTTTTTAAGATTTTAAACATTTGTGCTGCTTATTATTTTTGTGGAAACATGATACAATAATTCATCTAGGATTCTTTGAATTTAAAGTTTAAAAACAGCATTTATTTGAAATTAAAATCTTTGTTAACATTACAAATGCCTTTTACTGTCACTTTTGCAGAGGTGGACAGGAACAAAGTACTTAAGTACACTTTTTGAGGATCTGTACTTTACTTGAGTATTCTTTTTTTCTGGAAACTTTTTACTTTAACTTGAAACTTCACTGCATTTGATACTTTTTACTCCACTACAATTCTGTCAAGGTCCTTGAGTAGAAAGTAGTAATTTTGGTTTGCAGGGGTTGCACTTTGGTTTGAAATGAAAGTCAGGGTTGACGTCTGCACCTGACTGATGTTGGTTTCAGACATGAACTCGATTTTCATTTTCAACCAAAATACAATGGATGTTATTGAATGCACTTATTCAATCTCACATTCAATCCCACTACTGGAACTGTGTTCTAGAAAAATACATTTGATTTTGATTTGAGGGTAGTTTAGGCAGTCATAGATTCAGAGGCACAAGGTACTTTAAGTAGTATTACATACAACAATAATAAAATGCAACAAATGCATTGACATTTACTTTATAGTTTTGGTAAAAATAAGTACTTCTGTACTTTTACTTAAGTAAAAATCTTTGAACTTTTACTAGTAATATTTGACCAGAAGTATCTGTGTTTTCACTCAAGGAAGGAAGTTGTGTACTTTGTCCACCTCTGCACTTTTGAATAATTGTATATATCTATGTTGAATATAGTAGTTAATTTCTTAATTGTGGAGAATGAGATATAAAGGCACATTTAAGAGCAATAGTCGCTATGTCACAATTGCATCTTTCTTCTCTTGTGTGTATATATAATGTTTGAAAGTGGTCGTTTCTTACATTGACCTCTTTTTTTGTTCAGTCTGTTTGTGTAGAGAGATCCTCAACAATGGAGATAGAACAAAAACTGCAGGAGTTGAACCGTCAAAGTGCCGAAGCAAGAGCTAGACTACTAGAGCTCATTGAACAACAGAAGCAGAGCACCTCCCTCAGAGTTTCCCCTGCCATTTCCCCAGTGCCTCCTCACTCCAGCAGCACTCATACCGGTGGGTGTGTGTGTTTAAATGATGCTTACATCATCTCTCAACCTTCAAAATGAGATCTATATGATGACTATTGATGTCTTACAGTTAGGGGGGTTACTCCAGAGCAATTTGTAACACTTCCTGAGAGAAGCCATTCACCACAACCCAGTGCAAGCAGTCGCAGGTGAGTTATGAAAAGCCAAGAGACTTGGACTCGGAAAAGTGGCTTAACTGTACCAGTATAATTACAAGGCATATTCCAAATTGGTGTGTTGTTTTTATACCAAGCTAAGTGACATTTCTAATGCCCTTTTCTTAGGTCAGCGGAAAGAGTCTCACCACAAAGTTTAGATGGTGTGGAAATCCAGAGCATTGATAACCAAGTATGAGATGTCATGTTTAATTCAAATAACCATCTATATGTAGTTGTTTTCTATCAATAACTAGTTATTAATTTTACATATTCATGCTTGCAAACTTGTCTTTTATTTCTGACAGGTGGAAAAGCTTAAAAGAGAGGGGTGGTTTGCATTGTCCTCTCATATCAAGTGACTTCACAAGGAATATCATTTATGCATAATAGCATTCCAAACATATTTGACATCCCTAGTTTGGTTTTAATCACCCGTGTAATTGGTTTTAAACAGGTGTTTGTGTCATCAGATAGATAAATAAACACTAGATGACATCAGTCTTCTTTGCAGACAGTTTAACCTAGTGTGTAATCCTCATTATGAAGTATTTTAAATATCAGTATGCATGTAGACAATCTTGACTGACTGTTCAACTTTATTTAATGCATTGTTTTTATTTTTATCTTTAAAAGAAGTGCACAAAGTCACAATAAATTTTAGATAATTAAATGCTTTGTGTTAGTTTTGTATTTCACATTTTTATAAGCATTATTTTTCAGATTTTCAGGACATTACAAAAAGCAAAGCGAAAGTCAAAAATGTAACACAACCAATAGGAATAGGAGTTAGTTTGTAACACTAGTATGTAAACAAAAGTAAAGTCATTTTTTTGGTAACGCTTCCTTTTACAGTCCAGTTACCCATGTAAATACTATGTACTTATTTTAGTAACTACAATTACTGGGTAATAACTAGTACTAACCCTGAACCTACCCCTAAACCTAACCCTGTCCCATGTACTTACCTTATATTAGCAGTACTTTCTAGGTAAGTACCCTGTAAGTACTGTACTGTAAAAGGAAGCGGTACCATTTTTTTTACCTGATTATTGATTGATTTTTCAATAGCATAGCACCATATAAACCACTTAACAATAAGAGGAGTTGGTTTTAAATGCAGTTAGAAATACCTTTATGCTTTAACCCGTATGATTTTAGTTTACGATTTAAAGTGTTATTCACAGTTTTAATCACTTTTTCTTGTTTCTGCGCTTTAAATAGCTAAAAAAATATTTTTAAAAGTCCAAATATTCCATATAATCTTTAATATAAGGTCATAAAATGAATCTATAAATGTTAAAAAAAATTCATTCAAATACTTGACTCCAGAGTCAAACATGCCCGTAAAGCTACCCGTATTTTTAGTCTACATCACAGTCCCTATGTGGCACAGCCCACAGCCTTCCACTCCTATATATGAATTTGACCTCGCACTCTAAACCGTTGGTCTTGACTTTAAAGCAGCATCCTTCATCTCTGAGCTGAGCGGAGTGTCTCTGAGCCAGCGCCTGTAGCTCATCCCAGCTGACATCTTCTCCCTCTCTGACCCACACTTTCCCAGCAACCTCGACCAGAACGCAGCCACCGCACCACTGCATGTCGCGCAGCCCCTCTGCCTTGAGCAGATACATGCATGCACAGCGTGGCACGCACACCTTAAAACGTCCCCTCTCCTCTTCATAGCAAAGGCAATGCAGTCGAACCAGGAAGGAAGTGGGTTCTGATGTGATAAAACGCAAGATCTCCTCCACCCCATTATCGATGGCGACAGGCCCGTGAACCCTGTTCACAGAAAACAGCTTTGCGGGCCGATTATCCGCACCGATTCCAGAATGAACTGGAAGTTGTGTTGCTCTCCGAGTTGTAAGTAGCTCTGCAATTCGGATAGGGTCTCCTGGTGCAGCTGCATGAGAGAGCCCAGGCCCAGCTGCGCAGGATTAAACTCCAACACAGAAAGCAAGCGATGTCGGACTCCAGCGTCAAAGGCTTCGGAGTTAAAAGCAGGACTTGACAAGACAGACCGCACGTGTTGAGTGACTGTAGCAATGGAGGCGTTTGAAAAGTCAATGGTGGTTCGTGTGGGCTGCACCACTTCTAAGAGCCGCGCGATACGAACACAAGCCTCCACATACTGTCTAGCTAGAGGGGTTGCATCCTGGTCTGAGATGGATGGTACCATGCTGCTAAGAGCTTTACGGATGACCCGTGCAGAGACGCCCTGGAAGGAAGTGACCCGGTGAAGCCTGCTGGGCCTGCAGGAAAACAGCCCCTCGACTGAAGAGGACAGCTGGAGGCCTTCCTGGAGGGGATGCAGGTCTCGGAGCACCTGAGCGAGGACTCTCACGCTTTGCAGCAGACTCTCGGCGTCTCCTTCAGTCCAGCACTGCTCCACTTCCTGCAGCAAAGCAGCCTCCACTCTGCCGCTGGCGCTCAGCTGCTCGATCATGCCTAGTATGCCTCCGCTAGGTTTCGCCTCGGGCTCCTCCAGAACCTCGGCCATGCAGTCCCACACTAGAAAACTGAACATGGCCCACACCGTGCGCTGATCCGTGCAGTCACCAGGACACAAATGGTCCCAGCTGCGTAAGTGGTCCTGGTCGTGCAGGTGGTCCCAGCTGTGCAGGTGACTGTGGATCCCACTGCGGAGGAGAGTCTCAGCCTTTTGCAGCAGACTCAACAGCAGACACCCCCTCTCAGAGAGCTGGACCCCTACAGATGACATTCATGTAGTTATGAAGAACTTTTAAGCCATTTTCAATAAAAGATTATTGTCATGTAGTGTAACTATCAAATAAGAAGAACTTTCACCTTCAATACGTGTACATGTTAATCATTATTTTCCAAAAATGGTTAATACATATTTGTATAAGAGGGAATGCATTCACGTGACTTTCCTGCCGGAACAACCCCCTCTACAGCCTGACCGAGTGGCAAAAGATCTGCTGCGTGACTGGATTTAATAGGGGAAACTGCGAAAATGCGACTAAAACGAAAAATGTTATCAATTTAAATTAAATGTTGGACTCAATATAGTGTTCCTTACAACTTAATAAAGATCGTGATCCATGGATATTATTGACATACAGCCAGGAATCATGTTGCCTGACATTTATATTTGCCTGATTTCGAACACTGGGAAATAGAAGCAATACAGACCTACAACATAAAGCAAATTTGCCTGTGAACGTTTTATATAAATACAATATAGGTTTAAATCTGGGTGATCACTTATATCAGTGTTTATATATAGCCTATATATATCATATCGATTGCAGAACTAAAACTTTATAGTTTTTTTTTAGTCAGTGTTTATTAAAAAAAAAAAATCCAATAATGCAGAATATGGAATGATACATATTTAATTGATGAGTTGTTAATATATTATATATTATATACAGGCAAATATATATATAACAATACAAAATATATGGGTATGGTTTTACAGCTAAATTCAGCATATTGACACAAATGAAAACTGCAGATCCACCTTTCGCTGACTGGAGTCCAGTTGTTTCTGTGAATTGCAGCTGATCCATTTGCTCCTCTTTGTATCGCAGTCTGTAAAAATATACCTCAGATTTTTTGTAAAATCTCAGTTGTACAGTCAATCGCAAAGCTCTTTCCCACTTTATATGTGTTGTGTTTGTTTTTCGCAGCATTCACGCTGAACACGTATACAGCCGCTCAGTTTTTTTTGCCACTCACTATGAGAAACTGCAGCACTCCGGCCGGAGGTGACGTCAACGCGCATTCCCTCTATTGTTTTATTCTTCTATAAAAGATTATGCCAACCTACTTCTCAAGACTATTTAATGAGACTTAATTATATCAGGACAGTTGTATCACCCTGCAATTTGTGACCATTCCCTCAAAAAATATTTTAATTTATTTATTAGAAATGAATCATAGGAGGCATATTTAAATGTATTGCATGTAAATGATCCAGACAAAATAAAATTATAATCACTAGACCTTTCTAAAGATACAATCTTTTTTAATGCAGAGAAAGACTTGGTTGGAACAGTAAAGGAAGAAGAAATACAACTTTGTATCTTGTTTGTTAAAATATGCACTCTACTTAAAGGAGTAGTTCACTTTAAAAAAAAAACTTTTGCTGATAATTGACTCACCCCCATGTCATCCAAGATGTCCATGTCTTTTTTCTTCAGTCGAAAAGAAATTAAGTTTTTTGATGAAAACATTCCAGGATTTTCTCCATATAATGGACTTCAATTGGGAACCAAACTGTTCAAGGTCCAAATGAGAGTTTCAGTGCAGCTTCAAAGGGCTTTAAACGACACCAGACGATGAATAAGGGTCTTATCAAGCGAAACAAGATCGGTCATTTAAAAAAAGTTTAAGTTTTATAAGCACAAATGCTTGCCTTGCTCTGTTCTGTGGTGAGCGTTCATGACTTCCTGTTCAAACTCGTTCATCAAAATGAACAAATCTTTTTTCGAGTCATGACTCGAAGGGTCCTAGATGAGACCCTTATTCATCGTCTGGTGTCGATTTAAAGCCCTTTGAAGCTGCACTGAAACTCTCATTTGGACCTTGAACCGTTTGGTTCCCAATGAAGTCCATGATATGGAGAAAATCCTGGAATGTTTTCATCAAAAACCTTAAATTCTTTTCGACTGAAGAAAGACGTCGACATTTTAAATTATCAGCAAAAATTTTTTTTAAAGTGAACTACTCCTTTAAATTCTTTCATCGTTGTCTCATCCTCACGTAGTTTCAAACCTATGTGACTTACTTTCCTCTGTGGAACACAAAAGAACATATTTTGAAGAATGTTGGTAACCAAAGTTTTAGTGACTATTGGCTTCCCTTGTATAAACAAATTTCTCATAATATCTTCTTTTATAATCCACAGAAGAGAGAAAAGCATACAGATTTGGAACGACATGAGGGTGAATAAATAAAATAAGTAAATTTTTATTTTAGGTAATTTATGTCTTTAAAAAAAGATCAAACAGAATCTGAGTTCGGACCCAAGATGGATCTCTCTGGATTGGATTGGCCATGACTTACACTGAGGGCGGAGTTCTGCCACTCTGCTCAGTAATCTGCCCGCGTCCTGCGTCTTCTCCATGTACAAGGACACTAGAGCCTCCAGCTGGGCTGAGTCTTCTATTGCGACGCCTTCGAGAGGTATTCTCGGACCGTCCGACGCGGCAAACCCACCGCCACACCCAACCTCACAGACATTAAACCTAATCTCATCCCCACATTCAAGCCCAGCTGAGCCATGACCTGCTGCAGGCCTCCTGATGGAAACAAGGGCAGACATGGACAACATCAGTTCGGCAAATATTACATTCATTTCGGAGCCCCAAATTTTTATTTTCATATTCATTTTTAAGCCCCTTCCCCTTTAATTGCTAATAGGTAGTATGCTGAGCCCACCGAGTGGAACCGTTTGAAATATGAATCACCTGACAGAGGTAAAGCTGCCCTCAGGTGACCTCTGGTTTCCTCCACTGCTATCTGCACACTGTTGCCTTCAGACTCTTTATTAAAGTCTTCCACCAAACTATTCACTAAAAAATACAACATTTGAAAGAAAAATTGGTGATGGTAATAACATTAAGAGTTCTAACAGATGGTTCTGTGGCATAATAATTATTATTTTTATAATATTGCATGCATTTAGATCTCCATTTAGTAAACAGTTCTAATGACCATTAAGTTCCTCAGGCTAGCTGTTGGTCCTCATTTGTCAGCGCTGTGTAAAAGCTCTTGCATGCTTTTTCTCCTTCTTCAGGCAGATGGACAGCAGGGTTTTTGCTTGCTTGGTTGGAATAAGAATGGCTTCGATATTCTCCATCTCCAGCTGAGTCAGAATGCCTTTGGAGAAGAGATCGTCAGGAGATCGGAAGAACAGAACAGCCCAAGCGTGAGCTCAGGACACTAAACAGAGCCTGTAGATGACGTTCTGCAAGGAGACATGACAATGGTGAGAGACATTTAAATGAACAATTAGTAAAAGTGAAAATGCTGAGAATATGTAACGTCCTACCTGTTGGACTTTGCTGCACAACTGTTGTTTGGGACTGATCTAATATGAGATAACAAAACGTTTCAGAATTTATGTCATGCGACTGCATTTGTGCTTTAAGACAGAGTGCAACTTTATGAATGATATTATAGCATACCTTCTTCTGTCAACCAGGTTCGTAGACGTGGGTAATGTCTCTTGCATTTCCTCAGACACTCCATGAATCTAGAGGCATCGTTTTCGTCCATCTGAGCGTCAACAATCTCTAGAAGTTTTCGGGCTTTGTTGGGTGGTGTTCGCTCAGCTTCAATTTCATAACAGTTTTCTCTAGAGAGCAGCCCTACAGATATAACACAGTCTAACAGAGGACCCAGGTGATACAGGGCATCCACCAGAAGCATCTGTGAAGACAGGAGCCGGGCCTTCACAGCTGGTTTCTCCTCTGGTCCTGTAGGGAGAGCAGGGTAAGATGAGCCATTTTTTACCCTATATTTCAGAATGGTTCCTATCAATTAAAATGATAAGACAGACGTATAACTTTAAAAGTTCTCCAGGACCAGTATATCTATATAAATACCTATAGATATGTTGGTCCTATATGTGTGTGTGTGTGTGTGTGTGTGTGTGTGTATACATATATATATATATATATGAAACAACTTTATATAAAAACATTATTAATAATTTAGTAATAATTTTATAATTCACTCACCCAAAGTAATTTGTTAAGATACAGACAGGTGATAGATATAGACATAGATAGATATAAACAGACAGATAGAGTCGAGATACAGACACAGTATAGATCTATATAGATAAGAATCGATAGACAACAGACAGGCAGACAGACAAATAGACTATAACAGTATTAACATGACAGACAGACGAGACAGATCTGAAATATTTTAACAGTATCAACATGACAGACAGACAGATGGATAGAGTACATCAGACAGAGCAGAACAAATAAGATATTTTAACAGTATCAACATGACAGACAGACAGATAGATATTTTAACAGTATGAACATGACAAGACAGACAGACAGACAGACAGACAGACAGACAGACAGACAGACAGACAACAACAGACAACAGACAGACAACAGACAGACAGACAGACAGACAGACAGAATAGACAGATACAACAGATAAACAGATAGATAGATAGATCAGATAGAATAAATAGATAGATAAATAAATAAATAAATAGATAAATAAATACGATTAGATAAACTAAATAGATAGATAGATAAATAAATAGATAGATAATGATAATGATAGATAGTAATATTTGAACTGCATGAAGCTTACCCAGAACTGGGTCTCTCAGGTGAGGAAGACATCACAATAATTTATGGGCATAATAAAAAATTATCTTCAAATTACAACAATAATTTCATTCAAATGTTTCACTTTCATATTCCACGCGATTTATCCATGTCAGTTCAGACAGAATCCTGAAGCGCAGAGACGATGACAATGAGAATCTACGAAGACAAACACACTCGCTCTCTATGTAATTTAAATATATAAGTTATATACTATAGCCTAGTTTAATCAATGCATCGGCTAAACGCCAACGTTTTTAATGAAGTGGCTCGAAGAGTTCCTCAGTTTACCACTTCCAGGAAGTGGTGAGCCAGTGACAGCTTCAAGTCTGAACAAGTCAGACAAACAAAGTTAAATTCATAATCAATTTAAATCTCGACTCCCACGTTCATTAAAGATTCATTTAAAAATGAATTCTTAATGAGTGGAGAGTCTGGTATTGAGAATAAATGATACAGTTATCCGGACAGAAAATTTGAATATTTAATTATACGTGACCACTCTTTCATTTAACTTTAGTCTTCATATTTTATCCATACTGTTATTGCTATGGATAAAATACAGTTCACTAAGAACATTGATTTTTGCGGGGCCAGGGCATTGTCACACTATATGGTGTAGGCATAAGTTACAAGGAATACGTTTTATAGCATATATTGGCCGGTGTACTGTAAACTGACTAAAGCACAACAAAATTACTAAAACGTAAACTGAAAATAAAATAAAAAGCAAATTTAGAGTATTAATACGTTTTGTAATAATATATAAATGATTAAAAAAAATAAAAAAAAACTTTCTCGATTGGGTTACTCAATCTAAGCAGTACTGTGAGACATCTACCGCTAAAGAAGACTGCAGGAACAGATGAGGCCAGCAGGGGGCGCGTCCTTGTTTGGTTCCTAATGCCTCAGTGTTATGATGTCGAACGACACAACTTTTTTGGTGTGGAAAAAGGCTCCGTCCATGGCATGTGACAGGCGGTGATTGAGAGGATTTCTTTACTCTCTTTTAATGATTTTGAATGGAAATGTCAGGTAATGGTTACAGATTTTTGACTGTATGCATGTTGTGCTTTAGGAACTGATCCATTTCCGCGTCCAGCTTAAAATCAATATCCCACAGCTTCCACTGCGCCTTATACCAGGGGCACTTCACTGATCACTACCCTATGTAATATGTCCAAGTGTTTTTTTTTTTTGTTTTGGAAGGGAGGGGTATAGGAGGGATATGAGGAGGAGTAAATATTGAACAAAGTAACTGTGTGCTCTCATAAAGTGTTTGGGAATAGCAGTGCAAAATGCCAGGTTAGGGGTCGTCACGGAAACCCTTCATACACAGGGTGGGGCCCATTGTGGCAAGAACAGTCGAGTGGAGGAGAGGCTGAATGGAGGATTAATCCCACACCAGTGCATCTCAATGCTCCGTTCCCACCAAGAGCCAAGAGCTCATTCCCATGTGCTGGTCTTTATTTCATCCGTTCAGGAGTCAATAGGTCTGCTTCACCCCCAACCTCTACTCACACATACACTCATGAACACTGAAAAAGCATTGCAGTCCATATAAATGAACATATGCACACATAAGTGTGTTTACAATTCATTATAATAACTGATCAATTAACAATATTAAATCAGTTTTTATTAATCCTAAATACAAGTGAGCCCCTAATGAAATGGTACAGTCAACACATTTAGTCTTCATAATTTCTCACTCGCATGAATTCCTAAACTTGTGCCCTCGGGAACACCCTTCACCTCCCATTTCAAAACACTCAAAACCATGCAGGGTTAAATACACATTAATTCATGTTCACATACCCATGTATTCATTAGCACACTTGTTTAAAACAATGAGGAGCTCTTTTAATGAGTAGGGGGATGGGGCTGACTGGTTCTTCTTTAACACATTTAAATCTACACCCACTTCACCTTCATGAAGAGCCACAACACCCTCTCACTTCCCAATGGAGCACATTCACTCACATTTTCTCTTTTATCAGCAGCACTTGACGCAAGATCCTCTGTGGCAAGAGTGACACACAGGAAACTGATGGGGTTTGGTCACTCTTATGAGCAAAGGTCTTTGACTTTTGCCTGATTTGTCAACATTAGCATATTTCAGGGTAATGCTTAATCTGTACAACTAAACATTACACATTTAAATAGACTTGGCTATAGTGTATAGTTGGTTTCTTTGTGATAATTAATAGAGATTTTATTTTAAGTGATCTTTTCGACTTTCACTTCCCTCTGTCTTTCCTCTTAATGGTCTTATTCCTATCATGATTTAATGAGTTAAGGTCAGTCACAGAAGAGGGCAGTAGAAACTGTTGTGCTTTTGGACAATCACCGCTGTGCGGTACATGTGATTTAAAATGGGAATTTTGCTTAGTTTTTCATGCTCTTACCTTGAGGAGTTTGGTTTATAAGTTCCCTTACTATCTTTATCGTTTGTATTTGTGTAGTTATAAGGTATGATATAAGCTTCTTTCTCTCAAACACTGACTAGAGAATGGCGCGCTAGCACGTCATGACTCAATTCCATGAGTTAAATGAGTTTGCATTTAATTCCTGTCTTCAGTTCCCTAGGTAAATAATGCTTTTGAAAAGTTGTATTTTTAATCTATTACAATTTTGAACATCATTTTGCTTACTGTTTTATACACTACTGTTCAAAAGTTTGTAATCATTAAGATTTGAAATGCTATTGATAACTTCGATGTTTTTCATGTTTAGCAAGGCTGCGTTTACACGATAAAACCGTAATATTGTAAAGTATTATTACCATTTAAAATACATTTTTTTCAATTTAATATATTTTAAAATGTAATTTATACCTGTGATGTCAAAGCTGAATTTTCATAATCATTACTTCAGTCAGTATTTCAGCATCATATCTTCAGTCATATGATCCCTCAGAAATAAATCTAATATTAGAAATAGTAATATTGAAATACTATGAATGTCTTTACTGTCACTTTTGATCAATTGAACGACCCTTGCTAAAAAAAAAATCATAAATGTCTTTTAAAAAATTACTTATGGTTATTTTACATATAGTTCTTGATGTCACAGAACTTGGTCAACAGGTGTTTCAAGTCATAGTTTTGTTGCTATATTTTTGGGGTTTGTCACTAGTACTGATTTTGATATTATAATTATGTTTATTTCTAATTGTACTTTTTGCTCTTGTTTGTTACAGATGACGTTTTGTGTGGATGCTCTTTAAGGTTGGTATACACCATCGAACGTTTTAGCAGCACAGACTCTGTCTATTAACCAATCAGAAGCCACAAAGTGAACTAGTCTTGTAAAATCTGTTGTATAAAGTTTGTATGTAATGATTTCTTAATATTAATAAGTCTTGTAAACCATCTTAATTCATGAACAAACAAATTGTTTTCAGTAGTGTAGCTTGTGTGTTATAGATATCATAAACCAAACAGAGACGCTTGAATTGTGTAATGTTTGTACCCAGAAGCATATGTCGTACAGTTTACATATCTGATTGTGTGTGAGAGAAGTGCATGAATTTGCGTGTGTGTCCAGGCAAGTGTCCGCCGCAGCTGTGCGAAGCTCTGATCTGAGGCCGGCTTTTGCTTGCTGTGAAAATATTATTGCAAGTGTTTATTATTACAGCACTGAGAGACAGTGGGAGTGTTGTGTGCCGTGCGGGCCAGCGAAAAGGGGGTGTAGACCAGGAGTGTGTGAGAGGAAGGAGGGTTTTTTATGCTCATTCCTTCTGTTCCCACCGACCGGCCCCCAGCGAGGCACGGTGCATTATGGGTAGTGGGGAGGCCTATTGGAGTTGATTAGTTCCGGCTGAGTCTCAGATAGAGTTCTGACAGGCCGGAGAAACAGGCTCACAGCGTGAACGGCCCCCTCCTCACACACACCCTTGCCCTCTCCAGCAGACAATAGAAGCAGCATGACAAGAGCTTTTAAAACACTCCATACACTCCACTCTTCTGTCTGTCACACAAATGTGGACACACACACACCCTATAACTATATCATATTATGCACAACACGGCTAGCTTGACAAGAGCTTTCTAAAGTCTTCTGATTGTGAGCATCACTATTACAATTAAACATACTGGTGGGGGATTTTAACAAATGCATAACTCTAAGTATTCAACTTCAGCATTTAACTTGTCATGCAACTTAACCTGCATTACAGACATGAAAGATTACTAAAAGCATGCACCTTGCGGTGTGCATGAGAGAATGTGAATATTTTTCTAAGTGATTAGAATGAAGATAACGGTGATCCAGAAAAAATCGAATGAGGGACCCAAGTCAAAAATGAGAGAAAAACAAAACGATGCATTGGCTCTGAAGGGGCCACATGGTAAATATAGAAATATATATTTAAAAAGAAATTACAGTAAATCTCTGTATGTGGTGTTTGACGTCACAGAATATTCCCATTATGCAAAGGGGATCACAGTGACCACTAGCAGTTGGTGCTGGCTAGATTACTCACAATTTGTTGTTGGTTTCTGATTCCAGATTACATGACAAAAATTGTAGTTAGTAATGTAATCTATTACATTACACTACTTTTTAATTACTTTTAACCTAACTTGTTTATAGCCTATCACATTTATTTGAATAGAATAATCTTGTACCATATTATTGATATAAAAATACAAAGAAATAGAAAATTCTATTCTTTTTTATCAACATCACGAAGTGCATTAAATATTACATAACATCAGGGTTTCCCAAACTGAGGTTTGTGATGGAACTGCAAGGGCTTGGTGAGTTTAATGAAAAGCTATTATGTACATAAATCATAACAAAATGTCAAATTAAAATTAATAATTTTAAAATAAACAATCAAAATAAAACACTTACTAAAAGATTTTAAATTATTTGTTTACCTGCATGTCATGTGACCATTACTTTTTTTATTAATTACTTAATAAAATTACTATTTTATTAATTATTATTATTATTATGAACCTAATTTTATTATTGACCAAACTTATTCACTTCAAATCTATGTGGTTACTTCAAGTAAATACATTACGTAAAGAGGTTCAGTAGACAAACATGTGGGAATCATGTAAATAATGAAATTAATAAATTTGTACATTTTAATGTATTTGAAAGACAAAATCCTTCCATTAACAGTAAAACATGGTTAAAATGCTTAATGAGTGATAATTCAACTAATAATGAATGTGTTCATCAGGAGCTGATTAGATATGCAATGTTGAGAAAACAAAATGATTTCTGTAAATGCAGTGATCAAATGCCACGTGCGTCTCAGTTTTCAGTGATAGTCGCATGACTAGTGGCTGGTCTGTGCAATTCCACAAACCTTCCACAAAGACCATCGCAACAGATATAAGCAGTACTTTTATTAAAAAAAAGGTAGTAGGGTAGTATGTTGTGTTATCTCTATTGGGTAAATCAATGCACTATTAATAATGGACTGGCACCCATTTTGAGAAGAATATGTGATCAAGCAATAAAAAGGTAACAGTGGTCTTAACTTAATCTCATTACTTAAGTACTTTATTTTTGGAATCTGATAAAGTAATCCAGATTACATGTAATCAGTTACTACCCAAACTACTACAAAATTCATACCTCTTCATTGCAACTTTTATTTGCAACACTTTTGTTGTACACATTTTTTTTTTTTATTTTAACATTTTTTATCCCCTCTACAGATCCAGATGGTCCTATCAGATCATCAGCTCTTTAAACTCAGGCCAGTAACCTCACAGACCACTCCAGCAACTTTCAAGGACACGGCATAGCAACAGGACACACCCGGGCCTCAACACCCCAGAATTTTGTGAGGTGAGTCACTCGCATTTCCTTCAAAAGATGTAAAAACGTTGTTTACATTGTGAAATTGTCAAACTGTAAACAGAGCTTCATCAAATACACCATTCAAACCTGTAGCTTCAAGTGCTTCCTGGGACATCCCAACACTGGCTTCCTTGAGCACTTGACGCAAAAACACATAGTTCAGGAGTGATACGTGTAATCCTCAACACTGTTTATATAGCCAGTTACTGCAAACCACTATATAGAGCAAACTCAACACAACACTCCCAAACCTCCTCGAAAAAATAACATCCCCTCACAAACAGCAACACATCGCAACCGCACAATGTAGCTAACCAGCCCTAAACCACACCGCTTCAGTTCACCCACCATGGTGCACTCCAGGGGCAAACTACATCAACACCTCCCTGTTCCCGTTTTTTCCTCACCTCTCTTATTTTATCTTACCTCTTATTGCCCTCTCCCTGCATTCTTCTCTCTCTCCACACATAATTGATTAAGGGCCGCTTCCATAAATCAATTTGGTATGGGCATCAGTCAGTAATGAATGGGGGAAGCCCCCTCCGAGCGTCCAGTATTAATCTAGCACAGCAGGCTCTTCTACTCAGAACTCTCTGTCTTTCTCTCTTTTTCTCCTTTTCTTTTTTGCGTTCACAAACACGCACACACTCGCATACACGAATTGGACACAACTGCCAAAACACACTCTATAAGCTCTTAGGGGAGCTGCTTCTCATCCTGGATGAAAGAGAAAGAGAAGGACGAGTGGAAAGGATGGAAAAATGAACGGACAGGCATATGAAAGAGAGAACTTGTGGTAAAAACCAGCGATGGCAGAGCAGAAAAGGAGTGATGGCAGGAGTATACTCAAACACACATACTCGCTCTCATTGATTCCTAAAAAACAGACTCTGGACAATGTTCCAATGAAAAACCAAGACGTTGATTGATCATTATTGAAGACACCTGATGGTAACAAGCAGAATCACTGAAGGAGAAAACCGGAATTTACAAGTCACCATTATGGTGATCATTGTGTTTGTTTAGTTGGGCTTTTAATCAACTTTAACACTGCTTCAGTGTTCATTTAACACTCTGCTCAGAGCTTAATTGGGTCGCTTAAAATGACTTTAACATCCATGATGTTGAAGCTACATGAACAAATTATGTTTGTTTTAACGTAACCCAGTTATGTGGAACCTGTTGACATAAAAAAGTGAATTAAGTTTTTTTTAAATGATCAGAGTACATTGACCCCAAGTAACAGTGAAGACATTTCTAATGTTACAAAAGATTTTTTTTTAAATGCTGTTTTTTTACTTTCTATTTATCAAAGAATCCTGGAAAAAATGATCAAGGTTTCCACAAAAATCATTAAGCAGTACATCCGTTTTCAGCATTGATATGTTAATTGACCACCAAATCAGTATATTAGAAGGATTTTTGAAGGATCATGTGACACTGAAGACTGGAGTAATAATGCTGAAAATCAGTCATCATAGGAATTACATTTTAAAATAAAAATAGAAAATGAACTCTTCGTCAGAGCCTACATGCTCGAAATGTTACCACCTGTGTGTGAGTCTATCATTAAATTTTTCACGTTTTTAGAGCCATGGTGTGCCAACTTTTTCTTTTTTTTATTAATTTCCTTGTTGAGCATCCAATTTGAGCAACATATTGCTTTGCTGTGGATGTGCGTGCTATGGATCCGATATTACTGAAACATTAAAATAGAAAACCGTTTTAAATTTGAATAATATTTCACAATATTACTAATTTTGCTGTATTTTTATTCATATGGATACTGTGTTTTTTAAAGCTGAACATTCACAAATTCCCTCAAAAAAAGCATTTACAGATGCATACTTGAAAATGCACCATAAACTATCCAGGTGTACTATCCAGGCATCGACAGCCAACAAATATGCGCACTTGTGGTTACCCAGAATGCTCTGGAAAATAAACAGTTTTGATCCTGATCAGGTAACTATTATTGTAATATTGCTCCCCATAAAGAAATGATTTCTTTTAATATCCATCTAGATAAGGTTAGACACAGTACTAATGTTTATTGCATATTTAGAACTGACACAGATTTTCCTCCCTTTACTTGAGCCCAGTTTAGTTTTTCTTCACTGCTGTTTCTCGCCTTTCACTACCTCAGTTCTCTCTTCCTCCCCTTCCACCCCCAAACTCTCTCAGAGTGTTAGTGCTGATGATAGCGTAAGCCGTATAGACTTTAAAAACAGTTTGTCTTAATGAGCTCTGTGGAGGCGGGTCACAGCTGAAGCCAATTGCGAGCCCTTCCTGTCGGCATGGCTGCAGGCTCTGAGGTCACGAGGGGTCACTCTGGCCCCACCGGCCCAACGGTCTAATCCAAAGACGCATACTTACACTCATGGGGACACATCTGGTTCTGATGCAACACTCTGCCGGCTCTCAGGGTTTAGGGGAGAAAGGGAAAGGGTCACATACTTCTCAGTGTCAAAGTCAGGGCCGGAGGTGGCATGTGCTCGCGGGGCATTCCTTGATCTTTCTCCTTTTCCTCATCGGTCGGAGCGAAGAGCAGGTGAGATCTGGATAAATCGACGTGGCAACGCTTTGAAGGCATTGCCAGTAAAACGCGCAACTATTAACGATCGTAACTAACAAGCTGCAGGCCTCGCTGATGCACATTCTCATGGTTGTTTAATGCTTGTCTATTGCCATGTGTGCGTGCTCTTTCATGGATGCCTTAAGCTAATTCTTCACAGACCAAAGCACTATTTCATACCCCCTCACAGATCTGAAGATCAAACATTAATGTACCTGCACACATACGGTAAACATATGCAGGTTTGTTTAAGATCAGACACGCATTTACACGATGTGATTGATTTATGAGATTGTGTTCATGTACATTCATGGTCAGTGTTGGGGAAAGTTAGTAATGCATTACAATATTGAGTTACTCTCTAAAAACTAATTGCGTACTAATTAAGTTACATTTGTGTTACTTTTTCTCACCTGAGCTGGGCTTGCTTTTTTGATTTTTAATAACAAAAGTTCTTTTTGGCAAATGTAAAGGCTCTTTCACACCAAAAGTGAAATGAATAAGTCTTCTGCTGGTTTGCAGAAGAATAGAACGCAGTTAAAGTTACATAAAGTTACACAATCTTAATTTAGCAATAAAAACAAAAATTACATGGGATTTGTTTTGCTTACCTTATGCACCAGAGAAACATGGGTGCCGTCACCTGCAGAATATTGTCTTTGAACTTCCGGTTTCGCGCTCGCTCTGTATATTTATATGGCATCGCTGTGGAGGAATAATTTTTTTTGGAAATAGTCTCATTTTACAACTTCCCCAGAGTTAAACTGTTGAGTTTCACCGTTTTAGAATCCATTCAGCCGATCTCCGGTTCGGGAGGTACCACTTTTAGCATAGCTTACATCATTGAAGTGGACAAGACCATTAGTATTTCTCAAAAAAAATAAAAAATTAACCAAAGAGTTTCGATATTTTTCCTATTTAAAACTTGACTCTTCTGTCAGCATGCATTAAGACCGATGGAAAATGTAAAGTTGCGATTTTCTGGGCTTAAAGGGTTAGTTCACCCAAAAATGAAAATTAAGTCATTAATTACTCACCCCATACTGTACCAACCCGTAAGACCTTCGTTCGTCTTCGAACACAAATGAAGATATTTCTGATTAAATTTGAGAGCTGCATCACTACCACATAGGCTCCTAAGGGACTGGCTCTTGACGGCCCAGAAAGTCTATGAAGAAAATGTTTAAATATTCCATGTAACTACAGTGGCTCAACTTCAAAAAAGTTTATCAAGCAACGAGAATACTTTTGTGCGGAAAAACAAACAAAAATAACGACTTTATTCGACTATTCCTTTTCTTCCTTGTTGGCCTGAAACAAGACTTAGAGAGATGTCCACGATGCATGCAAGAGAATTGCGATCTCCTTCAACTACTTCAGTTCAGTTCTCGCGCATGCGTCGTGGAAATCTCTTGAAGTCTCGTTTCAGGCCAACAAGGAAGAAAAGGAATAGTCGAATAAAGTCGTTATTTTTGTTTGTTTTTCCGCACAAAAAGTATTCTCGTCGCTTGATAAACTTATAGTTGAGCCACTGTAGTCACATGGAATATTTAAACATTTTCTTCATTGACTTTCTGGGCGCAAGAGCCAGTCCCTTAGGCAGTCTATGTAAGAGTGACACAGCTCTCAAATTTAATCAAAAATATCTTCATTTGTGTTCCGAAGATGAACAGAAGGTCTTACGGGGTTGGTACAGCATGGGGGTGAGTAATTAATTACTTAATTTTCATTTTTGGGTGAACTAACCCTTTAAATGGCTAAGAACTATAATGTCATTCCTGCGTAATAATCAAAAAAACTTGAGTGCAGCAGGCGTAATGATATGACGCAGCGCCTGAAAATAGACTACTTTCCATCAACATAACTACACAAACTTAGTCCTGGTCACGTTGGAAGTTATCGAGCTGTTGACTATTTTCAGGCGACAGTGACGGTTCTCACATTTTGGGGAAATCAGCCTAATGGCTTACTTATAATATGATAAGAGAAAGTTTTTTACCAATGAAAAAACACTCCAGCTTCAAAAGGAGCTGAGATTATACACTTTTATTGGGTTCTGAAATACAAAATATTCAATAAGCAAACATGCAATGGAATGTGTGGAACTTTGGGAATGGAATTCTCATTGTGTGGAAATCTCCAGTTGCAGATTCTATGTGGGCCTGTCCATAGTACTTAATTTAATTGTGTAAATTCACTGAAGTTGGTTAAAAACACAATAGTCACATTAACCATCAGCCATACACATATGGATCTGAGGTGCCACTAATTAAGTGTGATTGCACACCTTTGCAGGAGCTTGCATGTCTTCGTTCTTTACTAGTTTTGCTTCCAGATGCTCCATACACCTGAACCTATAAAACGGAGTGCGTTATGCTAGTAATTTCTGTTCTACTTCTTCACACACACACAAACATGTACACACATGGCACCATAATTGGCTCCTACTCCCTTATCGGCTCCTACCTACACCCCCCAACCCCTAACCCCTACCCCACCCTTAACAGGCCCATAAAAGCACATCTGGAAAGTCACTCTCCTCTCCCCCTTCTATCTCTCTCTCTCGCTCCCTCATGCAGCCGACAAGACGAACACCACAGAAAGAGGCTCTCATGAGCGCCTACAAACACAGAAATAACACTGTCAGCCTAAGTGAGACATTCTAATGAGCCATCACCACAGAGAAACAGGCGGAGAAGTGGGCTGTGAGAAAAAATGATACGCAGATAGTGTTAGCCGCGATGACCGCTCTGGATCTACTGAGGTGCAATTTCATGAAGTACCATATGTGTATACTGTATAAATATAGCTAAAGGACTCGTCAGTCACCTAGTTAATGTTTTCGACATGACTATATTTGAAGAGTTCAGATGCAAAAGCCTCTAAATGCCATTTCAAATTTTCTTCTAAAATGACCATTTTTATCAAGCTTGTATATTTAAGTTCAGTCATTTCACTTAAGTGACAATTAATAGGTAATCTTCATTGCCATTTAAGTGAAATTACTGAAATTAAATATACAAGCTTGATAAAAATGATCATTTCAGAAGAAAATTTCAAATGGCACTTAGAGGCTTTTGCATCTGAACTCTTCATTTGGACTTTCGCTTGCTTATTTTTCAGCCATTTATATGTATATATGTTTTCTTTCTAGGTATTCTCCCATTAAAATAAAATACAGAATAAAAGTATATAAAAAAGCTATTGAATATTAATGTATATTTATATTGTCCAAAATATATTTAAAACAGTCTTTAATTTGCATTCACTCATGATTGAAAATTTATTTTCTTGCATTTATTTTCTTGCAAGTGATTTTTGAAATTCGTATTTGAAGGTTTAATCCAAATCCATCTATACACACTGTACAGTATACACACTGTTTTCAACATATATTTAGCATATATGAAATACAGTTAGGGCAGAAAACAAAAATCCAAATGGGTTGCAAATGCCTTTTCCAACATGATGATTTTCTCTTTTTTCAAGGCACAGTTTTCTGGTAACACTTTACAATATCGGGTGCACTAATATGCATTAATTCATGTTTAACTAATGCACAGATAATCATGAGTTAATGTATAACTCATGAAGAACTAAACCATCAATTAATGATTACTGCATCAGGAACTAATAAAGAGTCTATATGATTAATAGATTAAGTATTACATGAATTGCTATTAATTCAATGTGTCATTGTGTATTAATTCCTTAATAACATATTTTATTAACTAATAGTGCAAAGGTATCATTATGGTATGCCTTTACTTGTTGGGGCACATCATTATTAACGAGTGATTTAAGTAATTTGCACATGAATTTGCACTAACAATTAAGTAATTAATCATGTATTCATGCATATTAGTGTACCTGTCATATTATCTGGAAGTTGAAATACAAGGCTTTGGCTCATTCTGGTAATTAACATATTTATTGACACTATTAGTTAAAAAATGAGTTATTACTACTCTTTAATTAGTTCCTAATGTGGTAATCATTAATGAGTAGCTTAAATAATCATTAGTTACACATTAATTCAGTATTATTTGTGCATTAGTTAAGCATTAATTAATGCTTATTAGTGCACCCGTATTGTAAAGTGTTACCAGTTTTCCTTTCTTTTAGCAGTATTGTTGAAAATTGTGATTTTTTTTCTTTCATTTTTCAACAACCATTAATTTAGTATGTAACTTATATAAAGCATCTTTGTGCTGACCAATTGTGATTGTACAAATGCACATGTTTGAGCCACAATGTTTCTGACTCTGTGTTCTGTCAACTATGTTTATCCACTCGTGGGAAATTAGAAACATCCCTGCTGGGCACAGTTCATCCACCTCAGCAAACGAAGGCTGTTCTTACTCCATATTGGAGTATTACACGTTTTATTTTTTGTGTGAAAAACAGCTTGAACTATCTCCGGCACTGGTACTATAACTAAATATACATTTAATGAGAGCCTCTGTGGCAAAGTAATGGTTGGTTGGGTTATGGGGTACGGCACTAGAAGGAGGCATCGGTTTCGGCAAAAGGAAGGAGTGACTCGCTATGTTAATTCATAGAGATATCTCTCCACAGATAAGCTGACACAGTCTGATTCAGTCTGGCTGTGATCATTCACTCTCTGTTTTCCAACGGATCCAGGCACAGAACCAGGAAGAAAATAAAACAAGCCACAAGAATCTCCTGGCTAGGCTCTCAACTCCTTTTTTTTCAACTTTTTTTGCTCTACAACTTCTTTAGGCCCAGAGAGAGCAAGGGGGAAAGAAAAGGGGAGTAGGAAAAAGACGCCAGCATTTTTTTATTCTCATTTTTAATGAAGTCTTGAGAAATGGGAGGCATAGCAGCATGGGTTGAGTTTCACTTTTGGGCCCAAGCCTCTTAAGCAGGAACATATGCAGCTCCTGGGCCCGAGGGCTCGGGTTACTAGGGGGGCACTAAAACGTCGAGTGAGAGAGACAGGGTAATACAGAGGGAGACAAGCGATGAAGATTAAGAAAGAATGTGTGTGTATTTGTGTGTTAAAAGTGAGAAGCAGAGAGCGAGAGAAATTAGGAGAGAGGGAGCGGGAAACGGGTGGGTAGTTCTGCGGTAGGTAAATAGAGTTCTGTCCCAGGCCCAGTCATTGGAACAGCAGGCCTTCTGCTCCACGGGATTTTCTCTGGCTTTTGTTTTGTGTGTGTGCGTGTTTTTTTTTCCAGGTTGGATGGTGGAGAGGGGGGTGAGGAGGTGGGGTGCTATTAACGAGCACCATCGTTTTTCTAATTAGAGCTTTGGGGAATATTTTCTTAAGGACTGTCGACCCTCATTGAAGGGCTCCCAGGAGAGGGTGTGTGTCTGTGAGTGTGTGTCTGGTGGAAGGAGAGGGGAAAAGAGATGTGTATGAATATGTTCTTGCAAACATGTGCTTTTGTGTTTGCGCTCTCACACACAGACACACATATATATATATTATATATTTAGCATATATATGCAACATATATATATGTGTGTGTTACGACATATATAGGTGACACACACACATACATATATAATAGATATATTAGTGATGTATTGCGATTAATCGCATCTAACGTAAAAGTTTTTGTTTACATAATATACCAACGCATTCTCATCCTTTATCGTCATGTACAGTAGAACGCTATATGACAAAACGGCGCTATACTACGCACATGGCATCCGTTATCGTTAATATAACACGCGCTGTGATGGTTCAGGTTTAGGTTTGGGGTTAGGGTCAGGGTAGTCTCACTTTTGTCACAAATTTTGCATTTTGCAGAGATTTCGTTATATTTAGAAAAGTGAAGCCACACTTTGGACCGCCGACGTAAGCTACTCATGTTCGACTCGCACGGTTATGCCAACACTTCCGGTAGACGCTTCTTCGTTGGTGTTGTTCAGCGGTTTCTTTTTTCGGTCGGTGGACTGTGAATATCGAAACTAGGAATCGAAATTTTAACTTTTGAACGATTCCGGAAAAACGGAAAGTTAGTCCCGGTTCCAATTGATACTCGATTCTCGATACCCAACACTATGCATGTGTGTATATATATGTGTGTGTGTTAATCAATTAATCGATTTGACAGCATATTCGATGTACATGTTTTTTTGCTGTGTGCTTTTAACTAAGTCAGTCTTGTTCAAATCCAAACTTTTTGAGGACACATAGGGATATAGTGATATTTCCAAGAGGATGACACAAGAGCACACACACACACCCGCTAGCTCCGTTTCATTCCTACCTTATGGATGTAAAAACACACTCGCTCCCTTTGTCGCACACGTACATACTGTTAGTTCATTAAGTTTTGATGGCTAAGATCCTCTCTTCTTGTGTTCGATTCGAGGAGCAAAGGAAAATTTTCTTTTCTCTTTTCTTCCTTTTCCAAACCTTCTTTTCTTCTCATTTTCTCCTTGTGCTGTTTCTTTTCAGTGAGTCTGCTGCTCTTGTCTTGGCTTTGATCCCCCACCCCCCATTTGTGGGCCTCTACTGAGCTCAGTGGAGCGGTTTCCTGAGTCTGCCTAGATTAATGAGTGTGTGTGTGTGTGTGTGTGTGTGTGTGAGAGCGCGCTTGAGAGTTCACAAAAAAGAGTGGGAGAGAATGAGGGACCGAGAGAGAGAGATAGTTTGACTCAGTGTCTATGTGAGTGTGTGGTTCTCTTTTGGCTTTCCAGAGACCGCACATTATTTTTGTGAGGGTTTTTTATCTTCAAAGTCACTGTATCCACAAAGTGCCTGTGTTTGCCTTGCTCGCTCGCTCGCCATTTTGAAACATTTGCAATCACAGGGTTGTTGTGGACACGACGGCAATCTCGCATCCACAGTAAAAAAGCAACACGACCGACACGCATACACACATAAACCCACACACGCTCACAGAAGGCCAGTTTGGATGACGAGGTGTTTGAGTAAACAGTGTTAGTCCATAAAGTTGTTGCTTTGTGTTTGTGGATACATGTTCCATCCAAATAAATCCAGAGTGCCTATCAGATGCAAAACCCGTAATCAGATTCTGGAATAAATTGCAAACTGCTAAAAATAACTTTCTTATTGGAGCCATGTGTGGATTGGATAGGGGGGATGTTGCTGTGCTGGGTCATAGTGAGTTTTAGTATGAATCAAACCAGTGGAAAAAAACAGTTTGTCTTTTCTGAGATAATACAGCCACGTGAGCCATGGCTGCGGCGTGTTTTATTTATTCTCACAACTTAGTGTGTGTATGTTAATACACAAACGCACACTGAACACGATTATACAAACACACGCATGTCGCGAAACTGGCCCCTCTTACCTACACACACACTCTTTAAACTTGATTAAAAATGCCTTGTTGCTTTGCATTGACCCATCTATATATTAGATTGGGGTAATAGTAGAGGTATATTTTATTATAAAGACTGTACATTAACTTGTGTATTTAATGGCCAAATGGCCAAATAAATAAGTGATTGAACATTAAGTTAAAACCTTAGTACCAACTTAGTACAAATTTAAGTTTAAATGATTTTATTATGAAAAAAAAATTGATACTAGAGATATGACACAAGGTAGCACTTGTTGCGTGGGACAAAAGTCAGTTATATCAAGTAGTATAACAGTCTGGTTCTAAAAAAAAAATGCCCATAGGGGAATTGATTTTTAGCGATATTTTTAGCGACAGTTCTTTCCCTCATTAAAGCCTTTTAGAGTACTGTCTTGTACCTTTTTTTGTTTTTGCTTGTGGTTGGCTTCATTTATTGCTTATAACTCTTTAATGAATCCTTTTTGAAAATCCCTTTGGGAAAAAGTAATTGAATAAACACTTCCGGGACTATAATTGTGCGTTCCATTTGTACTTCTAGTTTCCTAGTAGGATATTTTAAAGGTGGGGTAAGCGATATTTTTAAAAAACACTGTTGGGCATTGTTGATATTTGAAATCAATCCAAACAAACACACCCCTTTCTTCATTGCTCCGCCTCCAAAACTCATTCTCCAAGGCTAACTGTTTCGATTAGGTCTCGAACCCTGACCTCTCCGTATGCGAGACGAATGCATTAACAATTACGCTCAGACGCTGCATTCTCTTGCAATTGTCCGCACGACTCTTACTACCTGGCCTCCGTTACACACACAATCCAAGAGTAGATGTCTGTTTATCCAACGCATTCTCATCCTGAGGGCGTCATATAGTGACACTTTAGAAATTTAGTCTAAATCCAACGCACATGGCACCCTTTAGTGTCAATATAACATGCACGGAACTTTGTTCGGTTATGGTAGGTTTAGTTCTGGGGTAGTTTTAGGGTTATACCACTAGGAGGCGCCTTCTGGCCCATATATATCTGCGTCTCATATTGACGCTAAAGGGTGCCATGTGCGTTGGATGTAGACGAAATGTCAAAAGCGTCAGTGTCATGACGCCTTGGGATGAGAAGTGCAACAAAATAATGCTTCACGAAAAATAAAGCGCAAATGATGAACAAATGACAAGGGAGCACAAACAATGTCATGCACAGTACACACAGTGTTGGGGAGTAGTTAACTACAAGTAGCGACGCTACTAACTTAACTACATTTTTCAGTAGCTTGGCAGTAGCTCAGTTGCTTTTTAAACAGTGTAGCTTTTCCAGTAGCTAACTACTTTTTGCAACAAGTAGCGGTGTAGCGCGAGCAAAAGCTACATTGCTACATTGTCAAGCCTGCGCGAATCAGCGCGATGCAAGGATATTCTTCTTCTTGTTAGATTACAAACTAATTTTTTGCCATTACCGCCACCTGTTGTTTAATCACGCATCTTGCGGCTAACGGTTCACTGACGTACAGAAGTGGGTTGACACACCCATATTATGATTATATAGCAAGACGTGACGGCAGATTTGGAGGATGGAGAAACAACTAACGTTAATTCCCATGGCCTTATTTGTCTAATTTCAATCAGTATTTTTGAGAAAATGTTCTACATGCAATTTACGTTGGATGTATATTTCGTTCTTGCAATGTTGTAGGCTATTTATTGCACTTTTGACAAACAGTCAGAGATATTTTAGTGTTGTGTGTAATAAAACAATACTCTTTGAAATAGTAATTGCATTGCATTGTTTTAAACACTAAATATTTTACTTAAACATTCATCAGATACTTATTCAGTTATTTATAATATACGTTGTTCAAAAAGCAAAAGTAGTTTCAATGTAGCTAGCTACTTTTTGATAGTAACTTGTAGTGTAACTAACTACTTTTCTAAACGGGTAGCTTGACTGTAGTTAAACTACTTTAACTTACGAGTAGCTTGTAGCTTGTCAAACTACATTTTCAGAGTAGCTTCCCCAACACTGAGTACACAATAGTAATTACAAACTTGTTGTTAGTTGCCATCCAGCATATAGTGAAACAGTTTAAAATATTCTTAACGAGCACTTCTTTTTGTCTGTGTCTCAATAAACTTAGTGGTGCACACAGTACTCTCCAACCTCTCTTTGTGGACATAACACTTCGGCATTATCTGTGCAAAATACTACTTTTTATGTTTGTTTTCCAAAAGAACAAGCATAACAAAGGTTTACCGCGTCTATCTTACTTTTCCGACCTGAGGTCAGCTGGAGTGTGACATCATTCCCAGCTCTGGCATCCCTCTTACGAGGTAAATGGAACGCAGCAAAAAGCCGTTATAAACGTAGAAGGGCACTGTTGCAATTATAATTGAACCACAGCATTTTTTTGTGAATCAAGCGAGTCTCCATATCTCCGCACAACACAGAATTTGTTTATCCAATTCAGTTATATCCAAAGATGCTTTATGACAGAATTCGCTAAACCCATAATGATAAGATTTCAGTTGGATTAAAGACATATAAACAAGTCATTCCTTTATTGAGATAAAAGAAAAACTAACGTGTGTGAGTTCCTTTACAAGCCTGTAAGAAGGGAAACTGTGCGCCAGGTGTTTCAGATTAGGACCCCTATCAGAAAAAGACAAGAAAAGAGGGGAGTAATTGTGGAAAGGAGTCTAAAACTCTCCCTTTTAACTTTGTAGCCCATAGATCAAACTCCAGGCAGCTCCCCTGATAGGCTCATAAATACCTCCTCCAAGCTCTCATCCCTTATCATACTGTTATTTCTACACTGATTGCAGTGGTTACATGGGAAAGGCCTGATATGTCTCACACTGTGACAGCACTGACGCATATCCTCCACATTGTGTATGTGTGTGTGTTTGGGAGAGGGTTTGATGAACCACAGTGTGTGTGAGGGCATGATGCTTGAGTTACAAAGATCTGGGTCGTTTGTGTAATTTTTAAGTGCTGTGTTCAGTAATCCTTGTCCCTTAATTAGGAGACAAAAATGGACTGCATGACATCGATTATGTTTTAGAGTTCAGTGGTTAAAGACATATCCCAAGTGAGGAGGACTGAAGTTTTTGTTGTTGTGGTTCTTTTAAGTTTAATTCATAACTAATAATGTTCTAATGTTCTGCAGGCTAGTATAAACTAACTTGATGACATCTTGTTTGTGCAGAGAGGTTTAACTTTAATTACGTGAAAGTATGACTATGTTTGACTGATTTATTTGTAAGCTTCACATTTAAACACATTTAAAGTTTCCATTTCAAATATTGTTTCCCGTAAGTTATTTATTAAATGTAATTCCTTTATTAAAAGTCTATTAAATGTCAGAACTTTGATTATTAGTATTATGTATTTGAAATGAGATAGAAAACAGGATGCAGAATTGAATTTGAATTTAAGGATGATGAAATTCTGAAGTTCACGGACATTTCCATTAACACTACAATACAATGGTTCATTTAAATAATGGGGAAACATCTGAATGAAAATCAAATACGAACTGTAAAAAATATTTTCAAGATTTGTTATCACAACATTTTTTTTGTCAAATCAACTTAAATAATTTTATTTAGTTCAGATAACTTATTTTTTTAAGTTTCTGATGATTAAATCAATCTCCTGTATTGTATTAACTCACTTTTTCCATTTCAATCAACCTAAAATTTTAAGGCAACCAGGTTACTTAATTTTTTAAGTTAAACCAACACATTTTTTTACAGTGTATTAACACAGTACATTGGACCCTATTTTAAATTTTTTAGACTTTACAACACATTGGGTCTTCCAAAAACATTGCATAATATGAATAATCAATGTTTGAATGTATCTATTTATACATGGCGGAACAACACTTAATTTCCCAGAGTTCTGTATTTCACATCCAATTGTATATATTTTACATTTTTTAATTTATTTCCTTTTTTACATTGAAGTATAACTTAGAACATTAATTTAAGTCACTGTATATTGTAAGCGACTTAATGCTTGGCACATGTGCATTTGGTATTGGGCTCCATTGTACCCGGATTGGTAGTGTTTATTTGTCTGTATAGGCTTCTGTGTGGTTTTGGGGAGCAGCACTGATTTGTGACACTGAGGTGGAGTCGGGGACAAAGCCAGAGCGTGTGTGAAGCCTGTTGTTGGACAGCGCATTGTAACTCTGTCTGCTTATTTGATAAGAACTCGTCCGTCTGAAAGGAAAATAAACAGTTGGGTTGTTTGTTGCATAGCCTTCAAGACGGAGCTTTTACTGGAGCACAACACAATATTTACATCACTGTTTACATCATATTAGACACCCCTCTCTCTTTCTCTCACTTCCTGTGATTTCTGTTTCTTTCTCTCTTTCTCTGTTTTCTATTTCTAACTGTGGCCAAGATGAAGAAGAACTGATGTATATGAAAATTAGTTTGCAAATGAATGCGTCACATATCAAAATGTGTTGCAAATGCAATTATATATTGAATTTAAGCTCTTATGTGTGTAGTGCAGATTTAAAGACTTGCATTGTTTTAACAAATGTGTTTTTTATTAAAACCACCATAAAACTTTAATGAAATAGGTTGAGGTTTGAATGTTATGGAATGTTCTTCAGTTCTATTAATGGTTCTCACATGTGGGATATCGGCTTGAAAGAATACAGCTCAATCAGTGCAGTCCGATTCCCAAATGAACGACTCTTGTGAGCCAGTTATTTTTAGTGAATCAAATCCATAAGTAGATTGTATTGACTATTAGTGGCAATGGTTTCTACAATGTACAGTATTGTTGTTTGGTTATAAGAATACATTCATGCTGCCTTTGAAAGTACAGTGAAAAGTCATCAAAAACTCGTTTTGCAAGTTGTTCTAAATGTATTAATTATTGAATATATCACAATATTTATTTCATAAACTTTAGGAAACCAAAATCGTTAAAATTACTCATGATTGCATGAACAAGAGCGAATTTCTCACTGCTAATTTTACATTATGTGCTGTGAATTTGGCAATATAATAAAATGTGTGTTATTTTAAGAGTTTTATTAAGGAAAAATCCACCAAGACCACCCTTGTAAAAGTCAACATAATCAGTGAGAATATAATTGCAAAGATATTGTAATTATCTATGAAATGTTCTAAAAGGGGTGCGCGGGTAGCAAAACAAAATTGGTAGTAAGATTGAGCCCTGTGGGACCCCACAAGTTAAGAGAATTGATGAGAAACAAATAATTCTGGTGACAATGTAATCAGTCAAAATGTTTGTCTAGGAAGTGTTTCAGGCTATTCAGCCAGCACATTCCCTCTCTCTCTAAGAGTCTCTGTATGTTCATCAAAATGCTTTTAGTGTGTGCACTGCAAAAAGAGAGCGAAAGTCAAAAATGGGGAATGTAAGAGAAATGGGAGTTTGTTTCCATCTGTTTATTTACTATTGTGACTCTGTCAGTAACCCTGCCTCTGGCTATGAGTGACAGATAGAGATCAGGGGTTCTTATCAGTCAAGTTTCTCTGGAATGGTCAGACTGTTTCTGCAATGCCGGGCCTCGGGAAGTCGTGCCAAGATGTTATTATGATGGCATTTCACAGAGTTCCGTGCAGAGACTTAAATATCTCAACACAAAGGAACATTCACAATTTAGAAATATTCAAAACGGATTCTAAATATGTAGATTACCTACAAACTGTAACTCCTTACCTGAAAAAATAACATTGGAACACTCACTTGTGCATATTCTGTTACAAGCTAAAGCATCGTGCGCACATTTGTAAAATAAACAGTCTGCGAGCTCCCTGGGTGCATATGGCCGGCACTTAGATTGAATGCTTTGTCAAGAAGGTAATATTTGCTTGCGTGTGAGCCATTGCTCCAAGGTTGTGTGTGAGGCTCTGTGAGAAGTCATTTTCCGAGCCTGCTTATTTGTAGTGGATGAGATCATGCTCCATTGCCGACACTGAACATAAAGAGGCATTGAGTAAAAAAGAAACCTAGTCCAAGAGTAGAGGTACGCACACGTACACACATGTGTAGATTTACAGAGGTCTGCGCACACACTTGTTCAGGTACACAACCATACACACAGACACAGGGCTACATTTATTCACTGAGGAGGACACACAGACTAGGAGTGGACCGTCAGTGTAGTGGAGAACCAGAGGACCATGGGGACTATCGTTTTCCTCGTTAATTATGACCGTCTGGCAAGCTCAGGGTCCAGGAAGTGTGAAGGGGGGAGGAATGGAGAAAGAGTAGAGGGTAAGACAGGGAGGGGCGGCACAGGAGAGACAGGAATCAAGATAGAGAGCTCTGTGTAGGAGGGCAGGGAATGTGGATGATAAAACCAGGTGCGTCAATGGAAAAGGGTAAAAGACACCTTAAATCTCCAACATATGTCATCTTTACTCCCCTCTAATACCTTCTGCAGTCCACCTTAAATCTGCCAGACTGCAACCTCTCCAGACATCCAACCTGGAAACCAGACTTCTTCCATCACACACATTATTCTCCTATCACAGACCCTTGACACTGAACACCATCATTTATTGTTCAAAGATCATTCTTTTTGATTGAACAGCAGTATTCAATAGATTACAACAAATAAAAACTCACAATTTACTCATCCTCATGTTGTTCAAAAACTGTAGGACTTTTATTCTTCTGTGAAAGAATGTTCTGATTTTGTCTACATAATAAAAGTCATTTGGATCCAAAACAACTGAACTTTTTAAATATATTTATGAACCAGTGTTATTTTAGTATTGTTTATATACTGATAATATATTATACAGTATTATATATTATATAATTTATAGCTTTTAGCTTATATATTTAATTTTTCATTTAACCCTAAAACCGTATTCTGGACAAATGTGGGCAAAATAGTTTTGATTTATTTTTAAAAGATACTTCCCTGGACAAGACATGGCTACTTTTCCTAAGTTTGCTTCCTGAACTCACACAATTTTTTGACTCAATTCTACAATGTTAAGTGGGTGAAAAAAAACGGTACCGCTTCCTTTTACAGTACAGTACTTACAGTGTACTTACAGTGTACTTACCTAGAAAGTACTGGCTAATATAAGGTAAGTACATGGAACAGGGGTAGGTTTAGGGGTAGGTTCAGGGTTAGTACTAGTTATTACCCAGTAATTGTAGTTACTAAAATAAGTACATAATATTTACATGGGTAACTGGACTGTAAAAGGAAGCGTTACCAAAAAACCCTCCTTAATATGATATTTGGGTCAAAAATGGGCACCCATAGAAATTAATGGGAAAAACTGTAATTTAGAGCATTCTAAAATAAGCCAAAATAAGACACCAGGTGACAGCAAAGTCACTTCATCTTTAGGTTTTAACCCTAATAACTTATTGGAATGATATTTTAATGTAATTAAAAAATATGAAAAAAAATAATACACACAAATAACATAATTTACATAAAGTAAATAACTTCAAATACCCTCAAAATAATAAAAAGACTATAAATGGATAGACAAAACTTTATCGAAGACAGTGATATAACATTTATAATAAATACAAATTAGGATCACACCTGAGTCCTCTGTGCCCACATTTGTCCGCAATTACAGGATTAAGGGCTATAAAGTGAATACGGTTTAAGGGCTACGTTTGAATAATTTGTTATGTGTTTTTATTTTTATTTTATTATTTTATTTATTTATTTCTAGCTTTAATTTTGTTATTTTCAGTTTTTTTGAGTAATTCAGTACTTCAACCTCAACTTTTTATTGTTTATTTTTAAGTTATAGTCTATACATTTTATATTTTAATTGAACATTATTTTAATCACTGCAAAACTATTTTTATTTAGTTCTTCCAAATGTTTGTGTTGGCAGAATAAAATTCTAAATCTCTGAAGTACATATCAAAGTGTTTTTTTAACGATTTCTGTCTAAAAATCAAGCCCTTGTTGCTTATAATAAAAATAACCCATAAAAACACAGTTGGAGACACAATAACAAATAAGTACCACTTGATGAACGCAACATGAAAAACTAAAACCACATCATTATTTTTTTGCAACTAGGCTGCAAATGAAAATACCACCTTTCCATGAAAAAATCCAGAGGTCATTAGCCCAGGTTAAGTCCAGGGCAAGACCAGGATCAGCCATTCTGAAAATGCTTTCCCCATTCCTCTGCTCCGAGTCTCAGTGGAGCGACACTAGGATTTGAACGGCTCCAGGTCCAATTACTGCAGTCAGCCGCATCTGGAGCGAGTTAACAGGCCAATGCCAATCCAACCGCGCCAAGGCAACACACGCCCCAGTTTTGACGGCACAAGGAATAATAACAATAAAAGCATATCGCGCACACACACACATAAACTCTCCCATCCAGAAAAATAATAACAGCAATAATATCAGCAGGAAATGAAGAGTCACAGAGGCCAGGGCACAGGATCACAGAGCTTTGTGCAGGCCGTACTGTGTATGTTAGCAGCATGAAATGCAGGCTTTGTGACATGTTTCGCTGCGAGAAATGTGATTTACATGTTTTAGTAGTGTGTGTGCATGAACATTTGCACAATTTGTTTGTTTACACAACCTTTCTAAGCTTTAATAATACAATATAGTTTTTTCTACTAATTGGAGTGGGTTCTGCTTTTGCGAGCGATAATGAATTTTTTAAAAAAACTCTTTTACACTACCGGTCAAAGGTTCGAAATTTTTTTGAAAATGTAATTATAATTTGTTTGTAAAAAAAACATTATACTCACCGGCCACTCTATTGGTACCCCATGCTAGTAACGGGTTGGAACCCCTTTTGCCTTCAGGAACTGCCTCAGTTCTTCAGTGGCATAGATTCAACAAGGTGCTGGAAGCATTCCTCAGGGAGTTTGGTCCATATTGACATGATGGCATCACACAGTTGCCGCAGATTTGTCGGCTGCACATCCATGATGCGAATCTCCCGTTCCACCACATCCCAAAGATGCTCTATTGGATTGAGATCTGGTGACTGTGGAGGCCATTTGAGTACAGCAAACTCATTGTCATGTTCAAGAAACCAGTCTGAGATGATTCCAGCTTTATGACATGGCGCATTATCCTGCTGAAAGTAGCCATCAGAAGTTGGGTACATTGTGGTCATAAAGGGATGGACATGGTCAGCAACAATACTCAGGTAGGCTGTGGCGTTACAACGATGCTCAATTGGTACCAAGGGGCCCAAAGAGTGCCAAGAAAATATTCCCCACACCATGACACCACCACCACCAGCCTGAACCGTTGATACAAGGCAGGATGGATCCATGCTTTCATGTTGTAGACGCCAAATTCTGACCCTACCATCCGAATGTCGCAGCAGAAATCGAGAACTCATCAGACCAGGCAACGTTTTCCAATCTTCTATTGTCCAATTTCGATGAGCTTGTGCAAATTGTAGCCTCAGTTTCCTGTTCTTAGCTGAAAGGAGTGGCACCCGGTGTGGTCTTCTGCTGCTGTAGCCCATCTGCCTCAAAGTTCGACGTACTGTGCGTTCAGAGATGCTCTTCTGCCCACCTTGGTTGTAACGGGTGGTTATTTGAGTCACTGTTGCCCTTCTATCAGCTCGAACCAGTCTGGCCATTCTCCTCTGACCTCTGGCATCAACAAGGCATTTCCGCCACAGAACTGCCGCTCACTGGATGTTTTTTCTTTTCGGACCATTCTCTGTAAACCCTAGAGATGGTTGTGCGTGAAAATCCCAGTAGATTAGCAGTTTCTGAAATACTCAGACCAGCCCTTCTGGCACCAACAATCATGCCACGTTCAGAAGTCACTCAAATCACCTTTCTTCCCCATACTGATGCTCGGTTTGAACTGCAGGAGATTGTCTTGACCATGTCTACATGCCTAAATGCACTGAGTTGCCGCCATGTGATTGGCTGCTTAGAAATTAAGGGATAACGAGCAGTTGGACAGGTGTACCTAATAAAGTGGCCGGTGAGTGTATTTATGCATAAATGCGTGCATATCCACAGTTACGTGAGTGAGACTTACTATTCTAAGCTCAGTGTCGCGTTTAACTATGAATGAATGCGTATTCGATATGGTTTAGTTTGTTAATCGCTTAATTATCAATTGTGATTAAGTCGTTCAGTAAATGTTTAGGGTGAGTTTAAATGTGGTGTACTAGTAAACAGTGTTGTTTAAGCGCTGGATGCAGCCAGTGACAACGACTCATTCTTAGTTTTGTCACACTGAGGAAGTGACACAGCTGCTAAGGTCAGCAGGTAGACATGGTGTCCAGGGTCAGTGTCATGGTGCCAGTGCTCAAGCAATAAGGTTAGACCCTGAGACTCTTTAGCATTCCTTCAAAGGCACACGTGCACACACATGCACACTTCACAAATACACAAAATCAAATGGTGCTAAACACTTTCAGACCTTCCACACTGTGAGTTCTGTTCCTCTATACACAAATAGAAGACACACACACCACACACATTTATAAGACACAACTGCCTTTCATACCAATTATTTGAGCAACAGGTGTGAAAAGCCTTAGGCCACAAGAGCCCTGCTATTTTAAACATATCCTCTATAATCACTGCAATCATCTACATATCAATCTGTTGGTCTTTATTATGAAGCTGTGAAGTTGATGGAGGTTTTGGTGAGAGGGAGCAATGCATGCTGGGAATGATGCATGCTGGGCCAGAGGCATTCTGGGAGGCAGCTCCCCTGCAGGCTTGGCCTCTGAAACAGCAGCATGGTTAATGGCCCTTTCATGGCTGGGCCACAAAGGCTTTTGTCTGTGCCTAATTCAGCCTATGGTGCACAGGGCAAAGAGGGAAAGTGCACCCGGAGCCTAAAATCCTTCCTGGGATGGGGAACCTTTTAGAGGTGTTTAGGAAAAAAAAACGTTAATATCGCAGCCATGTTAAAATGAGCCCTTTTCTAATGTAATTTATGTAATACAGAAGAAAATAATAAATACATTGCATTTTACTAATAAATACATAGGATTTGTGTATACAGCAGCATATATACAAGTGTTGTAATCCTTTGCATAAACAACCTCAGACCACAGATGCACCCACATGTATTTGCACTGCGACTTTGCCAAATGAATCCGCACGTGCCGAACGTGAACCATAAATTGCAGTGTAACGTACACACTTCCAAACATCCGCATCTCCAGCGTCAGAGAGCCGAGCCGTGTACATCACCTATAAACTTCCCAAAAAAAACACAAAAGACAAGCCACAGGCATCCCTTTTTATGGCTGCCTCTCAGTTGTGGATTTATTTATGTAAAAACAGCAAACATCATATATTATCATAAGATATGTCATATTAAAAGTTACCTGAGACAATTAGCAGAACAGGACAGCAAGCTTGTCATCACTGCCCTCAATTCTGTACTGATATTAATTTGATTCATTTGAACTTTTGATTGCTATAAATTATATGAATGTTCTCGGAGGGAAATAAAATTAAAGGGGTGATGAACTGAGAAATCAAAATTTCCTTGAGCTTTTGACATCTAAGAGGTCATCATATTATAAGAATATCACCTAGGTTTCTGAACTGAAAACATACTTGTTAGTCCAATAAAAGCATTTATTGACACCAGGCTCAGCAAACGATCGTTTTTCAAAGTGGGGAACTATGACGTCACTAGCCCCTTTTCCACCAAAGCATTTTGAGAGCCGGTTCGGAGCCGGTGCCTGCACGCGAACAAGTTCTTTGTGTTTCGACAGCCAAATAACTGGTTCGCGGCCGGGAAACTGGTTCCAAAGCGGTACCAACTCTTTGCTGGACTAGAACCGTTCTTTTAGCACGTCATGCTTACGTCGGGGGCTGGGGCGGGTTTAGATACGTTCTAAACATCTTTTCTGACCATCGCAAAGCCAAGAGTTAAACTGCAAGAAAAACACAAACGTTTTTATTTATTTATTTTATTTGAAACATAAGCAAAGAAGAAGTCACGATATAGAACAAATAAATGGAAAGAAAAAAGACACAAGACAGGGGTACATAACTTATCAGAAAAGATTACATATCAAACGAAAAGATTAAAAGACTTACATATTTCAATTGTTTTTAAAGTTTTCTTGGTACACGAGTTAGAGATAATCCCAAACCAATGTACTTGCAAGCGTTTCTCAGCGACGTACACATTGACGTAATGACGTCGTTCCCTGGGCGCTCTAGTCAGTGGAAAAACAAACAGGTTCTGAAGGTTCAACTTTGAACCAGCACCAGTTCTGAACCAGTTCTTTTTGGGTGGAAAGGGGTAAAAGAGGATAAAACACCGCCCCCGCAGAAGAAGATCAACACCTGCTTTAACACGGCTGGTTTAGCATAGCTAGCTAGATAACATAGCTAAATAACATAGATGCCTAACTCGTGATGACAAACCGGAGCGAGCTACCGAGTAATACAAAATATTGTGCAGTGCAGCTGATGAGGGTAAAACCGTCTGTTCGCTTCATTTCACTGAGCATTGTTTTGTAAACAAGACTGGATTTGCAGACCAATTAACAGTTAAAAAACGATGCTGTTCCGTCTATATTGGATTTGACAGGAATGGTGCAACACACGGACCCTGGGTCGAACATGTATGGGCGAATCATTCCGGTTGCCATTTTTACAACATTGGACATTTTCAAAACAATTTTCCCCATGTACACCGACGGGTGAGTTATAATATTCAAAACTGTTATCCACTCACAGCAGTGGGCATTTATTTGTAAGTCTTCAGTGTGAGACGCCCATAAAAACCAAGCGTTTTCAGGTAGGCTACTTTGGTACAAAATAGCCTATTACTTATTCATTTTGATGTTTTTGAATGCAAAAAAACAAGCGAACGTCATGACCTCAGACAACAATATAATAAAATTTAGAAAACCAGTTCATGACCCCTTTAAATACAATTTTGAGGCTGTAGTGGGAACCCATGCCATTCACTGAATTTGCATATTTATTTTACCTATCCACAAGTTTACTACGCCCCATGAGGCCTTGCATCAAAAGTGGGCGCGTCTTCCGGTCCGAAGTAAACAAAGTGCGACGTGACATGCTTGACACTCGTTCATTCAACAGTTGACAGTCAGCGATCCAAACTATCTAACAATGTGGGAACACAACCTCAGCGAAACTAAAAAGGGTGAAATAACAGTACCTTTCCCTCCTCAGTAGTTGGTTGGGAGTATTATAATAACATTATTAATAACAGCACATGTTGTCCCTGAGCTCCGTAACGACATCTCTCATAAAGATTTGCGTCTTTAAATAGTAAAATAATTCTCAGAAAAACAGCTAGCCTCTTCGCTAACTAACACACAAAATACCATTGGAACCATTGAATTTCTAGTGTCTTCTTATGTTATTTAATTGACAGGTGCAAAAACAAAAACATACAATTTTGTCTTTGCTTTATTTGAAGAAGAAAAAACAACACAACAACTTTGGAACAATGTACATTTATGCATTTGGCAGACACATTATCCTATACATTTGTATTGTATTTAATCACCCCATCTTGGAGTTTCTAGTTCTACTATTTGAACTAAAGCACATCTTTTGACTGCTTAATTTCATTTTTTTTGCAGTCATTGTGAGTAGCCCCGCCCACTATGACATCTCATTGGTCTAGAATCCAACTCCTCATAAGTGTATACATTTTCAATTATTTTTAATCAAGAAATGACTTGTGAAGCTATAAATGAAACTAGGGTTCTTCATCACCACATTAACTTGAATTTTAAAACTATGTGTTATGGCAGACAGGCAGAGGATATTACGCAAAGGTCCTTAATAATTTTTTATTATTAGTGGTAACAGCTTAGACCCACCTGCATACTAAGACCGATGACACGATTAGAACAATGAGCAGTATTGAGGTTCCTGTAATTACTGGAGCAATTACAGCATGTGTGCATGCCAGCAGTGTGTGTGTGTGTAGATTGGAGAGGGTCTGATTGTTGGTGTGTCAACTGCAGCTGTGTCCACATGGGCAGAGAGCCTGCACAGCTAATAAGCATGCAAGTCTAATTCATCCTCTGCTATAACACCAGCTCTCATGCCAAGCAAATCAAAAAGAAAAACATGTGGCTCTGACATGGCATGCAAAAAAACCAGGCAAGACCAACCACACACATCGCCATATAACAGGCTCATGCACGTCAACTTTCACCTGAGGAGCAACAGGTGACACGCAAACAAGGAATTTAGTATTTTCTTTAGACTTTATTACTTAGTATCTTGTTACTAGATTAAGTACACTGTTAAAAAAAAAATGTTTTACTCATTTTTAGGTACAATCAGCTTGGCTAAGTCATTTAAAAATTAGTTGAATCTTGTATAACTTAAAATAAAGTTTAAAATGGCCTAACTTATTTGATAAGTTAAAGTAATGTAAAATCATGTTGTCATGACTAATTGATCATGTCTTTTGTTTTACAGTAAAATACATTAGTATCTTTTTCAATTTTAATAAAACTATAATTAATGCATTATTATACTTATTCCAAGTGGCTAGAAAGATTGCCTTTTTACTTATTTAAAAAAAACCTGTGATTTTAAGCTATTTGATTAGAAAAAACGCTATTGTAACTTGTTGTATAGTGATTTTAAGCTACTTTGGGATAGGCTATACTTGTGTCTCATTAATAAGAACTAGAACTATGGAATATATTACAGTAAGAAGAGGCTATGGTACACTGTAAAAAATATTTTCAAGATTTGTTATCACAACATTTTTTCTTTTGTAAAAAACAACTTAAATCATTTCTTCAGTTGAGATAACTTTTTATTTTGAATTTCTGATGATTAAATCAGTCCAATCAACCTAAAATTTTAAGGCAACCAGGTTACTTACTTTTTAAGTTAAACCAACATTATTATGTTTACAGTTATAAGTAAGCCTAGCCTATTTTTAAATTTAGTTTTAAGGAATAACTAGCTGACTAAAACTGTTTGCCATTGTTTTTTCACTGCTAAAATGCCCGTTCAGGTAAATAGTGTGGGAGGTCTTTTAGTGCCGTTACCACCGACCGCGGCTGTCCTCGTGTGATGTGTGCCCGAATGGCCGGTTATTAATGAACCCAGTGGCTCTGACCCATGCGAGACCCATGCGGGGGTCCTCGCGTTTCACGATGAAGCTTTCCCGCACAACACGGCACAGCTGCGCCTGCGGGACTGTCGCTTCAATAGACGGGGGTCAATGCGAGCCCTGCGGGTACGAGCGCATACCAAATCAGGGAGAACAGAGAGGCAACGAGAGGGGGAGGGGCTCCTTATCCTGCGCATGCAACTTAGTGAACGTTGAAGTTTCGCACGCAAGAGAACGCAAAGTTCTCGTCACGAACGTTCCACTCGGGCTTTAAAGCGTATTTCTTAAGTGAGCAAGCGTGAACTGCGCTGAGATTTGGGAAGGAATCTTTATTGTTCTGATCCCTCCTCCTTCTTGGAAAGTGGGAGGACCCGAAAAGTTCCTCGCAAAAGGGAGAATTGTTCCAGGACTCAGTCATCCAAAAACGTCCTTTCAATGCAAGAAGTTGGGGAGCCGAAGAAAATGTCGGTGCTGCTGCAGTAGTAAATTACTAAAGCAGTAGCGGTTTGCTGAGAAAAAGAGGAGAGGAATCAGTTTTCTTGGATTAAACAGCGAGAAACGCTGGGAAAAGTCGACCAACGAAAAACTAGTGGATTCAACTGCAAACTACTGCACGTTTTTGGTAAGTCTCTCTCTCCTCCCCAAAACATCTCTTGTTTTTAGGAACCCCAACATGCTATTCTAAGTGATTTCTCGAGATTTCTTCACTTTGCATACAGTGTCCTACATTTTCTACTTTTGGGAACACTCTACCTATAGAAATTATCGAGTGTTGTTAATCTCAAGAAGATGCATTTTTACATATTTTTTGTAAAAGCGTGCGGGTGTTAGCAAAAGAGCTATTTTGTTTCGACGTACGTCTCTTATCAGATTGCTGTAAAATATTTGAGGTTACGTTTGCTATTTTTTCTAATATGAAAAATGTTTAGTAACCGTATTTGTGACGGTATTTCAGTAAAATGTTAGTTAAATGGGCTTTGGACGCGGGTGTTATGTTCATTGTTCCCCAATGCTAATCATAGGCAAAATGATGTTATTGTCTGTATTTATGAGATAACATTGTATGCTTATATCGATGTATTATTGCTATAATTGTCAGTATTAGGATGTTTAAGAGCATCTCTACATGGACACTTTGGGCATAGTTTTACAGGCCTCATTCAGCTGTATAGTAGTTGACATTACTATTTTACACTGAAAAAATAAGTTTAGTGATCTATATATTTTGTTATTCTATTAATATTTGGACGTCCAGATATCCTAATTTACGCAATAAATGTTTTTTTATGAAAAAAAAATCAAATGTTGATTATTGTTGGTCAAATATATCAAAGTTGTTTGTAAACAATTAAAAATCACAGTTACATAGAATTATTTACAAAGTTACAAAAGTATTTTTAACCGATATTCTTAATCTGTTATCAATTTGTCAGACATAGCTAACTGTTAGAACAAAATGAAAATTGCCACTATTTAGAAAATAGCACAACAACTTAATAAATGCATAATAATTCGATAATATTCGATAATGCATAAATAATAGTAAACAAAATATTCCTAATGCATATTATGTTTTATTCTAGTAGTCTAATGATCTGGTTATTAAAATTATTGGTAACACTTTACAATAAGGTTCATTAGTTACTAACAAAGCATGAACAATACTTCTTCAGCATTTGTTAATCTTTGGTAATGTTAATTTCAACATTTACTAATACTTTATTAAAATCTTGTTAACATTAGTTAATGCACTGTGAACTAACATGAACAAACAATGAACAGCTATTAACTAACGTTTACAAAGAATAACAAATACAGTAACAAATGGTTAGTTCATGTTAGTTAATGCATGAACTAATGTTTAATAAATGAACCTTATTGTAAAGTGTTACCAAATTATCAATATAGGACATAAAGTTGGTCTAAAATGTAATTTGCTCATTGTATGCTTAAATTTGGGAATGAAACCAAACCTAATTAAGATTAACCACTAGAGGTTTGATTTCTCATTTATTTGTGCACACCTCTTCTGAGTGGAAAACTTCATACAATCTGTCATGGTTGTCATAGAGTCATAACAAGACAAAACTGTTACAATGCTGGTAATGAAGCTTATCAGCGCCTCATAATGTTCGAGCCCAGGTGCTGCATTGTGCTCGAAAAAGAAGGAAAACTGGCCAACTGAGAGGAATGCTGGCTGACCTTGCGTTTGTTTCGAACTAGTTGATAGATTCTTGTGCGCCAGAGTCGGATGCCAAGAATTCAATCTGAGGAAAAACTGTGGTAGCTGGTTTTTGCTCAAGATGATTGGTGGTCGGGTGGATCAAAGTTGTTCCATAATTGATTCCAGTCTGATTATCTTTTTTGGCTTTTATAGTGCCTCTGACCTTATTTGGTTATAACACTGTGAGGGCCTATTAGCTATGCACAGATGGATGCACAGATTTCAGATGACATGCCCTCACTGCTCCGCATTCTTCCAGTGTAACAGGTATCCCATAGCTGAGCCAGAGAGGCCCGTCTGGGGATTTGGAAAGCGTGATAAAGGCATATTAGATGGGAGGGATGAGGCTGATCGGGTATCCGCGCGGTAGAGATGTCAGGGATGTGACATATGTCTTGTTTTCACAGAAAAATAGACGATGAGGCTGTAGACATCAGCATAATGAACTGATTTCTAGCGTGTGACCAAATGAGAGCTGATTAGTCTTGTTGGACGTGAACGTTTTTGGTTGCCTCAGAGGTTTTTGGACCGACTTATTGTTTGCTTAAAGGGTGTAACTTTTCTGTTAATTTGCAGAAGAAGGCTACGTAATAAAAACTCCTTCGGGTCGGCTTTCATGTCTGTTTCAGCGGGTATATTCATGCAGTCATAACAGCCCGAAGGCAACAATCTGCGGGTTTGTGTGTGTGTGCGGGTAAAATATGCTCTCCAATCAGGATTATCTTCTCATAGTGGAATGCACGGGGTGTCAGTTTGCTATTTTCAAACGCTCTTTGAATCATCCAAAGCTCAAAACTATGGCAGCTGTCAAGAGGCAATTTTTAGCCTGCAGTGAAGAAAAATTGCCTCTAAAGTATAAAGTCTCTTTTGGGACCACACCTGGCCGAGGTAATGTGGTTTCAGAGCTTTCTCCATTTCATGAGGCCCATGATAACACCTGGACATCCTGGTGACTTGTTGGCTTTCTCACTTTCTCATGTTTGGTTGATGTTTTCTTGGAAAACACTGAGCATGTCGTATGTTTAATTTTCAATCATTTCAAGTTGAAATCTTGCTAATGTGTTGCCTTGTCATTTCACCAGTCATTGTGATCACTGTATCGTGTCAAGCGCTTGTTTGACCAGAGGTGTCTCTGACATCAAGGAAACGCACAAACATAGCGGCACGTTGCTGTTTGTGTCAGTGTGTCTGTTGCAAGGCGGTGAGATCATTGATAAACTCCAGACCCTGGTAAGTAAGCAGCGACTGTTTGCAGACAAACAGCTCAGTGTGTGTAAAGCTGATATTTGTACAAAGATTAAGGATCGTTTGACAAGCACGGAGTAATGGAGACGCTCTCACAAGACTGTTCACACTCTCTCGATAACTCGCCTTCAGAGAGCTATAGCTCACTGTCAGTCAACACGTTCTGAAACGCACACATGCACAGAGACTCTATTAGTGGTCTTCATTATCTATCAAGTATAGATTATACTATAGATTTAATTCTTATAAATTAGTCAAAATCACTTTTGATGCAAAATGCTAATCTGAAAATATACTTTCAAATTAGCAAAGCAAAATTGTCTCTGTTAAACAGAGAGTCCTTAAAAGAGCTGTATACTTGTGCATTATGATTTATTAGCCTACATTTATTTAAAGTGGTCGGGAACATTTTTCATATGCTGACTAGGGGTCGACTAATATGTGATTTTCAGGGCCGATGCCGATTATTACAGATCAAATAGACCGATAACCGATATATATATATATTAGGGATGCTCCGATCAGGATTTTTCCAGCCGATACCGAGTACCGATTTCTTGTCATGGTGATCGGCCGATAACGATACCGATTCCGATGCTTAATTGACTTAATATAAGACAAATAAACAAAATGGAACAGTTTAATGCAGCTCATAAGGTTTATTTAAACATTGTCCAATACTGTGGAGGACAAAATAAACATTTAGTCTCCTAAAATGGAGAAGTCTGATGTAACTTAAACATCGTCCAATACAAGTCTGAGCAGGACAAAATAAATAAATAAAAAATCAAACAACATTTAAACTCCTAAAAGAACAAATTGAAGTGGTTTGATACAACTCATTAGGTTTAATTAAACATTGTTCAATGTTAAAGAGAATAAAATAAATAGAAACATTTAAACTCCAACATGGAGAAGTCTGATGTAACAAATAAGGTTTAATTAAACATTCTCCAATATAAGTATCACGTACGTCCTCACGCGTTGACGTCATCAAATCGCGATCGGTTTGTAAGATCGGCCAAGTTAGTGAGTACCGATCGAGTCAAAAATTTTTATGATCATCCAGATACCGATCTCTGGCCGATCGATTCGGAGCATCCCTAATATATATATATATATATATATATATATATATATATATATAGTCTGGTGTAAAACTGTAAATTAATGTCAAAATTAAGAATAACAAAGGGTTTTGACAAATACTTTTCTTTAAATGAATTTAAACATATCTTTGAATCTGAGAACTGTTATTAATAATAATAATAATAACTTGTAAAAAAGTGCAGGGAGCACCCAGCAGCATTCTGTAAACATTTTGTTAAACTATTTTAATGTTTAAATAAAATTTTAGTAATCAAAAAGCATTTCTAATTAATTAAAATCATCAAACTAATTCAATTTATTTACAATTTAACAAAAATGTACATTTTTAGGGCTTTGTGAAAAACAAACTTTTATTTTGTGGTGGCTACGCTAGAGCCAAATATAGCGCATTTCAAAATCAAATTATTTTATTCGGCAAATCAGTTTTGAAAATGGCCGATACCGATAAACATAAAAATGCTTAATATCGACGCCGATAATCGGTTCGACCCCTAATGCTGATCAAGGCTACGTTTATTTGATCTAAAACAGAGTAAAATAATTGTTTAGTCCTTGAATATATTTTAAAATGCCATTTATTCTTGTGGTGGTAAAACTGAATTGCCGAATAAAAGTGTTACTGTCTTTTAAAAGCAAACTTTTTACTAACCTCAAACTTTTGAAAGGTTGTGCATCTGATGCCGGTGACATGTCCATCAGCACAGCAGTTTTGTTTTGCAACAAGAGTTTTTCGAAAAAGCATTTGTTTCTTCATCTTCATGATTTTTGGACACCATTTTTAAAAGCCAAAGGCTACTGAATTGTTTTGCAATTTAGGGTTTGTTTATTATGTGTTTGTTGTTTCTGCGAACCATGTGGTCATGAATGTTGCAGGTGTTTACAGTTGACAAGGGCTTCCTCTGCCAAAGCCAGACCTATGGCTCTGAAAGACCTAGTCTTATGACCTGTAACCATAATAAACCTTTTAAAAAGACATTTTAGATACTTTGCAACTTTAAATGTCCTATTTTGTTTGCTTTTCGACTGTTTTGCTTGAATCAGTGCTTCAGCAGCCATTCACCTAAACAACAGAGCATTATTGCACGATTACTTTATAAACAATATTATTATGTTTGATTTTTATTACATATTTGAATTTCCTCTCCCTTTCTGGCTGTTTTTCCTGATCTTTGGCTCTGGACTCTTGCTGGCGAGCACGCAGGCAGTCTAAGATCACTGAGTTCCTGTTGAATAATGTGGAGAAATTGCTTTAGATTTATAATTGGTTCCATTCACTATGATGGAAAAGCTGCCAGAGCAACAGGGGCCCCTCCGTTCTTCCCTCTCTCTCTCTTTCCGCTCTCTTCTCCTTCAGGCCGCTCATCTGCACAGCAATAAGCTTTGTCTGATTTTACAAGAAAATATGTTTTGTATCAATAGCTGTGCTTTATTTTGTAAATAACTTTATATTTGTTTGTGGAGCCAGAACATTTGTCCTCCTCTGTGAAGTGTGTGGTCATAATTTGAAAAGTCTATGTCGTAGTTTGGTCTGTATTTGAGGTATTGGTTATAAATATGATTATTTATTTAAATTAAGAAAAACACAAACATTATGTTTTTTGGGGACTCTCTAGACTTAATGGTTTTCATACTGTGAAATGATTAATCGCATCCAAAATAAAAGTTTGTGTTTACATAATGTATGTGTGTCTAGTGTGTATAATTATTTTGTATATATAAATATGCACATATGCATGTGTATATATATATCTAAGAAAAATATGTTATTAATATATCAAATATTTATGTATAATATTAATTTTGTATAAGTTTATATAAAGTATATACATGCAAATATTTCTTAAATGTATACATGCATGTGTGTGTATTTATTTATACAAAATAATTATACACACTACACACACATATATTTTGTAAACACAAACTTTTATTTTGGATGCGATTAATTGCGATTAATCGTTTCACAGCCCTATACTGTATAATCTGTATATTCCATCCCCTTACACATACTCTAACCCTACCCCTAAACCTTCCCATCACAGGAAACTTTCTGCATTTTTACTTTTCAAAAGAACTCATTCAGAATGATTTATAAGCTTGTTTCCTCATGGGTGACCTCAAATTAGGTCCCCACGGTGACACAAGTCCCCATGAGTCAGTGTGCATTTAGGTAAAATTCCCCAACGGGGCAGAAAAAAACATGAACACACACACACCATACATAAAGCCCCGTTCACACTACACACGACCAAGCGACGCGATACCATTCATTATCAATGGTGAGTGGGCGACTTCCGGCGACACGCGCGGCAGCGACCGTTGGCGACCAGTGGGGCGTGTCCAGCGACGCGACAAAGTTGAGAAAAGTTTAACTTTATGCAAATGAAGGGCGATTTTCGCGAGCGACAACCAATAGGAGTGAAGTCAGTGGAGCGCGTCGCTCTTCAGTGCTGAGTCTGACCGAGGCAAGTTGAACGAGAAGCTCATTTTAGCAGTCAGAAACTCTCCTATAATGGATGATATATCTCCGTGTACATACAGTGGTGTTCACCGTACTGACTCATGACTGAATGGTTTGGGAACCAAAGACCGGTATTTGCCCGTTTGCTGCAGTTAAATAGCCGCGATGGCAAAGAGCACTCACTGTTTCTCGTTCATCTTTAATATTATGCATTTTATGTTCTGATTCCATTTATATTTAGACTTTTCCTTCCAAAATATTTGTTTGTAGCAGCAATAAAACTTATTTTTTGTCTAGCATAGTGTAACTTCCGTGAATGTCGCTCACAAACATTACTAGGCAACCAGCCACTGGGCGACCTGCTGCGCAGCACTAGCGCCGCGTAGTGTGAACGGGGCTTAATTGTGCATTTATTCCAGATCTATCAATGACTTCTTTTTCTGATATATCCTCATGCCATACTTTCTTTCACACAGGAGTTTAAATGTACAGGCACAATCAACTTTTCTTTTCATTTGTATTAAGATGCGTGTGAAGTGATCTAAGTTCTTTGAACCTGTTTACTGTTTGCCTGACTTGACAATATTTTCCTAATAAGCATCTCCAAGGCAGTTTTGTATATATATATATATTTTTTGTGAACTGAACCTTTTATAATACCTGCCTCAGTTGGGGAGCAGCATGAAAACAGTCAGTCTAATCCTAACTGACAGTTCCCATCGTCTGACCAAACGGAGGTATGCGGTCATGTGACCATCCTACTCACATCCTAGTGCCCGAACTCAATAATTAGCGTGTGCTAGTTAATGCTGCCTTGTTATATGAATTATGCAAATATCAGGGTGCTTAATTGATTAGAGCCCCTGGATTTGGCTCAATCTTTTGCTCGTTAATCCCTTGAGTGGGTCTCATTATTGTATTTTTTGGGCAGGGGTGGATGTTGCTCATTAATACACTGAGGGGTACGGTGATGGCGGGGGTATTGGCCTTGTTAGTGGCTTTTGATGTTTAATTTTCCGGCATGGGAACAACTGATGTCTGTCCGGTGTATTGTACTGGAAAAGATTCTAGTTTGCTTACACCTGTTAATCTGTTCTGAGAGCCATGGGAATGTTCCAGAAGATTAGTGATGGTGAAGAGCACTGAAGGTAAAGTCATGGCTTTTGGCAGCAGTTGAACTGTGCCCAGAGTTAAGGACATCCATGATGAATCTGCTGGTGACATACAGTGAATCAGAACTTTAAAATATTGCAACAATGCACATTTTATTTGGCTATTAAGTTCCTAAAGAACATGCTGTTAGATTAGTTTCATAGTCCTTTGTCTTTTAATGGTGTCACTGATTTAAAGCTAAGGTCATTTTGATAAAAATTTGATTCATTTCTGTGAATCAGTTCAAATGATTTAGTGAATCAATTAGGAACTCTAATTAAATATTAGTTTGCATAATCAATGCATTTTTTTTGTTTCTTAGATTATGAAATGAAATTCTTCTGTTGATTTACTGAAAACCAACGTGGAACATATCTTTTAAAAATTTGTTTGAATGTTTAAATTTACTTACACTACCGTTAAAAAGTTAAAAACAAATAAAATTAAAAAACACTTATTCAGCAAAGGTGCATAATTGACATTTATAATGTTTTAAAAGTTTAATAAATTCTGTTCTTTTGAACTTTCCATTAATCAAACATCAAAATAATATAATAGTTTTCTCAAAAATATTAAGGTTTTGATCATATGAAATGTAAACATTGATAATACTAAGAAATGTTTCTTGAGCAACCAATCAGCATAATAGAATGATTTCACTTGATGACACTTTAGACTACAGTTATTCAGCTTTGCCATAACAGGAATAAATCTAATTTTATCAGTTATTTTATTCCAATAATATTTCACAATAATACTGTTTTATTGTATTTTTTGAATACAGCCTTGATGAGCAGAATTTGTTTTTTAAACATGAAAAAAAAAAAAATTAAATTCGTACCAAGACCCCAAACATTTGAACTCTTGTACATCAGTGGAAGTTTGGTCAAAATGGTGGTCCCTGTGATTGGAAAATATCTGATTCCCTGCCAATGCAGTGCATAAATCTTTCTTGAGATGTTCTGTATATAATATAAAAGGGTGTAAAATAGTGAAAGATTCATTTCTAGCTGTATCGCGTAGTCCTAGTGATAAGTATGTGGTCTCCTTCTGAATTGTAGGCTACTTTCTCCATTTTGGCTACTTCAACCAAATGGCCAGCAAACTTCAACTAACCACCATCTCGATTTCCCCCTCTTCGGTCAATCACCAGTTGACATCCACTCTCTAATTTGGATCCCTAAAGCTGAGATCCCCCACATCCACTAACCACTGTTGCCCCCCCTCCAGCCCAAAACTGCAGCCCTTACTTGTCCATTGAGCTGCCCCCATCAGCTCTTCCTCTGGCCCTTCTGAGAAACGTCTCTCCTTTTCACAGGGGGCCGTGGGGTCATTGTCCGTGCGCCGGCTCACTGCTTTACAATGACTCTCCACTCTATTAAGGTGCGTTCTGCCTGTTACCGTCGCCCAGAGCAACGGGCCTCCCGCATGGTAGATATGTGCTGTGGCATTGTGGGCCATGGGCCCGCGCGGGCAGTTGAACCCAGCACTCCTCACACTTGACACCGCATGTGTTTATCTAAAGGGGGGTATTGTGATGTTTGGAGAATCGAGGATGGGTCGGGGGGGTCTGAAGGACATAAATAGAGTGAAGGGAGCGGGTGATAAATATTCAGAAGGAGCTAGACCCCACCTCCTCCCTCACCTCCTCGTTACTCTTCTCCTCCCTCTGTGTGGAAGCAGATGGAATGTGAACGGTATGAGGGAGGCCCACAGCCGGCAGAGAGCAGTTTTATCCAATTAGTAGGGTTGTCAAAATGAATTTCACACAGGCTGGAGGACAATAGTGACCAGAGTGGCCCTAGAAGAAAGGACTCCATTTAGTGACAAAGAGGCATTATGAAGTCACTTCAGTATTATGCTTTTTGTCTCTCTTTCTTTCTCCTATACACAGTCTAAATGCACATGCCTTTGTACAGCCCTTATCCAGATGCTCAGATCAATGCGATCTTGGTTCTCTAAAGGGGTCACGTACTTACATCGCATCGCATTTTTCACTTACAGTATCGTTTGACTCCCCTGCCCCTGTGGCCTTTGGTGAAAAAAGGAAGAAGAAAAAAATCTCAGTGCTATACATTTTTTTCCTTTACAGTTGCGACGTGTTTGTTTCAAAGACGATGACATGAGCTGGATTTCGCGTGTGTGTCTGAATAAAGCAAGTGTGTTCAAGGGGATAACTTCTGACGCCTGAGACAGGTGGCTTGACAGCCAAGGAGAGACTATTGCCGCCTTACCAAACCTATAGGGCAGCTGTTCTGTTCCTGTTGATGACAGCACAGCTTTGTTGGCTGCAAAGAGCCTGATAGTCCGACGAGTTCTAGTGTTTTTTTTTATGCAAACATCTAGTCTAATTTCCACAATTCAGTAGAGTTAATCGATAAGGATGGCCAAGAGTTTCAAGTTGGATAACAGCACCGTCTTGCCTAATCCAGTCAGTTATCTATATATGAAGAGTTCAGATGCAAAAGCCTCTAAATGCCATTTGAAATTTTCTTCTAAAATGACCATTTTTATCAAGCTTGTATATTTAAGTTCAGTAATTTCACTTAAATGACAATTAATAGGTAATCTTCATTGTCAATTAAGTGAAATTACTGAACTTAAACATACAACTTGATAAAAATGGTCATTTTAGAAGAAAATTTTAAATGGCATTTAGAGGCTTTTGCATCTGAACTCTTCATATATAGTTATTTATTTATTTAGGTAACACAAATATTGGCTGGGCATTGGGAAATTATAAATCTGAACTACTTTCTTTAAGTTTTTTTGTTTCACTGGAAGTTTGTTGAAAGATTTCATTGGCTGAATGATTGATACCAGCAGACAACAGAACTGGATTCTGGATTATGGACTGGATTTAAATATGTGGCCATGGCAATGCTATATCTGGCTTACTTAAATTAGTTTTTTTTTTTTGTGAGAGAATAATGTTCATGTCAGGTCATCACTTTGAGTAAGTTACTTGCAAAGAAAAACATTTTCATTAAAAATTAGGTTCTCTGAAAAAATTAAATGTTGCTAAAATGTATTCGTTTATTATTTGTAGGGCTGGTCCGAATACCATTTTTCGAGCTTCGAAGCTTCGGTAGTAATGAACATCGAATATCTTGAAGCTTCTGGAATCTCTATATGGTGCAATACATATAGACAGGCGAGATGCAACACGTTCAGAATTAATAAACTTTTAATAAACTACAGAACAGCGCGAGCGCAAGCGCGCGCCTCACACGAGCAGAACGTATGCTCCGAGAACGGACACTGCAAAACACACACAGACACAAGTCTGTTAACTTATAACTGACTAACAAATAACTGACAAAGTAGGGTAGATTTAAATACAGAAGCGGCCCACGCGCGCCTCACGGCGTGCAGGGAATATGCTCCGAGAACGGACACTGCATTAGTGATAGAAAATACACACACAGGCCGCGTCCATCAAATTTCCGTGCCGCCTCCGGCTTCTCGACAAACTCAAACAAATGCTCAGATACCCTTTTCCCATCGTAACCGTTCTGTTGCGGGTTCCCGTGTCCATTCTCTAACCATAGTGACCATTTGCCGATAGTGATGTGCGGATCGGCGGGCAGGGCGGGGCCAAGTAATACAACATTCCAATTAATCGAAATTGTGACGTGAGGTCCCAGTAAAATCTCAAAGTCTCGCAGTAGATTCATTTAGATTGATAATAACGGATAAAAAGGATAATACATTTCCTTTCTATTATTCTATTTTCCACAATGTCAAAGCCATGCAGCTTAACCCAAAATACGTACAATTGCAGGCATGCACTTCTGTCCACACAAACTCCGCTGTTTTCTGCGCTGCTCTGCGCTCTAGCCAGAGAATACTCCCGATGCAGGAACACTTTTAGTAGTCCAAGAAGAAGCAAATATATTTATAAATTAGCTATAAGGAAGTTTTATGTTAAGTATTATTTCACCAGATTTTATACTGTAAAACATATTCAAGTGCGAATGAGAACGTTTTGAGTGGGATGCCAGGTGTGCAAAAATAAATTATAAAAAAAAACGATTATTCGAATGTCACATTTTCAAATCGAATACCAATCATCTGAACGAATATTCGAATATTCCAGATTCTGGTCCAGCCCTAATTATTTGTTTATACGTTTATTTTGTGCTAGTGAAATAATTGGCAGAGCAATTACAAATCTGATTCTGAACTTTGTTCTTGAGCAGCCCATCAGAAAAAATAATTCATTGATGTTTTCTTTGGGTGTTTGTCCATTGGAAGTTTGTAGAAAGATATATTTTGAATGTTTCATTGGCTGAATGTTTAGCAACCCTACAGTTGCTACCCTAACCCTACAAATCCCTCACAGTCACTGTCTGTGGTCAAAACACAACTGAAACAATAATCTGCCCCTACAGAAGTATTAATAGATGTAGTTTTAGTAATGTCACGAGTTGTAGTATTACTGAACTTAGTAAGTTTGATATTATCTATCAAACATGGTAGTAAATCATTCATTTTAGCTGTAATATTAAAAACAGCAGTGATGAGCCAATCACTGACCTGATTAAAGCTGACAAATCGTGACATAGCTTAAACTTAACATAGAGAACTTGACTAAGTGCTCACTTAATGTTGTAGAAACTAGTTGCCTGCTTGTCAAGTTGAGTGTTTGCTTGAGGTCAGGATGATCTTAGCTACGCAGTGAGGTTCCTCGGTGTGCATGCAATCAGTGTCATGCCCTTTCCACTTCAGAGATGGAAAAACAAACAGGCTAATCTTGTATCGGACAGCAAAATCCATCAGTGTTTTAACACATACAGTAATTAAAATGATTAGTCCAACATTTCCAGATCAGTCAGACTAAATAACATCTCTCTGCAGCGCTATTTCAGACAGCAACACTTGTTTATTTCTGGTGTTGGAAATGAAAAAACATTTATTTAGGGCAAACCCCAAACTCTGTAAATGGCACACATTCTATTCCGTCAGCAGAGTTTGGCTAATAGCTATCGGCTATGTACCTACCAGCTCCAGGAAAACAACTCTGATTCCCAAGACGTAGACTTCATTTATTTTTGTAGAGTTTTTTCTTTTTTTTCTAGAGTTGCGTTGTGTGGTTCCCTCCCATGTTTGAGCTCTCAATCTTTCTGTGAGCTTTCATTAATCATTACTTACAATTGATGGGAGTCGAGTTGTGTGCGTGTTTGTGTATGTGTGTGAGAGAGAGGGAGAGATTTGCAGTCTGGGAGCAATGGACCACCCTCCTCCTCCTGACGGGAAGTTGTTAGTTTAACCTGACAGGAAAGAATTCGGGAAACTTGGCAATGAGAGCCGAGGGAGAGAAATGCTCCCTTTCCTGCATTAACTGTTAATACACTAACCATTACTCTTTTCCTCCCTCCCTCCCCGCTCACTCTCTTTCTTTCTCGGTTTGCGTCTTTGTAGAGAACACATCTCACTAGTACTACTCAATATTTCCAGAAAATACAAATGATATCACCCCCACCCCATTGTTCTTTGTGTGCAGGTCTTTTCCTTTTGAACCCGCCTGTATCGGTTACACCTGAGTGAGGGGGCTCAGATTTCACCCTCTTCTTATCCGGGCACCCGTCTCAACAGTATGACTTGCTGTATGTGGGTTCAAGCGGATGTGTGTTTCAGCATGAGTTCTGTGAGCTTGTAAGGAAAGATTGATTCAGGAGTAGCAGAACGCCATTTTTGCGCCCTGGAAGGCAAAATGGGAAAGCTATTCATAGGGTCATTCCAAATGAAAGTGAGCAGATAATCCATTCACGAAGTGCCCTGCTTTAAGAGCACAGACCGCCATCCCTGCGAAAGTAATTTTGCGGTATATGATCCTGAGTGACATTCATTTAAACCTTAAGACCTGACATAGGATCTTAAAACACACCAGAAGAGATTACTTTTTTTAGGGCTGTCAAATGATTAATTCGCATCCAAAATGAAAAGTGTTTACATAATATATGTGGGTGCACTGGGTATAATTATTTTGTATATATATATATATAAATACACGCACATGCATGTATATTTAAGAAAAAAATATGATTTATATATAAGATATTGATATTTATGAATAATACAAATTATATATAAATCTATATACAGGATATACTTAAAAATATTTCTTAAATATATACAAGCATGTGTGTGTATTTATTTATATATATATATATATATATATATACATATATAAAATAATTATACACAGTGCACCACATATATTATGTAAACACAGACTTTTATTTTAGATGCGATTAATCGTTTGACAGCCCTACTTTTTTTACATATTCTTATTTTTTGTTGAGACGGTGCACAATTTGAAATTTGAGTGAATTATGTTTAGCAGTATTTTTCACAACAAATTTAACAGCTGTAAACTTAATTTTGGATGATGTATGAAAGAAAATATTTGCTATTCAGACTTATTGTATTTCGTTCAAAAGTGATCCGTCATGTTCACTGCTATTCAATAGTTTCGAAGTTGGTAAATTTTTTTGTTTGCATTCACTTTTATCAAAAATACAGTGAAAACATAGTATTTTAGTAACATTCCAAAATAGTGTTACAATTTGAAATAAATATTTCAACTATGATATATTTAATGCCATTTATTCCTGTGATGGCAAACCTGCATTTTTTGCATCATTAATCCAGTCTTCAGCATCGCAGTGATCCTTCAGAAATCATTATAATTATGATGATTTGCTGCTCAAGAATCATATATATATATATTAGGGGTGTAACGGTTCACAAAATTCACGGTTCGGTTCGATACGATACACTTGTGTCACGGTTCGGTACGGTTCGGTACGTTTCAAATACAGCAAAAGAAATGGCAGAGAAATTTCATATGTCAAAAAATGAAAATTCATAATGTCAAAATACAACAGATGTGATGTTACTTGAAAGCATTATAGCCTACTATTCCTGTCAAACTTACAGTTAGTAGTGTTATACAGTAAATCCATGGTGATGTTGCTGATCTGTTGACACTGAATAGTTCATTCATGGCACAATGTTTCTTCCTGGTTTCCACGTCAGCGCTGTTTGATCCGTTAATAACGGAGAACTGTGAAAGTTTTCTCACTAGATCTCGCAGCGATGTTATTACTTCAGTGGCGAATTCAAATGTTTTCTTTACTGGATTTGGCTGTGTAGTAACAGTGCTGATCAAGATCAGCTCACGCTGCATTGGTCCAAACTAATAAACGGTCCACGGCCGTGATCCAGACAACCACACAATAACGAGTAGCTCAGGTTTGTTCCGCTTACATTACATTTGCCATTTGATGTTGGACAATGTTGTGGTCACGCCAGCGTCTCTTACATTATGAACGCGCTTGCCACCGCATACATTTGAAGTAATGAAATGTTGGTCGGCAGGACAAATGAACCGAACGAACCGTTCGGTTCGAAAATGCGTACCGAAAACTCGAACCGAAAGCCTCGTACCGAACGGTTCAATACGAATATGTGTATCGTTGCACCCCTAATATATATATATATATATATATATATATATATATATATATATATATATATATATATACATAGTTTCGTAATTTTTTTAATAAAAAAGAATAACATTTATTTGAAATATAATTTGAAACAAAATGTTTTTGTAACATTTTAAATGTTTACTGTCAATTTGAAAATTTTAATGTCCTTGCTGAATAACATTTTTGAATTTCCTTAACTTGCTGACCCCCAACAATTGAATTGGTGTGTCTTCATGTAGAGCGCTCCAAATGAGCTCCTCTGAAAAGTGCTCACTTTAATTGCCTTTACCTTTATCCCTTTTTGTTGTTTTGTCAGCTATATGAATGTGTATGTGTTGTTGGCTCACTACTATATTCTCCTTATGTGCAATAATGTCTCACCAACGATAACCAACAACATTTTCAGCTGATAACCTCTTTCTCGTTCTCTCCCACAGGGGTAGTGCATGGAAGATGTCTGGGATATTGGACTGGATACCATGGGAAAGAAAGCGGAAGTTTCGAGCGCTGTGTGCCTTTGGTGCTCTGCTGTGCTGCCTGCAGGATAGTGCTGCTGTTCGAGGTGAGTTTCTGACACCTTCAACTTCATAAAGCTTCATTGGAGCCGGAACAAGCTGGACTCAGATCCAACACCTATTATAGTCCTTTTAAAAAAAAGTATATATATATAAATGTTCTATAGGCACTGATGTTTTCCTACAGAACAACCACAAACTCAATTCTTCAGACTTAGGTGAACTCAGGCACCTTGTGGTTGTATGTGTACTGTGCTAGACTAATTGGGACGTTACAGCATTTACATATTGTTGCCCTACTGTTGGTTTGATTGTTTCTATTTTTCTTCTCTTGTATAAAATATAAATATTTATTCGCCATACTCATGTTCCACTTTCTCTTCTAGATGATGTCCCAGTCTTCACAGAGGAGCCTTTTTCTGTGGTACAGAAACTGGGGGCAGCGTGACCCTGCGGTGCACCGCCCTGCCTAACCATGCCAACATCAGCTGGCGTCTAAACGGTCGAGAGCTGCCAGCTGGGGGCAACGAGGAGCTGGGAGTGCTGGTGTGGCCTGGTTCTCTCTACATCCCCTCCCTTACAAACCTCACCATAGGCAGATACCAGTGTGTGGCCACCACCAGCGTCGGGTCCTGCGCTAGTGTGCCAGCCAACGTTACTGCAGCTAGTGAGTACACACACTTTTGCAAGTGCCAGTCACTTGGTATGAACTTTGAAATGGTCTGTGCTGAATTTAAAGGGCTCTACAGTGTGCGGTTTGTGCTGGTTTGTGTGTGTGTTTGTCCTAAGTCAGTGTTGGAGCACAGGAAGGGGTGTGTAATGTGACCCACCATAATGTCTGTGAGTGTGTGGGTAGGGGTGAAATCACGGGCCCCATTAGCGAAGGGCCTCCTCCCTGTCTTCTTACACAGAGACAGAATGGAAAAAGAAAGACAGAATAAAAACATTGAGCAAATTTTTGTTTGCATGATGAGGTTGAAACTACCGTTCAAAATACTTTTCAGCAAGGATGCAGTAAATTGAATGAGTGATGATCATGTTCTCAAGAACGGCCCACAGAATGTCTTGAACCTAAATGGAAGTGAGAACATCTGTACAAAGAAACTACATTATTTTCAGTTTGTGAACGTACCACACACAAGATTCTTAAGAACTGTGTGCGGATGCATGCTTGTTTGTGTGATAATATGAGGAGGGCAGGTTTGGCAGACTAGTCGAGGCAGGATATTCTGTCAAGATGAGACGCGACATGAGATTCTTGACACCATTTTCACCTCACAAAGCCGGCATGCTTTACATCATTCAGCCCCCCCTGACTTCGCGCTCTCAAACTATCTGCGTCTCTACTCATGGCATTTAATGGTGCATTGGATTTCAGTCCTCTCACTGCTCATTTGTTTTTTCTAACGTTCAGCCTTGTTTTACTTTGACTCGTACATGTGTGAGATGTAATTGATAAGGTCTATGAATTGGGAGTCGAGAGCTAGGGGCTTGCAGATGCAAGCTCTTAGTTGGGGCCCCTCGTCTCTTACGGTCCCACGTTGGCCCCTCACTTTAATTTAATAAAGACCTCCTCCCATAGCCTGCCAGGGGTTGGACAGTTCTTCTGGGAGGGCGCTGCGTGTGATCGCGAGCCTGAAGTCGTCTCATGTCTCCATATTTCAAAGGCCTGCCCATTTGTTTTTGCTCTGTGAAAGAGCTTGGCTCTCCCTGGTATCTGTCTCTGTAGGAACCCTGTCTGAAACGTCTCCCACCGGGGAGGCCGTTGCCTGCCTGAGCATTATTTCAAACTCTCCTCTTGAATTCCTCCAAAGACAAGTGAGCCTCCCGTGTCCTTCGAGCCAAGAAACATTCCTTCGGCACTCTTTCTCTCCTTTTTTTTCTCTTTCTCTCGCTCACACAAAAGCACACCTCTTAACATGTGTTTTCAATACATGGGGTAACAAATTCCCAATAAACTCTTGGCCTAACCTGTTTTTTTTTTAAGGGCTAGTAGTCTGGCCAGTGATATTCCACACAATAGTTACTGTATCATCGCAGTATGAGTTTTAAATGTCATATAAACATGAGCGTTCATGCGAACAGGCTCTGCGGCCCAGACATAAAAATGATGAATGCTAAGTAACCGTGCAGCATGTATGAAAGCATTGGAGTTGGAAACTCGTCAGATCATTTTATAAATACTATTAATTCTGCACAGCTCCCAGCATTCCCTGTTCTCCATGCCTCCAGGAGATGTATAATGTACCTCACACATGCAAAAAAATCACATATTCAGCCTTTACCTCCTCACATAAAAATACAAACAGATTAGAAACATAAAAACATATTTCACAGATTTATTTAATTCTCAGCATAAAAGTATTCCATTTGACTCATGTGCTATATTCCAAATCTTCTGATTTTCTATTGTTACCATATATAATTTTTCTTGTAACACTGTAAATGTTCACTTTAGATCATTTTAATGCATCCTTGCTGAATAAAAGTATTTAAAAAAACGTACTGACCCCAAAGTGTAAATGGCTTAGAGGTCGACCGATATGTTGTTGTTTTTTTTCACGCCGATACCGATCTTTTGAAACCCGGGTTGGCCGATGACCGATTTATTTTGGCCGATATTTGCTTGGTTTTTAACCTCTATTTGAAAGATAAAATGTAAAAGAAATGATAATTACTTAACATAGACAAACTTTCTCAACAAAAACATTTTATCCTCAAAAAATGTCCTGAAACATGTATTTTTGGTTTGTTTTGTTTGTTGACGTTCCATGACAACACTAGGCTGCCCACAGATGTGCCTGCCTAATAATCGGCTTGATGTACTTGGATATTGGCCGATGCCGATTACGTTTTAAAAACGCCAAAAATCGTCCACATTAATTGGCCGACCAATTAATCGGTTCTACCTCTAAAATGGCTTATTGAGTTTTTATTACATTAAACTTAACAAGATGTTAATTCAATATTTCTCCCTCTTTTTTTCCTCTCCTCTTTCCCCCGTCACACACACCTGAAGGGAGGAGGAATGTTTTGAGGAGAAGGTAAATGGGGGAGTCAAGTCAGAGGAGGGGTTAAAGCTGTGCACTGAGGAATTTAGGAGGTTTAGGTTTTGGGGTGGGCTGTAAAAAGACCCTGATAGATTTAGCAAATGGATCCTGGAATTCTCATCTCCCACAAAACTAATTTCAAAAAAACCAGACGATTATGACTTTGAGATTACAGATGCAGCTGGTGTTAGAGAGTTTATCAGATGTTGATTATTAAAGCACTCATCTCATCCATCATTGTATGTCTTTGCTTCCAGGAAAACTCCACAAAGAGCTTTTTTAATCTTTACCTCACGGATCTTTTGGCTCTGTTGTAAATAACTTCGAGACATTTCAGACGCCAAGGAATATATCTAAACTCTGGAGAACAATGAAACAATTTGATTTGTGTGAGGAGTAATGAACAGTCGGGGAGATATTTGATTAAGTTCGGGGTTTTTCAGGACAGCGCTGAGCAATTTTCCCTCTCTGCCTTTGGAAAATATTCCCTTCACAGAATGACACGCTCAGGCAGAGTTATTCTGTTTTATTGCAATCCAGACTGCTTTTCCTCTCTTGAAACTCAAGAGATGGGTGACCTTTAGCCTTTGACCTCATTTTAGCCTGGGCTGACTTGAGCTTAAGGAAGCTAGACTTTCTGTCTCTGTTTTTCAGAGCTATTGGGTGTCTGCCCATTCGATATCCCAGTAAAAGTCCTAAGCATATGCACTCTAAAGCTTCTCAGTTTCCTGAATGGAATACAAAGAGGCTTTCAGCTTTGAAACGCTCACGACCAGCATTTGCACATTTGAGATTTCCATTGCTTTTCCTATTTTATTAAATATGCTATATGTTTGCGAAACATTGTATGATAACTCTTGTTTGTTTCCATGCAGAACTGCGAGATTTTGAGCCTGATGACCAGCAGGAAATTGAGGTGGATGAAGGGAACACGGCTGTGATCGAGTGTCATCTGCCTGAGAGTCAACCTAAAGCTCAGGTCCGCTACAGTGTCAAACAGGAGTGGCTGGAGACATCTAAAGGTGCATTTTACAAACATACACTATGCCAGTGGTTCTCAACCAAGGGTCCTGTGACCCACTAGTGGGACCACTTTAGCCCACTTCTAAGGAGGGTACAAGATGGATTGATATTTTATGTAATGGCCATTAATGTCTTTGTGCAGTCAGTTTTCTCTTTCATTTTAACTACTGATCTTGCTGAGCAAATAAGTTAAAATTGTGCATGTTTCTAACGCGCTGAAGTAAGTAGTACTCTGGTTGCTAGTGCCTTGGCGTAGACATTATAACTCTGTAGTATACTATGTAGAAAGTATGCTCTCCTGATTTATCTCTAAAATTTAAGCACACTGTTATCATCATTAATCATTACATCATTGGATCTGTTACAAGTCACATTATTTTAATTCAAATATGATTTGTTTCAATTATTTTTTTAAAAATTTTTAAATGCACACAAGTCGATTCTGGTATTTAAGTGTTTGGTAGCTCTTGTCTTGTTGAGAGACATCAAGTCTTTGCGTGTTGTCTGGTCTTGTCCACTCAACAAAGCGCTGCCTGTTAGCATGATTGTCTACTCTACAGATATTCAGTTTAATGATGGTGAAGATCACAGCTTAGATTTGAGGAAATTACCTTAAGGAATGTTCTAGATTCTTAAATTAGATTCTGTTGAAAAATACTAGCCTGGTCTAAAGATACTAATCATTGGTTCTTTGATTTTGTCTTAGGGAATTACCTGATCATGCCATCTGGAAACCTTCAAATAGCTAATGCTACACAGGATGATGAGGGTCCCTATGTATGTGCTGCTTACAACCCTGTCACCCAGGAAGTTAAAACCTCCACCTCTACCGATCGTCTCCGAATACGACGTAAGTTAACACAAAGCATCAAATTAACACATTCTGTCGATTTTGTTGACATAAAATTGTCACGTATTATCTCGTCTAGGTTCAACATCTGAGGCCGCACGTATCATCTATCCACCTGCATCTCGGTCCATTATGGTGAACAAAGGCCAGCGACTTGTGCTTGAGTGTGTGGCCAGCGGTATTCCCACTCCACAGGTCACATGGGCTAAGGACGGTCTAGACTTGCGAAATCTCAACAACACCCGTTTCTTACTGAGCAACTTGTTGATTGATGCAGCAAGCGAGAGCGACTCGGGCACTTACGTGTGTAACGCTGATAACGGCATTGACTCTGCGAGTTCTGCTAGGGTGCTGTACGACGTGCAGGTGTTTGGTGAGTAGTCTTTTTTTATACATTTTAAATATTGTATAATTGGTCTAATAACTGTATATTGTTCAAATTCATGGTTCTTAAAAAACATTTGTATTTGTTGTAAATGTTCAACTGGCAGAGCACCATCTGGCTAGTGGCCCTTAGGTTATTTATTTGATTATTTGTTCAAGTGAAGTGGGGTTTGAAAAGCAGGAACCAGGGCAGTGATGGAACATTTTACGTGTGTGGAAATTTCAATTTCCAGTCATTTAATCCTGCTTCAATGCAAGAATTGTAACTCAATGCATCAGAACCAGAGGGCGTAGTGAATAAATGTGATAATAAGCGTCTAAAAGAACCCACAGTATATTTACTGAACAGAAAGAGTGTGTGTGTGTGTAGGATTGAGTTTCTGAGACCTTGATGAGGTTGTTTTTGTGGGCTCGTCTCACGGCAGCTGTGATTAATTAAGCCGCTCTGGCTGTTGCTCTAATGAGCTCGAACTGATTCACTAGCATCCAACCATCAAGTTTTTGGAGAGGGTGAGACAACACCTATCCCAGACTCCTCTGCAGCAGCATGCCATCACAAACAGCACTCGTGTTTTGTGCTGTTAAACCATCCAAATGCTTGTTGGTTTATGCTTTTCAACATTTTTTTTGATGTTTTGACACATCTTTCTAAAATTCCCTTCTTTGGTCTTTCAGAACCTCCTCAGGTGCGTGTTCGAGCTGCAGCAGCAAGACATCGCATGGGGCGACACGGTGCGTTTCAGCTGTCAGGTGAGTGGCAAGCCCACTCCCACTGTGGTGTGGCTCCACAACGCTCAGCCCCTGAGCCCATCACCACGCCATCGGATGTCCTCCCAGGTGCTGCGCGTGCTCCACGTGGGGCCGCAGGATGATGGCATGTACCAGTGCATGGCGGAGAATGGTGTGGGCAGCTCACAGGCAGCCACAAGACTTCTCACTGTCCCAACAGGTAGAAAACACTTCATTAAAAATGTTAAAAATACTTATCATAATATTTGATTCTCAGGGAAAGCAACTGCTAAATGCTTAAAGTAAATGTTAATATCACTATTTTATTATTAATAAAGTAAATATTTATTATACATACATAAATAATAAAACGGAATAACAATATTTTTTTAAGTTTTATTTAGTTTTATTTATTTATTCAGCATAATTATTAATTTATAATCCATTTATATATAAATAAACCATGTTTTTGTGTGTGTTTTCCATTCCATTTTTATTTGTTTCAGTGCCCTCACGGTCAGGTAAGCTGCCCATGATTCGACCGATGAGTCCAGATAAAGTGTTGCGGGAACAGCCACCTTTGAAGCCTGTGGCCACCAGTGCAGTGCTGCCTTTCGACTGCTCTGAGGTCAGAGTCTCTCCCGCCGAAGCTCCGGTCATCCTGAGTCAGCCACGCACAGGAAAGGCCGACTACTATGAACTTACCTGGAAACCCCGTCATGATGGAGGAGCGCCTGTGCTGGAGTATGTTGTCAAGTACAGAAAGGTACAACACTGCCCAGTTCACGTGTACAGTGTGATCTGCCTCGTTTCACTCTACAGTGTGTTTGTCGTGTGATTCTACTCCTCTGATTCATTGTGTGTATATTTCTGCCTGGCAGGCTGGAGAATCTCCCGGAGAGTGGACCACTAACACCATTTCAGGCTTCCAGCACAAACTGACTCTTACTAAACTGCTGCCTGCCAGCCTCTATGAAGTGGAGATGGCCGCCAAGAACTGCGCTGGACTTGGGCAGCCCGCGATGATGACTTTTAGAACAGGCAAATGTAAAGCCATACTGCTACTTAAAAATGACCTTTCTGCATCAACATTTGAAAATTTGTGTTTTTAATGTGAAATAAACTCAAGGTCAAAACCCAAATGTTTAGAGAGGATGGCTATGCATCTCCTTGCTAGTTTTTTTCTATAATGACCCAATTTATCCCACATAAACTTGTCTACTTAAGTTATAACAAAATTATTTTGCAAGAAATATGGGTTTTAAATTAATTTGACCAACTAACAATCAGAATTAAGTATTCCAGAGATATTAGAATGAAAAAGAGCAATTATCAATTTATTTATAAGAAAAATATATAGAATGTAAATAAGTTAATCAGATTGAAAAAAAGACATATTTCAACTGTTTATTGCTTAAAAATGCTGTTAAATGTTTCAGTAAAACAATCTATAAAAATTGACATATAAATATGAATATTCAAACGTTTTTTTTATTTGTTTAAAGTAGTGCTTTGATGGCAATTGCAATCATATTCCACTGCAGAATGCCATGGTTGTCCATTCAGGATCGATAATCAAGAGATATGTAAAAGAGCAAATATAACTGTATTATAACAAATATATAAATGTTTATTTAATTTGTTATAAAAAGGTAATTTAGTGGTCATGATACAAAAATATTTAGCCTCAAAATGAAATATCTGAGTTGTAGTATGAAAAAAAACAGTGAAATGGTGACTTAAAGTTTCTCTTTAATTTTGGTCTGCAGGGCGTAGAGGAGGATCCGTAGGGCCTCCAAAAACACCAGATGAGCCACCTCGTCTCACACGTGAGTATACGTTTGCCCCTATGATTATAATATAATTAGTTTGCTCTAGTTCTTTAAGGCTGCTGTAAAGTACTGAGGAACTGTAACATTAAATATAGCTAAAAATGTGTCATTAATTGTTCTGATTAATAATATTATGATTATTATGCTAACATACATTTTTTTTGTCTTTTCAGCTCCAGAAGCTCCAGACAGACCCACTGTTTCCATGGCCACCGAGACGTCAGCCTATGTGACGTGGATCCCTCGCGGTAACCGTGGATTCCCCATCCAGTCATTCCGTGTGGAGTACAAGAAATTGAAGAAAGGCAGTGGAGAGTGGGAGGTGGCTGTAAACAATATCCCTCCCTCTCGCCTGTCCGTCGAGAATAACAGGCCTGGAGAAAGGTTAGATTGAGATCATCTTCCCATAAGTTCTATCATTCGGATAATATGGTATGACAAAAATATGGTGAATCAGGAGTGTGTCACACTAATATATTGCTTTGTCAAATAAATCTGTATATTTGAAAGTGTTTATTTAAGTGTTTATTTGTTTTAAAAGATAATTGAATGTAATAACAAAAATGTTTTAAAGCGATAAGAGCTTTCTGTCCCTCCGTTGGCAGTTACACACCTACAATTTTGACACTTCAAAATGTTCATAAAGAGATAATAAAACTAATTCATATGAATTGAGCAGTTTATTCCAAATTTTCTGAAGAGACACGATCACTTTATATCATGAACAGATTGAATTTAGGATTTTATTCACATATAAACATTCATAAACTCACACATCAGTTGTAGTAAATGGAAACATGTTTCCATGACTTGCGAGAACCAATGAGGTATGTTCTTGCCCATCAAGCAGGTTTAGTTGAGCTTGTTTGCTGATCAATGTTTAAATGTGAATAAAAGCCTAAATTCAATCTGTTCATCATATCAAGAGATCGAGTCTCCTCAGAAAATTTGGACTAGACTGCTCAATTCATATGGATAAGTTTTACAATCTCTTTTTGAAGCATTAAAGTGGTATTTGCAAAGCTGTCAATGGAGGGACAGAATGTCTCAGATTCACTAAAAATATCTTAATTTGTGTTCTGAAGCCTCACGGGTTTGAAAAGATATGAGGGTAATTAATGACAGAATTTTCACTTTTGGGTGTCATTTTTTAAATGAAACTTTAGTTACACACACAAAAAAAAAACATTGGCAAGTAACTTTTCCTAATTAGTTTGCCACACTAGACCAAACCCATTTTTCCCATGATCTTAAAAACCTGTTGAGATTAACTGACTTATTTGTTGTTCTTTCCATTGCATCGCAGGAACATCATACAAGTTCAGAGTTTTGGCTGTTAACGTGTTGGGAGAGAGTCCCCCAAGCGCTCCCTCTAAAGCCTACACAGTGGTGGGCAGTGGTCCACCAAACCGACGTCCATCGACGGACCCTACATCACCTACAATGAAGCCATCAATGAGACCACAGTCATCCTGAAATGGACGGTAAGCACTTCCTCACTAAACATTTTTACATTGTCAAATTCAAGAAATACGACCTGTTTGTTGTCACACGATTTTCAGACCTTAAAATGAGTATTTATTATCTCTCTGCAGTACACACCAGTCAATAACACCCCCATTTATGGCTTCTACATCTTCTACCGACCCACCGATAGCGACAATGACAGCGACTACAAAAAGGATATAGTGGAAGGTTAGTCATGTCCTTCCTTTTTTAATTTCTCAACTATATATTAAAGGAATATAAAATGTAATGGCCTGGCGCTCTTTTTAGGTGACCGCTACTGGCACTCCATCACTGACCTACAGCCTGAGACGGCTTATGACATTAAGATGCAGTGTTTCAACGAAGGGGGCGAGAGCGAGTTCGGAAATGTCGTCATTTTAGAAACTAAAGGTTTGTTTCCTTTTCCTCACATTCACATACCGAACCGCACCTCAGCCATTTTCTAGAACAAAGATTTCTTCTGACAACACAGATCTTAAGTGTGAACATATGTGTGTACTTACAGCTCGCCTTCACCAGAGGACCACGCCTCCAGAGACCTCATCGTCCAGACCCGTCCATTCAGGAAACCCTGTTCCTCGGCCTGGTGATCTGCCTTACCTCATTGTGGGTGTGGTACTCGGAGCATTCGTTTTCATCATCGTAGCTTTCATCCCAATCTGTCTGTGGAGAGTCTGGGCCAAACAAAGTGAGTGCCATTTTAGAAACACTAAAACAGTCAAAGATCTTCATTAGTTTTTCTATGCTAAGACAAGGAACCCTGGATAATTATAACCCTGTTATTTCAGAACAAACTTTAGACATGCGCTTTCCAGCGTTGGCAGCTACAGTTTCTCCATGCCAGTACACCATGGTACCCCTGCAAGGATTGGCTCTTGGTCGGCCTTGTCCTGTAGACCCCCACCTGACATCTGCCCACACTGTCTATGCTCCTAAAGGAGAATACATTCCCAATGGGAAATACACTACACAGCGCCTTCCTGGACACCGGGTAAGTTTTCACTTTGACCTTTAATGTTTTGTGATGTTCAGCACAGTAATAAACATCTTGGCCTGCTGTATTAGGCCAGGAAAGGAAGATATTGTATTGTGTTGATGTTCAATCTCTTGTCTCTTTTGTAGGAGGATGCTGACAATGAGTTGGAGTGTGATGCATTGTTACCTCAGAAACTTCCCAATCAGCAACCACGTATCCACAATCACTGTAACGGGTAAGAATTGTACTATTGCTTCATTTTATCATAGAAATCTAGCCTGACTTCGTCATACTCGTATTCAATGGAGAATATGAGTCTGAGACCGCTCGGTTGGGCTTTGATTATGAGACGTGTCTTAACCGAACCAGGAAAAAAAAAACCTGCACTCAATTGGATAGTCGGTAGACCTACAACCAATCAGAGCAACGCAGTAAGTCAACTCCTTTGCATAGCGCAGTTTTCAACTACAGAACTTACTTATTTTAGAAGTTAAATAACGAGTGTTGCTTATTTTACTTACTCCTTCATGAGTGCGACCAAAGCAGAAACCACAACGACCACAGGCTTTTCATTACGTCCCATCTTCTTAACGACCGTCAGAGCCATCTGATAAGTTACACTTTTCCCGAATCATGTTGGAAGGACACCAAAAATATCTTTCCAATCGACAAATGCCTTGATTGCAGTTCTCTGTTCGTCTATTAAAATTAATGCGCTGTCTAATTATTTTACAACAGACGCGACAGCGGGATCTATAGAAGGCCAGTTAAGCGCTCTTGATAACGTGATGATCATCGTTTAAAGCCCGCCCTGGCAATTTGATTGGCCCGAACGTTTCTTGTCTGATCATAATTACTCCTCAATGGATCGAGTCCAGACTGAACTTCCCGACCAAAAAATATTGTGGGCGGAGTTTGGGCTGGCATCCAGGCTAATAGAAATCACCCATTTGAAGCTTAATCCAAGCCCTGTTAGTCTGTAAAGGGTGTCAAAATTGAAATTGATCGAAATTACTTACAATCAAAATCGAACTAAATTAATTCACAATCTCAAACTTTGAATAAAAAAATGGAATCGTTGATGCTGCACACGCCCCCATGTCACGTCCGTTCGGCTTGCCAATCGGAAAAAACAAGCGTTGAAGTGCTGCGAGTCTATGGTCAACCTCCTTTAGCTTAGCTACAGTCATTCAAAAGATAGCATGGCAACTGCAGATGCCGGAGACCCATCGACAGAACTTGAAGCCCCTCCTCTTTCATTAAAGTCGCAGGTGTGGAAGTTTTTTGGATTTCCAGTCAGACGTCCCAAGTCTGGCGGAAGTTCAGGGACTCTCCTGCATATTGATTTGCTCCCGGAATCTAGAGTGCCCGAGAAAGAGCGAGCTTGCATGCCAAGACAGAAAAAAATGTGCTCCAAACCATATTGTGCGCACGGCAGAGAGGGAGAGAGCTTGCGAAGCAATGTAAGACAGAGAGCATCCTGATTGGTCGATTAATAAAAGTCGAGAATCGAATCGAAACGTGACCTTAGAATCGAAAATGTAATCGAATCGAGGATTTGGAGAATCATGACACCCCTACTGGCTGTGAAACTTTGTCTCATAATGTATATTGCTGCAGAACCTCTTTCAACCCTCTGCCTCATTCTCTGTTTTAGATTGACTCTCTTCGAAAAGCCCAGTCTACTCTGATTGGTCAGCTGGCCTATTCTGTTGTAATTGGTCAATCAATTCGTAATTGATAATCGAGTACCATAATCGAGTTTCAGCTCATGAGTAGCTTTAAACCGTATTATATCTATGGTTACTGTGGCGTCCATATTGTTGTATCAGAGTCTGAAAAGGCGACAAAGCCAACTTGTTCTTTGAGGACGGGCCAAAGCAGCAAGTTGGCGGGCAGTATGCAAATGTGTGACACAGCAAATTCGGCAAGAATACAACTGAGGCAGCAAGCGTTTTCTGTTGGAGAGATGAACTTCATTTGGTGTGCTTTGTTACTTTACAGATCATTTCCATGCACAAACAGCTATATTACACACTTAAGGAAAGATACAATAAAAAAGCAAAATACGTGCTTTTGATCTGACAAATTCCTCATAGATAAAATCAAGTCCTGTCTTACATTTTTATTCATCATTGTTATGGAGTCAAAATGAGTGAATGCTGTTTCATGGTGACTGTTAAACTGTGACATTTGAAAAAACAAGAAATTAAATCTGAACTTTTTTTCGTACTTTTAGGGTGTCCGGTTGTCCTGAAGAGGGATGCTATGTGTCTGATGGTTCCCCCTTGCAGGTCCTCAGCTTATCAGGACCTACACATCCATCTCAGAGTCCAGACTCCATCCAGGCCGATCACTCCCTCACTGAAGCAGTTCATTTGGAAGAGGTCACTGTTGGTGCGTTTGGTGTTACAACAAAGGCATTGTCAAAAATAACTGATTTTAAAATGAGACAAAATTGAATTAAGGTGAATGAATTAATACTATCTGGCCCAGGCCTGTGCACCCTGCAGCTACACACGCTCGCCACTTTTCTTTTTTGATTGTTATAGGAAATTTTTTTTACGTTAATTATTGAATTAAATGCATAGAATTGATAATTATGCAGGGGCTGTAAATTGTCAAACATAATAATAATAATTTTATTTGATTGGGACAATGCATATTAATGAACAAACATGTGATACATGTATGTAAATATGCCGGATTGTAGCTATAAGCTAATTTCCATCTGTAGTCCCAAAGGCTAAAACACAAGAATCACAAGATATTACAAAATAAAATTTACATTAACAATATTCACAAACTTCAAAATTCATTCAGCTCACAAACACTCATTATGTAAACATTACAATACAAGACAAGTTTATAAAAATATACAACAAAACCCTCTAATGTGTGCAATTTTGATTTGCCCATAAAAATATTTTTAATTGGACTTTAAACGAGCTATATGTAGGGCATTCTCTCAGTGATCAATTCAAAGCATTTGAAAATATATTTGAGTTGATGAGTAATCTGAATGCATTTCTCCTCACAGACTTGCCCCTGTTAACAACAGTTGATGCAGGCATAAACCAGTTACTCCTATATGCTGAGCAACAGGAAGTGGGAACAACACAAAACAAGAAGCAGCTTGAGGAACAAGGGACCAGGGATGATTCAAAAGATGGATGAAACCATAGAAAAAAGAGGGGGGAGGGAGAAAATATTTATTTTTGTATAACAGATGCTATATTTATATATTTATGTTTGTACATAGTACATTTTTTAAAGAATGTATATATTGGTTGTTTATATCAGATGTTATACATATTTTGGTATGTTTGTCTGTTACCACAAGGATATTTTTTATAAGTATATGCTGTATAATTGATCCTCATGTGAGATAGGAACAACCTGACACCTCAACATCATACAGACAGTATCAGTAATAAGCTCCAGGTTTTCCACTGGCAAGCATCTCTTGATGTTTGAAGTATTGCTGGTGGAAAATGTAATGCTTTTAGGGCATTATGGTAATAATCCATTCATTAAGAATGTTGTAACTTGCAGTGCTTTGGGACAATTGACTTTTTAAATTTTGTACGCCTATGTACACTATATTGCCAAAAGTATTGGGACACCCCTCCAGATAATTGAATTCAGATAAATGGCCTTTGTATGGCCTTCAGATTAAGATCAAGGACAGTGCGGATGAGAACGGGTTTCCGGGCAGCTGCATCCAAGCCTTACATCACCAAGTGCAATGCAAAGCGTGGGATGCAGTGGTGTAAAGCATGCCGCTACTAGACTCTAGAGCAGTGGAAACGTATTCTCTTGAGTGATGAATCACACTTTTCTGTCTGGCAATCTGATGGACGAGTCTGGGTTTGGTGATTTCCAGGAGAACGGTACTTGCCAGATTGTTTTGTGCTATGTGTAAAGTACAATTTCATGCTTTTAACTTTGTGGGAACAGTTTGGGGATGGCCCTTTCCTTTTCCAACATGACTGCGCATCAGTGCATGGATGAACAAGTTTGATGTGGAGGAACTTGACTGGCACTGAGTCCCCAACAGAACACCTTTGGGATAAATTAGAGCTGAGACTGCAAGCCATGCCTTCTCATCCAACAATAATGTCTGACCTCACAAATGCACTTTTAGAAGAATGGTCAGAAATTCCCATAAACACACTCCTAAACATTTTGTAAAACCTTCCCAGAAGAGTTGAAGCTGTATAGCTGCAAAGGGTGGTCCAACTCCATATTAAAACCCTACGGATTAAGAATAGGATGTCCCAAAAGGTGTACTTCCCAAAACTTTTGGCAATATAGTGTATATGCATTCCTTATATGCATACATTTTATACACAGTATGTTGTATCCATGAACATTTAATAGCTTTATGGCATGTAGATGCTACTGTTGGTTTTAACACTTAGATACACAACAAATAAACAGTTTATAACTTTTTGATTGTAACTTGTTCCAGGTGAATCCTCAGTTGTAAGTAAGGGTTTTTGAATGGAGATAGTGTGTTACAGATTTGTACATATGTTACTAAGATATCTATTTTCATCATTAACAAAGACGTTAACAAATATATGCAAAGTATATGCTTTCTGTGCGTAGTAATATAGATTATGATAAAGAGACCATATTTTAGTTTTTTTCAGCTGCCTGGATGCGAGACATTCTTAATAAACACGCCTGGAATATGCTAATTTTTATACTCTAAACTGGTTTGATGTAGTCAGCTTGTATAGTTGTACTTTTACTTTTGGAGACCTGCAGTTCCCCTGCGTCAGTATTAGCTTCTTCCCACTGTTATACACATGAAACATGAAGGAAACGATCAATCTCTGACATATTCTAGAAGTGTAGCTGCATGGTTACATGGATTGAGCACTATTGCCTGTAAATAAAGCTAAAGAAATCATATTTCCTGTGGTCGTTTTATCTTTTATGTTTGTGCGTCAAGAGCATATCTGAAGGCATAAGCGACGATCGACTGTCCTGCACAGTTCACACATCTGACTTTGTCACGTGATCCTGAAGACCTTAATTGGTTGCTTCAGGTGTGTTTGATTAGAGTTGGAGATAAACTGCAGGACAGTCGATCAACAGGAGCAAGGTAGGGCAAACTTTGTGTAATATAAGTATGTTTTTCTATGGTTACTTATAATTCTAATATGATTTAATGTTGCCAAATTGCTATATTTTAGTCAGGCCCAAATGACATTATTCATAACATGTAGATTAACATACATAACCACCACACAAATGTTTAGCCATGTCTATTGTCTATCTAGGGCACCAACACGGTGTGCAAATTACAAATTTAAGATATAGTGTAAGTTCGTGTAAAAATATCAAAGACTAAAAAGGAAATGTACAAGCTCAGGTAAAGAAATTGACACATTTTAATTTTGTGATTTAAATTGTTAACTGTGCAGAAAACTTGTTTTGGAAACAAAACTAAAAAGGTATGACAAAATCTTTGAAAGGCACTGACATCTGGTGGATTTACCATGCTAATACAAGACATCAGTGAGAAAAAAGCATCTAAAAATAAATGACAAAAGTCAGTCAGACACAAATAATATTAATAATGAAAAAACAAAACAAAAAAACATCCCAACTTCTTAGATTAGATAGAAACTTTAATAGCTTTTTATTTTTACAAATATCTACAGACCACACATCCATTTTCATAAATAAGAAAAAAAATCTTCTGGAATGATATTATGCAGGAGAAGAATTTAAGGAGGAAAATATTTATAAACATATGAAAAACAACTCATACTTTACAAAACAGCTCGGATATATCTACTGTAGCATTAAATGCAAAATTATAAACTTTTTTGCTGTAACATTTTATTATTGTTGCTACAGTGTAAAGAGACATGAATTTTTCTATTAAACAATGGGAGCTGTTCTTAAGAAATATAAAGACAAGTTATACATCATGTAGAACCATGACAGACCAAACTATCAGCAACTATCTGCCTCATTTGTATAAAAAAAGGAAACCTACTAAAGGCTAACAGACATAACGCAATATTTTACTATCCTCACATAGTGATCCTGACTTGGGACCTGAGAACATTACACGCTTTATTTTTCTTTGAGTAATTAAAAGCCTTTACACCATGGCCATGAATCTACAGCAAGGTGAGGGCAATACAATTCTCAGAAATACTCAAGTGTTTAGAATTTTTGTTATCTTAAACCGCAGAGGTCCCATCATGTCCCAGGATATGACTGATGTTGTGGGCTGGGCGATTAGATTGTTTATTTGAGTCTGAGGAAGTAGTGTTGGTAAGAGACAATAAAGGTGACATTGGCATAGAGGAGCCATCTGGAGGCATTGCTGTGGCAATTTCAGGGAACAAAGAGGTCAGGTTGAAGTTGGATAAATGAGGTGTGATGCCTGAAGAGTTTGTAATTGGCATTGGCATATCTGTGAGAAGTGGGAAGCTGGCCTGTGCAAAGCCCACAGGTCGAGGGGGAGAAAGATAGAACCGAAGCGATTGTTCAGTGGTGCACTGCCGCTCTTGTCAGTGGTTGGACTTGTAAACATCTGGTTAGGGAAATACTGTAAAGGAATTTCACTTGGAAGGCTAGGATGAGCTGCAGGGGAATATGAGGGGTAAAATGAAGGCAGACTGTTCTGAGGTTCCACGGGAAGGAGGGCTGGGGTACGAGAGGCACTGGACTGTGTGACCGGTGGGATGAATGATGCATTGGCATTTATGGGAGGTGGCGGGTTCATTCCTCCTTCAGCAATGAAAGGAAAGCCAAAGTTCTGGGTGAGATCAGACACAGCACAGCGATCAGACACCAAACTGTTGTCACTGCTGACCTGTGCACTATCCGCCATGAAGCGCACAATGCTACTTCGTCTCAGCTTCACTTCCAGTTGGTGTACGGCCAAGGATCACTCCTCCACCTGATGGAAGAGGCAAAGAGCTTTCTGGTTCAAAGGGATTTCCAGGTCTCAAGTTGCCTGACCGGGGTCGTTCTCCTGGGCGAATCTTTGTGCTTTGTGGATCTGGTCCAACATGATGGGGTCGTTGACTGAACAGAGAGAGACCTGGTTGAGCCTTGGGTGCGTCCAGTGTCTGAACTGCTGTGTGGTGTTGAGGGATGGGGTGGACCTGTTCTCACAGGTGGAACCATGCAAATTTGCACTGACCTGAGAAATATGGCCTTTGTTGTTGTCCCCTAGACGTATGGGAGCAGTTTTCTGTGCAGGGTGCAAACTAGGACTAGAAGATTTAGCCTGAAGTTCTCCCGCAGAGGTCCCAGGAACACAGTTGTATTCTATACTCCCTGGGGTACAGCCCTGGGCTGCCCTTTGGTGAACATTTTGTTCAGGAATATGAGGTGCCAAAAGACTTTGCATAAAGCTCTGGTGACATCCCTCTTGTTCTCTTGTCAGTCCTGCTCCAATGTGCACGCCTTGAGCAACAGAATGTGGACCTGAATATGTCCCACGTGAACGCACATCCCCTGTAGGCCCTGTACCCATTCTGAATCCTGTTTGCTGCTGAGGACCTCTCTTGGATTTGAGGTACAGACTTACTGGACATATCACCACTTCCAGACACCTGCACTTCAAAGTTACTCAGCTGATGCCCACTAACCAAAGCCTTGAAAGGTCCACAATCTGATATTCTTTGGGTGTCTGTGGTATTGGCATGATCAGGTGGTAGCCTGCTCTGAGAATTATGAGCAATGTTACCTTTACTACGTGACGAGTCTACATAGCCTCGTAATTCTGACTGGTCCTGTGCATTGTTTCGAGGTGCTTGCAGGTGCACACCCATACGTTGTTCACCAGTAGCAGGAGTCTTCCCTATCAGAGCCTCTGCTGAGTAACTAGAGAGACGGTGGCGCTCCTGACGCTGAGGAATTGCTGAGCCTGAGAGGTCAACTGCTGCTCCATTGAACGAGACCCCATTAACCTTTGCATAGCCCCATGATCCTGTCCAGGTGGACGCTTCCGGCTGACCCAAATGATTGTTTTGATGTGCCCTTTGACCTGCCTGTTGAGCCTCACAGTTTTTGTCCTGTCTCAGCCCCAAAGTGCTGCTGCTGAATCTGCTGCTGAAGATGCTGATGACGGTGAATGTGAATTCTGTGGTGGCATCTGCTGCTGTTGTTGGTGTGATTGTTGCTGCTGTTGAATCTGTTGTGCCTTTTGCTGCTGTTGCTGTGATTGCTGCTGTTGATGGTGCTGCTGCTGCTGTTGTTGATGCTGCTGGGATTGTTGTTGATGCTGCTGCTGTTGCTGTTGGTGTTGCTGAGGAGGCTGTTGTTGCTGATGCTGCACCCCACTCTTTTCCAAATGATGTTGCTTCTGCAAACCAATATTTGGTCCTGTCTGCCCACCACGTACCACTCCTCTCTTTTTTTGCACATGCTGGTCAGGCAGCAGGTTCCTCTGATGAATGCCATGGATCTGAGATTCTGTTTGTGTTAGGTGATGCTGAAGCTGGTAAAGGTGTCTTTGTTCTTGCTGTTGTTGATGTTTGAGGTAGGGGTTTCCACCCAAGTTTTGTCCAGACTGTGGAGCATTATGGTGTATGTGTCCTTGCTGCAGGTGCACCACACTCGGCTGAGTTTGTTCATGTGTTGGCACCTGAATAGAACAGTGTCCTTCTGCAGGGCGGAGCACAGTGCTCATGAACGTATTACCAGAAAACAGAGCCCCAACACCATCAGAGTGATTCCTTGGCATAACTGCAGAAGTACTTGAGGGCATCTGATTAATCATCATTTGCACGTGATCTGTAGCCTTGATGTCTACTCTTGCAACATTCCCTGCTGGGCACGGTTTTGAACGCTTATTTGGAAGAACAAGGTCATCTCGGGCAGACCTTTTTGACATTTCCTTCTGATGACGTTCAACCATTCCAACACCAATTTGGGTTCGCATCAGAGTGTTCTTTAAAGGTGCATATTCATTAGGCTGAGCAGGGCCAGAACAGGTTTGGGGAACTTGTGAGGAAGACTGAGACACCATAACGGCAGGAACTCCTGACGAGGGAGCAGAGACCTGCTGTGCAAGATTGGGTGATCCCTGGATAAGGTTGGTTGGAGCTTGGTCTGATGAGGTTATTAACATTAAGGCTAGTGACAGAACTAGGCTGAGACTGTGAGTAAGCTATGCTCTGAGGAAGTCTGATGCCAGCAGGCTCACCTGGAGGAATCCGAGTAGAAACCTGAGACGAAGGTTTTGACATTGGTAATTCAGCCTGCTTAGACAGTTTTACAAGCTGGTCAGTCACAATCTCCTTGTTAGGAGTTGGCTGCATTTTTGGAAGGTCCCACCCTGTAGCAGCAGTACTTGTTGGGTTGTCAACACTGCATCCAGCAGTCCTCTTGCCTGGACTGTCTTGTTCAAATATGGCTCTTGCAGCCATTGCTAATAATTCTGCCTGTTCAGAAGTGAAGGTGTATGCACCAAATGTACTTGAAGAGGCACTGATGTTGTGGCCTGCTGGAAGCAATGATGCAACAGAAAACCCTCTCCCGCCTGAACCTCCTGCCAGAGGTGAGTCAGTCTGTCTATTATTTCCCAATGGAGGCTCAAAAGAGTCATTTTCCAATGAACATGCTTGTTGCGGATGAACTTTCTGAGCAAAAGCACCTTCTGTCACAGCCTTTTCTGTGGTGCCATCAGACCGTCCATCCTTGACAGGTTGTGTGTTCATATTTGATTCAGGCTGCTTGAAGTCTTGTACAGTTCCCTTGGTTATTGGCTGACATTGACAAATTCATTGAGGATGGTCGTTTTAGGGACTTGAAAGGGTCTGAAACTCGGGAAGTTTCTGGAAGCTGAACAGGTTGAGTGGACATAGAGGTGTTTGAGCCAGGAGTTGACGTTGAAGGGTACACTGAAATGATGCCTGCATTTGAGGAGAGTCGGTCAACTCTTCTCTTCTAGCAAACTTATCTTGTGTTTGTGAAATGGCCTGACTTGGCATGATGGAAACTGTTGGCCCACTCTCTACTGAATTAGTACTGTTGCCCAGTGGTTGACTTGGTGTGGATATATGACTTGATACTGGGTGCAAATTAACAGATTTATCTTTCGAATTGTTTTGGATAGAGGTTACAGTGGTCAGCAGAGTGGATCTCTCTGTAAAACTGGGTCTCTGATTCTGTTAATCTGCTTTCGTCACTGGTGCAAACATTACTGCTATCTCGCCTTGTTCTGAACAGTAGTTTCACTACAAAATGTTGCACTGCATGAAGAGTTAACATGAACTTTTGATGGTGCATCTGACATAGTTGCAACAGTATCCACAGAGCTACACTGTGATAAGAGATCAGCACTAACCGCTGAACAGTTAACCTGGGGACCAATATCTGGAGTAAATATTCTTTACTCAACCTGCCACAATTTGTAGAAACGACCACATTACCCTGAGTGGAATTTACTGAACATACACTGCTAACTGTTACATTGTTATGCATGCTGACATCATCCATAGATTTTGCTTTAGTCTTTAAAATTTCTCCACCAGCAACTGGGGACTTGACAATGGATCCCTTCACTGAAACTGTGTTAGAACTGTCTGCTGATTTTTCACTGGAGGAACTGATACTAACGATTGCAGGGCTACTGCATGTGGAAATAACACTATTGGAGGCAGGTGTACTCTGCGTATTAACATCATGACAAACCTTCTCTCTATTTGAAGAATTTCCAGAATTAACACCAGTTGTTGCAGTGGATAACTCCGAACAAGTATCATCTGCAACCAAATCCTTACTCTTGACAGCAATTCTACGCAAACTTCGCCCAGGTTTAGGTTCCTTACGTTTAACCAGTCTGGTTCTCCTGACTGAATTCTGTTTGGTTTGATTTCCAGAGATCCCACAACCTTTCTTTGGCAGAATTTTAACTGCACTGCCAGCAGTAGTTGATGGTACAGGGACAGAGGAAGAAAGAAAGGTTTCAGTAGGGGTGCTGACTTCTGAAGCACACGTTGGAAGAGGTTGCACAGTACTGAGTGAAGGTGGAGTAATGGTGTATATCTGCACATTGCTTTGACTTGAGACCTTTGAAATGCTCTGACTAAGACTAGTTAGAGCACCTAAACAGATTCATTGCAACATTGGCCGTGGGTTCCTCAAAGGTGGGCTGAAGGATCTGAGTTACGCTTTGTCCAGACTGAGAGTCTCCCTTATCTGATGAATTTGCAGGCTGCAAAACATACACTTGTCCATTCACAGTGATAGTCTGAGGTGCTTGTGCTTGCAATTGGTTTGAGGGACGTGGAAGAATATGTACCAACTGCTTTGTCCCAGCGGCCTGCATGCCAGCTGTACTAGTAGGGTTCAAAGTGGCCGTTTGACTGGATAAAGTCGGGGTTGCAGCTGACACAATGGCAGTGTGATGACTCTGTGGTGCAGGAGTCATAGTAGGTGTCTGAATTATGACAATGTGCTGACAGGGTGTCTGACTAGTGACATCTTCTCTGAGAACTTGTGGCGCTGAACATGAGCTTCCCTGTTGCAGAATAACAACATGCGAGTTACTTGGAGGAGAGGATGTCACAGCAACTGGTGTTTCATCAGAATTCACCTGCAATAACTGCATTGTCTGTAACACTGGCAGTGTGGCAGCTTGTGGTTGAGGCACAAGGGCAGGCTGCGTTGGTGGATTTATGATTGGCTGAGCTTGAGGCACCACACTAAGATGCAGTTGAGGCACAATGGCAGACTGGGCTTGGGGCACCACTGTCGGTTGAGAATGAGGCTGACATGGCAGAGCAGGCTGAACTTGAGTTTCAGATTGCCGGTTGGGATTACAGGTGTTCATTAGAGCAGAGCTGAGTTGAGGTTTTGGTAATAATGCAGGTTGAACTTGAACAGATGATTGTGGATGGGTTAACTGTGCTGTCTGTGTTTCAACAGATGGCTGATGGACCACTATAGCTTGGGATACAATGCTTGGCACCGATAAAATTGATGACTGTTGTGCTATGGCTGTCTGAGGGCATGTCACAACCGCAGAATATATCTGAGGAGGTCTTGGCCCAGATGGTTGAACAGGAATGCAAGTTGAATTTGGGGCTTGCAGTTGAACAGGAGCCTGTGGTTGCAAATGGATAGAAGTGGGCTCCTCAAGGTGTTTTGTCCCCACTGAACATACAGAAAGTTGCTGAGGGTTATTTGAAATGCTGACACCATCTGTGATGAGTGCCTGGGAGACAGGTTGCACTGTATTTCCTGCCAGTTGTAGTGTTGTCCATGTAGTCTGTGTGCTACTAGTTGGACTGGTTCTAAGAAGGGTAGAGCTTGCTGGTAATATAGTGCTAACCGATTGGATTTCAGAATTCTTTGAGAGCATGGTGGGGGCTGCAGCAACAGGAACAACTGAGTTACTGATCACAACTTGAGGCAGCGAAGATAGGTTAAGCATATGCTGAAGTCTGAGAGGCGTGGCCGGACAGGTAGCAGAAGTGAGACTGGGGGTTGGGTTATCTGGTTGAAGTTGTGGAGGGAGTGGGGTGCTGACAGCAGGCTGGGGACATAATCCTTGAACAGTAATATAATTCATAGGAGGGTTTAATGGAGTAGTAGGTGCCAGAGGAGAATATTGTTCCACAACTGTAAGACATGACTTGGATACAGCAGGAATAATAGTTGCTACAGGTATTTGAGAAGATGCAGAAGTGACTAAAACTTTGTTGACCGGTGCTCCATTCATGATACCAACAGTCTGACCCGTGCCTAATGTAATATCACATGATGGTTGGACTGTTACAGCATTTGCCGGTTGTTTATCAAGATGAGAAACTGGATTTTGTGGAATGGAGATTTTGTTTGTTGGACAGTTGTTGCCATTGGAGTATACGATTATTCCCTTAGACATTAAGTGCGTCGGAGTGACTTTGGCTACTTTTGCACAGCGCTGCTTCCCTTTCCAGTGTATAGTGGGGTCATCAAGGAAATTGATGCCATTAGCTTTGAGGAGCTCAATATAATGAGCGCTTTCCTTGCGCAAGTCCTCCACCTGGTGCCGTAAGCGCTTTATCTCCTCAGCTGCAGAGACATATTTAACATAGATATCAAAAAGAATGACTGCACAAAAGCCTACAAAGAATGCATTGGCAGGAAATTCAACACTTATCTTAATAAAACCATATCCCATAAGGAATAAGTAAAATGTTTGTTCATTATATGTAGATTCACACAATTTTGTGATCATAGCTCACCTTGGACTTTGTCTCCTCCGTTAAGCAGCATTTCATCACTTTGTCGCTTTAGATCAGTGATGTAACGAAAAGCCTCTCCCAGAATCATATTTTTACTCTATAAGGAAAATCAAAATATTACAGACTGAGAACTCTGTAAAACAGCTTTTAAAATTGTGCTTAGTTTATACCTTTATTACATGTGTTTACCTGTTTCAAGGCCTGAGAGCATGGCAAAAGCTCTCCAATCCAATTTATACCAGCATTGATTTTCTCTTTACGATGTCTTTCCACTGATGTATAAGGCAAACAAGGAATAGCATACAAAAACATATTACTTATAAAAAGATGTATTACATATTAAAAATAAATATTGAAAACAGTTACTCACACTCATACTGTTTTTACCATAAAACTTTCTCACCTGCATTATGAATCTCCTTGTTTTTCTTCCGCCTAACATTTCACAGAAAATTAATAAATGGTATATCACTTAAACTCAAAGTAAATGAGAAATAACAGTTCACATTAACACACTTCTACCTAGCTAATAATACATAAACAATATATATATATTCAAACTGTTTTACACAATTTATTGATTAGCAAATGCATAAGCATAATTAAATCAAAGTATTTTAAACATAAAATAGAACCTTATTGTAAAAATCAAACACAGCCAAAAAATTATCAATTTCATGAAAGAACAGTTGGGTTCAGTCAGAACTACTAACTTTGACATTTAATGGGCTATACTTTACCGTGGAGGTTTTGGGTTATTTGCTTGATTTTGCACTATCTCCGGCATCCTGGCACACTGTACAGCCTGTTAATACCAAAACACATTAACAAAATCTTATTTGAAAAGAATGCAACTAATAGTATATTCTGTAAGGGGATATGCTGTGGTTGGAGGTAAATGCAAAATTACCTTTCAGCACTAAGCATGCAGCTATGTATGTGTGAGCTCAATGTTGAAGACCATAGATCCAGTCACCTCTATGCTCCATAAAAAACTGTAGTAAAGAAGAGGGAAATATTAGCTCTTAATACTAAATTATGACATAACTTTATATCAAACACTATTACAGGGTTGTGAGGCATTGTCGATTAACTTCTTGTTCTCTATATTATGTACAGAGTTTCAATGACAGTTTTGATATGTAGAAAGGTTATAAGCATTTACATGAATTGTACATTGCATTTGCTTGCAAATCATCTAGCAAGGGGGAATGTGACTGAGGTCAGAGGTTAGCAATACAGACTGCAGCCAACTGAGCTTGTTTATTAAATCTAAATGAATAACTTACATGTAAATATAGTGCAAGAAAGCAAGTTTGACTCGCCTGTCACCACGAACATGTGAAGCTCTTTAACACTTGGCTAACAGAGTTAGCTCGTTAGCTTTGAAACATAAACAACCTATATTTAGCTCAAAGATTAAATAGATTGAATAAATAAAACACAGACTGATGAAAATATAGCTGACTCAACGCATATTACGGTACAACTATTTTAAGTGTCTCATTTTGCATGCCGTTAAGGTACAAATATAGCCTGATTGGTTAACTGGCATTGAGCTAACACGACAGCTAACACCACATCACCATAGTTTCCGATTACTAAGTTACCTGCATCACTAATCTGTTTAACACCACATGTCCGCAGTTCTGTCCCCTGTCAAATACCTACCGATTGCTTGTCCATTCTTTGCGCTGACGTTATTCTCGTCAAAACTTTGTTGATCATGACCAATTTACCCCATCTCTGACCTAGCATGAAACTGCCAGTCACAAAACAGTGAGGCGGGATTTCCGTTTTGTCCAATCACCGTAAAGACGAATGAGATTGCATCCAATCAGATCACGAGTCCGCGCTGAAGGGGCGTTATTGTTGATGAGGTCATCGAAAAAAGCACAACGCAGGCGAGGTGAATGTTTGTTGTTATTGTCCCCCAGTTTAGTGGACTTTGTAACCTGTGAAATATTTTTTCTAAGATATTCTAAAAGTAAAAAAATTATGTATTACAAGCAAATTGGGTAACACTTTATTTGAAGGGGTGTGCATAAGGCTGTCATGACACGGTCATAAACATAACACCTGTCATGAAGATGAAGGAGTCTTTATGAATGTTTATGACTGTTGTCATTAAAGTGTCATTTGGTAAATTATGACACATTTAATGCAAAGTTGACATTGTTTAAAATGTCATTGTTATGACAACTTGACATTAACAAAGACAAAAATGTCTTGATTATGACAACTTGACATTAATAAAGGTAGAAATGTCTTTGGTATGACAACTTGACATTAACCAAGAAATCATAACTAGTCCATTCGTGTTCCACTTTACTTGAGGTAAAGGGAAATATTAATGACTCTGTTGTTAAAGCATTTGACAGTCTAATGACCCTTAATGACATCTTTATAACTAGTACAATGTGTTCCACTTTACTTGAGGACAAGTCAAATATTCATGTCACAGTTATAATGGTGTCATGACAACCAAAGTTAAAACAAACCATAACATATGATAGGGTAATGTAATGTTAACACATTACAGGTTAACAGGTTATGATTTATTGGTTATGTCAAGTTGTCATAAACAAGACATTTATGTCTTTGTTAATGTCAAGTTGTCATAGCAAAGACATTTTAAACAATGTCAACTTTGCATTTAAAGTGTCATAATTTACCGAATGACACTTAATGACAACAGTCATAAACATTCATAAAGACTCCTTCATGTTCATGACAGGTGTTATGTCATGTTTATGACAGTGTCATGTCAGTCTTATGCACACCCCTTCAAATAAAGTGTTACTGTAAATTGCATACTGGTTAATATAAATGTTACACAGTTATCCACAAAAATAATGAAAAACGAAAAATAATGCAAATAGTATTTTTTTATTTAGAGGTTTAAAAGTCATACAATATAGAGCTCCAGAAAAAGATAAAATTTTCCAAAGAAAGGAGAAACAAAAAACATGCTTTTACTACAATGGAGAGGGCATGTCTCCCTTGGCATGCACTGAGTCAAGGCTTTTCCTGGGATCTGGTTCTGTAAGTCCTATACAATAACTTGTAGAACTAACCTTTTCACTTCCACAGTGTATATGGAAAATAGGTGGTGGTCAGTGAACATCACTGAAATGTAACTGTTGCATTGTGGGAGGATTTATCTCCAGTTAACAAGTGAGAGGCTAGGATTTAAAGTTAGAAACAGTCAGGCAGTTAATGAAACAACAACTACTAAACTCTAATTTAAGTCCTGGTGGATTAAATTATTTGAGAACCACATCCACCATAAACAATGCAACCGTCAATGCCCATAAAAAGCTATATCTTGCTATCTGAAGCTATAACGTCTCACAGGCAGCATTACTGTAAACCCCAGAAAAAGCCCGGACTCAATCCACATATTAAAAAAAAAGGAAGAAAACAGATGGGGATATTAAATAATGGGCTGAAAAACAAAACATTCACAAACAAGTGGAGTTTACTCCCCTTTACCTCCTCAATACTAAAACAGTACCACTCTCTTGTTCCAGGGGGCTCTACGCTGAGCCTCAACACTGACTGAGGCGGCTGACATCACAAGGAGACATTGCATCACATGCAACCCTCCAACATTGCATATTGCCTGTATGGTGAAACAGGAGGTCTCAGCTACCTGCAGATTCCCTTGCCGCATGTCCGAGGGCTCAGAGTTCTGCGGATTCCAAGTGCCCAAGACGATTCAAACAATCCCTCCAAAGTTGCCAGTAGGGGCGTATTCGAGTCATATTTTAAAAAGACTTTACCTCTTTTGTTCTATTGTTTTGTCCAAGCAAAGCGATGTCCCCTTACCTTTAAAAAAAATGCAAACTGTATGCTTTGAAAACAACCTTCACCATGTCAGATCAATAGGAAGTCAGCAGCTTTTTGGAGCACTTATGAATTCTGCTTGAAAACCTCCATGTAATTTCAACTCTAAATGATGAAACCAAAAAAAAAAAAATTAATTTGAAACTAAAGTTTTTGCACAATAAATGCAGCAAATACATCATTGATTTTTTTTTCTGTCTAAAATGTCCTCTGAAGAAAGTGGTGAGTGTCAACCCTGGGGCATCTGTTACAGTTCCATTTGGGAAGAAACCAATGTGGTGTTGAGCTTCGACCCCTAGTTGGCTTTCTGCAGCTCTCCTGCTGGGGCGCACATGGGCTGCGCAAGCTTTTCTGAAGAACGTGGGCATCTGCTGGCTCTATCCTCTTGTAATAGTTCTTTTTTGTCTCAATGATCTCAAAGCCAAATTTCTGGTAGAAGTCAATTGCAGACTCATTGCTGATCTGCACATGACTGTAGACATGAAAGAGAAACACGTGACTTTAGCATGTAGACGACTCTTTAAATATTCAGTGATTCATTTAGCAGCACACTTTACGTAGTTAAGTATCAACATTAAATGAATGAGACAGATGGATGTTTCACAACAAATAAAGCACAAGACTGTTTTCAGACTCACAGGTAAATGTTGTCAAAAGTGCCATCCTTCTCACAAATGTTCAACACATGGTTCAGCATTTTTGTTCCTTCAAACAAACATGGCAAGATGCATATCAGTAACTGGAACATGTTCAAATAACAAAATTCAAACATCACTTGTCAAGTCTTCGTGTCAGGCATCGCAGGGAATCTAGACTCCTGAATACCCTTTGAACACACGAGCACCTAAAACGGTTCGAAAACAAATCTTACCTATGCCAAGTCTACGGTAAGGTGCTAGACAACCCAGTGTCATGATGTAGAGGCGCTTCTGGTTCTGAGAGTGATCCACTCTACAGCACACGGCACCAACTGCAATGTCGTTGAAATACGCTGTAGAAGGTTTAAATGGTTAGCGGGAATCTATTTACAATACAGTTTAAAGTTTCAGCCAATACGATTTTAGAAATTAATAATTTCAGTCAGCAAGGTTACATTAAATTGATCAAAAGTGGCAGTAAAGACATTTATAAATGTTACAAAAGTCTTCCATTTCATATAAATGCTATTCTTTTGATTTGAACTTTTTATTTATCATTGAATCTGCAATGCAGCTGCAATGGTTTATCATTGATAATAATCAGAAATGTTTCTTGAGCACCAAATCAGCATATTAGAATGATTTCTGAAGTATGATGGTGAAAATTCAGCTTTGCCATCACTGGAATAAATGTAATTTTAAAATATATTCAAATAGAAAATCATATTTCACAATATTACCGGTTCAATGAATTTTGATTTAATAATTACAGCCTTGATAAGCAGAATCTTTGTGAAACTTAAAAAAAATATATATTTTTTTTTTAAATCGTACAAACTATAAACTTTAGAATGGTAGTTTACATATGACAAAAGCATCAATAGGAAGTCACAGAAGCTTTGTTTTTTTACCTAGCTTGGCAAGCTCTCCTACTTCAAGAACATCTTTGTAGAACTTGTCATTGTAGCTGACAGGGAAGATCACTTGGTTCAGCCGCTTCAACTGTTTAATGTTGTGGGGTGTAACGTCCCCCAACTCGATCCGGCTACTAGAACAAAAGCAGAATGGTCAACTAGCTGTACACACACACAAAATAAACAAACTCCGTCTCTCTGACGCGTCAGGAGAGCATACAAATCCCTGTCTTATAGCTTTACTATTAGGAATTGGTATTGAATATATACACACACACAAACAGTAGCTTTACATATATAATTTTATATAATTACCCAATACCTAAACTTAACCTTACCATTAACAAGGAGTAATTAGAATTTTGAGGCAAAAAAGTCATAGTTCACTTAAAAAATGAAAAATGATGTCATAATTTTACTCATCCTCAAGTTGTTTCAAACTTGTTTGAATTTTTTTCTTCAGCCGAACACAAAGGAAGTTATTTTGAAGTAAGTCGGTAACCAGACAGTTGATGTACCTCATTGACTTTCATAGTAGGACAAAAAATACTATGAAAATCAAAGCGGTACATCAACTGTATGGTTACGGACATTCTTCAAAATATTATAGTTAGTTAATTGTGAGAATTGGACCCTAAACTAAAGTCTGACCAAAAATGTATTGGGTCAATGTATGATCAGCAGTGTATAAAGCAGGTATTTATAGGAAGGCAGCATGCTACAGCCCAGCACCAACACAACAGCTGCTGGTCACATGCTCACCACTGCCACTTCAACGACTAGTATGTAACCCATATTTAGTGTCTATATTTTCTCCTGTCACCTCATACTGGTGAATGACCATTACGAATAAAAACAAAACCTTGTGATTCCCAAACGTCACATCAAATGCACTAGTTTCAAATAGCAAGCCTGACCCCTACTGAGATAATGTCTCCCATTTTGTCATACAGCAAGAATGACAGATCATTCAAATACTATCAAACCACCTTCTAAACATATTCAGGGAGTGTTATAGCGACGGTCAACCTTGATCCTGGAGACTCCCTTAAAAAGACACATTTTTGGATGTTTTTTTAAATCAAACACACCCGATTCTCATCTGCTCATAGAGCAGAGACCTGTAATGGGTGTGTCAGATGTGTGTGTGCAAGTTACTGTTGGATGCCCTCCCAAAACAGGGTTGGGTACCACTGTATTACTATTGAAGATGTTCAGGTAAAAAAAAATGAAAGAAAAAAATTAACAGTTAAATTAAGTATTTAATAGAGAATTAGAAATACAATGTCACTAATTTTCTTTTTACATGATCAAAGCAACACTTGACGCGGCATTATGTATTTATTACAATAATTTCATCCATCAAACTTTAAGTAACAACCTTCATTAAGTGTCTTAATTAAAACCCTCTAAACGTGTTCTGTCATTTTCAAAGAGGATATGCTATGTGGCTAAGCTCACTCCATCACGTGTGTCACATCTCTAAATTTTTACATCAAAATGTCCACATATATGAAAGAAATCAACATGACAACAAGCTTTAATGTCAAACTAACGGCCTCAGGATCCATAAGAGCTTATTTTAGAGGAATATAAGAGAGGCTGGCTAACCAAGATAGCAACTTGAAGACTGACTCAACATTTTCGGATTTAGATTCGACACACGATCCAGTTTGGCACGGACTTAACTCGTGCCATTTGTACTGGCATTCTGATAAATCTGACGCTAGATTATATGAGGGATTTTTAAGGAGTTTTCGGACATATGGTGAAAATGGTAAGGCAGTGACTAAAGCCTGGGTGTGAAAATGCGGCGCAAATAATTCTTCTCCACATTAAGCGCGCAGAGAGCTAGCAGCTAGCATTAGACCAACTCCACTGCCCCCCTACTGGAAAAAAGAGAGAATAGAGGGGAAAACTTTACTTGAAATGAATAGACTCTTCTTAGCCGTTTACTCACCCTTTCATGTTGAAGAAAACACGTTTGTTGTGAGGGATACAGGGGCAGTTGGCGGTATTTGGCAGTCTAAAGGGGAATTTGGGCAGAGTTTGGGATGTGATCCCCTCCACATGTATGCTGCTAGCACACTAGCTAAGCAGTCCGCATTTGCCTCTGTGCTGTGGCCGAGGGTTGCCAGATCTTTGCGATTAAATCGCCGCAAACAATTTAAATCAGGATAAGGACCACATTAAAAGATGTTATAATTGTTTTGAAATAGTCCTAATAGACTATAACAGTTGTTGTGATGTGAATAGACACGAGAACGCGTTTAATCCTTGGAAATTCACTAAAGATCTCACATCAGTAACTAGTCGAAATAGAGGATTTGGCAACGCTAGTTCTGTGAGACTACTGCTGTCAACCTTCAACACTGACAACAAGCGACAGGAAACAGAAACACGGGAAATTACGTTTAGGTAATTTTGTTCCCTGAAAATACAAGTCCCGCCCTGATTAATCCAAATAAAATAATGTGTCGACAAAATAAAATGTTTCTTAAGGCAAGACACCCCAGGTGAATATGGTAAAAAAAACCACATTTTTTAAGAATACATTTAAATGTATTAAATCAGGCAAATTAAATATGAACTGTGCAAACTCTGTAAAAACCCCTTAGAATATAGATAGGATTTAAAATATAAAGTCTGGAGTATGTTAATGCTGCTGAAGATTTTCTCAGTGAAGGAGAAAAATCTCATTTTTGACAAAACAGCCTTTAAATAGCCGATATGTGGCCGACTGTAAAATCTAATCAGTAGGCTAAAATTCAAATCTATACAAATAGATAAAGTGTTATAAAAGAAACAATTTAAAGGGTATTTTGGATGTTTTCTGCCCACTGAGTCTAAAAAAACGTTTTTGTTTTAATACAGTTTTAAAATAATACAAAGAAAGAGCATCCTTCTCTATTGACGGCCAGCTGCAGTAAAGGGTTTGGGACTGGGACTGTCGATTGCTCAGTTTGACCAGGAGGCCAGCTGTAAAAAAAAAATTGAATGGGTATGAATAGCTTCGCAACACACTCTAAGTAATAAATTGATTTATAAAACAGTTGAATTATGTTGACTGACTGTGATCTGTTTTTGTGTGTTATAGCTACTGCATTAACTGCATAATTGCACAAAACTCCACAATCATTATGACTGACTTTTTTGAATGTGTAGTAGACATTTATATAGTATATAATTATATTTTTGTTATTTTGAGACTTACATAAACTGATTTCTGTTTTTTTTTTTTTTTTTTTTGCATAGTCTAAGAAAACAGTGAGTGTCTAAAGAAAAAGAAAAGTCTAAAGAAAACGGAGACATTTATTAATCAGAGAAACTGCTTTGTTTACTTTGATTGCTGGATTTAAGTAAAGAATTCCTTTAGAAATAATGATGTATATTTGTGACCCAGAGAACAATAGAAAGCAACGGCGCACACAGTAGGGGGCGATAGGGAGTTAAAAGCAAAGACGCTTCACTCTGCAGAGGGAGAACGGGGCCGTGACGTCAGCTCTCAACTGAATGAAGTCAGCTGACTTTTTACGTTTCTCTCGTCTCATCTCTCACCAAAGGATCTGGACACAGGACCGTCTCATATCTGAGGTATTTTTTGGAAATTATCATCATTTATTTTTTGGTGCTGAGACCGCATTATACCCTAGCTACTTATTAGGTTAATCAAGATAAAGATATTATTAAAATATTTTTTTCTTAGATTTGCTTTGCATTTTATTTATTCGTTAATAGCCATTATTTAACCGTTTATTGTGCTGTTGTGTATCCTACACTATGTCCATAGACATATACACGTATATGTCGCTGGATCACTGTTCGTTTCTCATCTGCGCGCAGCTCGTATCTCTCGTGACATGTTTATTTTCCCCTGCAGCACTGGGAATATGTCCCACTTGAATGCTAAACAAATTGTGGGGGATTTCAAAATATCTTCTAGATACATTTCTTCACGGGTTTCCGAATATTAAGATTTTGTAGCGCTTTGGGAGAGAAATTTCCTTAGATTTTCAGCAAAGGTCAAATCATATCAGCAGCATCGTCGTGATCATGTGATCATGCAGCATCTGTTTGCAGCTCAATCTCCATTGCAAAATACAGCAGTTACACGCATTACGATGTTTATAGAATATTAATATACTTTTATATTTAATCCTCAAATCTTTATCAAGTAAGAGCTTTTTGTTTTGTTTTTGACCACTAGGACAACCACTGTCTGCTGTTCTTTCTCTCCTGTCAACAACAGCATTCTATGTTTGCAGACCACGTCATATTTTCTTTATTAACAGTACTTTACTATTATTATATCATGATGTAGAAAGTCAGCTCTGTCTATTTTTTTTATCCTATTTTATGCAGGATTGTTGCTCAAATTAATAGTTGTCCCCATCAATGTTGGGCCCTCATATGCTGTGTGCTGTATAAAACATACTTCATACTAAATGGATCATTCGTCCGCAATAATCCCATATGTCATAGGAGAATCATGTGATCATAAACTCACAAAAACCTGGAAGTTCGACTGGTTCCTCTTGAGGCGTTTAATAACAAAAATAGATGGTTATTTTTATGAATGAATGTGTCAGTGTAATGCATTATTTTATATTATTTTGGGTGTTGTAGTTATCAAATTAAAAAGGATTAGTCAAACAATACCACTACAAAACACAATTTTTCCAGGTTTGCTCAACTGTCTATTTTCCCCACTTCCTTGCACGGTTTCTTTTACAGTCAGTGTCATGTGCCCTTGATCATGTGACGCTGTTCCATGTTTTGTGTCGCAGTATGCCTATATAAATGTTTCTTGTATAAATATAAATGGGCTTTTTACACTATATAACATAAATACTACAAATATTTCTGAGATAATTATATAAAAAGATGGCTGAAAAAAATAAGAAAGTAATACATAATCCAGTAATTACATAATCTCTATTAATAATAAATAATCATTTATTAGTTTAGATTATTTATTAGTAATAAATAATCTCTATAGTTAGGCCTACACTAATTTAATATATATTAGTATTTTTATTTATTTGATATAAATATGTAAAATGATGACTGAAAAAATTAAGAAAGTAATAAATAATCCAGATATAATTACACTAATTTTATATATATATATATATATATATATATATATATATATATATATATATATATATATATACATACATATATATATATATATATATATATATACATATATATATATATATATATATATATATATATATATATATATATATATATATATATATATATACATATATATATATATATATATATATATATATATATACATATATATACATATATATACATATATATATATATATATATATACATATATATATATATACATATATATATATACATATATATATATATATATACATATATACATATACATATATATATATATATATGTATATATATATATATATATATATATATATATACATATATATACATATATATACATATATATATATATATATATATATATATATATATATATATATATATATATATATATATATATATATATATATACATATATATATATACATATATATATATGTGTGTGTGTATTGTATTGTATTTTTATATATTTAAATTGTGGCACTATTTTGTGTTAGACACACTCAAAATGGATTTCTCCAAGCTGCCCAAGATCCAAGATGAGGAGCGGGAGGGACAATTTGGATATGTGCATGGTGTATCTGGACCTGGTTAGTAGAAATTCAGATGTAATTTTATTTCTTTTTGTATTATGTCATGACTAAACAGAGCTTTTGATGTTTTATTTTATTGTGTTTTTATTTTATTATTATTGTTAAACTGTCCATAAGTCATTTTGAAGTTTCCATTTATTGTCACTGACTCTCCAATTGTGTTGTAGTGGTGACAGCCACCTGTATGGCAGGAGCTGCCATGTACGAGCTGGTGCGAGTGGGTCACTGTGAGCTTGTGGGAGAGATCATCAGGCTGGAGGGTGACATGGCCACCATCCAGGTCTATGAAGAGACATGTATCCTATTCTTACCTCAGTAAAGGACACACTTTCTGCGGTTGCTGTTATGCGCTGTGTAGAATCTATTCAATAGTTTTGTTGTTTTCCTGAGCTTTCATCAGCTGGTGTTTCCGTTGGTGACCCTGTCCTGCGTACAGGGAAACCTCTCTCTGTGGAGTTAGGACCAGGAATCATGGGTTCAATCTTTGATGGTATTCAGCGTCCCCTTAAAGACATCAATGACCTCACTAAAAGTATCTACATTCCCAGAGGAGTCAACATTGGTGCCCTTAACCGTGATCTAAAATGGGAGTTCACTCCAATCAAGAGCTTGCGTGTAAGAGAATGATTAGTTTATTTTGAAGTTAAGGTACTGAATTATGGAGGCATTACAATATTATGATGTGAAATATACTTATGCTTAAATATACTAACATTATTTGTGGACCTCAAAGAAAATATGATATGACCACTTTAAAAGTATGTTGTCTGGTGATCAATCAAATCAAATGTGTGTTTCTGTGTCCATCACAGGTTGGCAGTCACATCACAGGAGGTGACATCTATGGAACGGTGTTTGAAAACTCTCTTATTAAACACAAAATAATGTTACCGCCAAAAAGCAGAGGAACTGTCTCGTATGTGGCTCCAGCTGGAAACTATGACGTCTCGGTGAGCCTTGTAACAGGTTCAATTTGTGAAAAACAGTGAAATGTTAATTATTTGGAAATGGAAGTCAATGTGCATGTGTGTGTTTAATAGGATGTGGTGTTGGAGTTGGACTTTGAGGGAGTGAAAGAGAAGTTCACCATGGTGCAAGTGTGGCCCGTGCGTCAGGTCCGGCCTGTCACTGAGAAGCTTCCTGCAAATCACCCTCTGCTGACTGGTCAGCGTGTACTGGACGCCTTTTTCCGTGAGTCATGTTGTATAAAATAATTATATAATAGTGTTAATATTTCCATAATTCTCCAAAATATTAGACTCTGTTCAAATGACAAATAATGGGCAAATCATTAATCTAGCCCAATTTTTTTTACAATAATGAAAGACTTCATAAATGTCAATCAAAAGAAATGGGAGTGGTTAAATAATTGAGTAGAGTAGAAGTTGTGGTTCAACAGATTAGAGCCAGACCGATATATTGTCTGGCCGATATTCGACATTTTCCAAACTATCGGTATCGGCAGTTATAATGGCCGATAAATGAATGTTTCAAAAATAAAATAAAAACGGATGAAACATGCTTGAACCATGTCATGAGTGTTGCAGTTTTATAGTTTGTCCACCAGAGGGCACTCTACACCATCCCTGTTGGCAACACTCGTTGAGTTGGTCACGAGACATACATTGCTTGAATGACAATTAAAAGAACATCTCCATCAGTTCTCTTAACTGAATCGTAGTTGCGTAGTTACGTTACGTTGTTACAGTGTAGTTGACTGACTGTCCTTTTAACTTTTGACAATGTGACTGAAGTATTTCTTTAATAGCGCGTGACAGTTATAGCAATGAGACGTATCATCTCTCCTTGATCTGTTGTATGGAAAATTTATGTTTTACAATTTGCAGTATGACATAATCCATTGCTAAATTATGGCTCATCATAGACTAGCTAACCACAAAGCTAGCTAATGCCACTATCATCAGTCTGTTCTGTTTCTGACAATAAAAGAAACAAGTTTCTTTTTAAAATGCATTATCATATTATTTTAGTTAAAGGGGACATATCATGCAAAATCCACTTTTTTACCCCTTAAATGCATTTTGTTGTAGATTTTGAGTGTTTATAAGTACAGAAAAGATGGAATTATTCTCTTCAGGTGCTTCGTTTATATCTTTATATTCTGTTTTGGTCATATTTTTCAACCTGATCAGATTTTTCTGTTGTCTATGACTTTTTTTGAGCAAGTATGTCACCGTATTTGCAGCGGAACTGACAAATAAGGACATCGACTACCGGTCCAACACTACGTGCAATCCGCCATTATTATTTCTCGCTCCGATTTTGTAGTCCAAGCTCAATGATGCAGAAGTTACGAGATGGCTAGTCAAAATGTTTGGTTGTTGGATGTAGTGACCTGAAGCACTTCAAGGATCCCCACTTCAACAACCTCCGCCAGTATACAGAAGGGTTTGCCGATCGGGTAAATTCCTTCTATCATTTAGCTGCTGTGTTTCCTGATGCTTTCTAAATGTAAGTTATCGTATTACTATCAATACAGATTTTTAGTGGTAGGATCAGACCGCAGTCATTTATCTTGTCAGTGTGCTTGTTTTAACAAGAGAAATAGTCGACTTTCACTAATAACACAACATATGTAACTTACATACCTGCCTCCATATGAAGACGGTTCGTCATCTTTTTCAAATCGCTCGCTCTGGCTCGAATATGTAAGGCTTGGTGGAGAAGTCTTCCGTTGTTGACATTTTGTTAACCTGTGAATAAAAATGTTCTTTGAAGCTATAGTAATCGTATCTCTTATCAAAATACAATATTGGCCGAACAACGAAGAGTTGAGCTGACCGTGAACTCAGCGACCTGAAAAGCAGATGGGGTAAGACGGTACGCCTTTTTATTTAAAGGGGCTGCATTGAAACGACTTGCTCACAGAAGCACATCAGAAAAGGGGTAGAAAAGGGGCCTGTGGAGCTATAATAATGAGGAATTCAGACCCAAGCATTGCAGTTATGCTTTATATAGACCACAAATGTATGATTTATAAGTAAAAATTAATGATTTAAAAGCATGATATGTACCCTTTAAAACTACAAATAACTAATGTTAGGGAAATCTGTTAATGTTTTGTTGCGCGTTTCTGAAAAAAAAATATATATATCGGATTTAAATCCAACAAATATTCGTATTGGTATCGGCCTATAAATCCTTTATCGGTAGGGCTCTACAACATATCTTTTAGTTTTCCCTGTTTGATTCAACAGATGTGTGCAGGGAGGAACCACAGCCATCCCTGGTGCTTTCGGTTGTGGTAAAACTGTGATCTCTCAGTCCCTGTCCAAGTACTCCAACAGTGATGTCATCATCTACGTGGGCTGTGGAGAGCGCGGTAACGAAATGTCTGAAGTACTCCGAGATTTCCCCGAGGTGAGTTATTATTGACCCAACAGCACATGAACTGTAATGGAAGGATCAGTAGGGTGATTGACAGTTCTCTTGTCCTATAGTTGACCATGGAGGTGGATGGTAAGGTAGAGAGCATCATGAAGAGAACGGGCTTGGTGGCCAACACATCCAACATGCCCGTGGCAGCCAGAGAAGCTTCTATTTACACAGGTTTGTAGAATATTTGATATAGAAATAATGCACACTTTAAATGTAGCGGCTGTGTTCTCATCATTTATGCGTGTTTATTCCATCTAGGAATCACGCTGTCTGAGTATTTCAGAGACATGGGATACAATGTGAGCATGATGGCTGACTCCACCTCTCGATGGGCAGAGGCTCTGAGGGAGATCTCTGGTCGTCTGGCTGAGATGCCTGCTGGTACGTGTGCTGTGACCGTTCTCAGCCACCATGGAAAATATTATAAATGAAAAACTAAATTTGTGTATTGTGTGTGCTCTCATTCACAGATAGCGGTTATCCTGCCTATCTTGGAGCACGTCTGGCTTCGTTTTATGAGCGTGCTGGCCGAGTTAAATGTCTTGGTAACCCAGAGAGAGAGGGCAGTGTGAGCATTGTGGGAGCGTAAGCATTGATTTTTTTACTTTTTCTTTTATATTTGATATTTTTAACAAATCTTACAATAATATGACTGTTGTTGTTACTGTTAATGTGCGCCATCTTTTGTTTTAATTTTAGTGTGTCTCCCCCTGGTGGAGATTTCTCAGATCCTGTGACTTCTGCTACGCTTGGTATTGTACAAGTAAGTGAAGATTCTAGATTTTCTTCTCATTGCTGTCATGATACTTGCTTATGGTGGAAAAAAAAACCCCATCTCATTTCTTCAAAGAGGTAAACGGTCTCAAAGTACTTATCTCGTATTCTGTCTTTCAGGTGTTTTGGGGTCTGGATAAAAAGCTGGCTCAGAGAAAGCACTTCCCTTCAGTGAACTGGCTCATTAGTTACAGCAAGTACACAAGAGCTCTGGATGAGTACTACGACAAACACTTCCCTGAATTTGTGCCACTGCGTACCAAAGCCAAAGAGATCCTGCAGGAAGAGGAGGACTTGGCTGAGATTGTGCAGCTTGTGGGGAAGGTGAGTTTGTGGGTTCATACTGTTTTTACACATTGCTTATACTTAATTTATTTTGTAGTATTATCATGTTGCATTATTATTATTCAGTCAGTTTAACTGGAACATACAACACATGTTATTTATATTATAGGCATCATTGGCCGAAACTGATAAGATCACACTGGAAGTTGCTAAATTGATCAAGGATGATTTCCTACAGCAAAATGGATACACACCTTATGACAGGTAGTGAACACATGCTTGTGATGTGTATAAGCTGATGATTATTTGGCTTTGTCACATTCAAGTGAATGGGAAAGTGTGAACCTAAAACATTCAATTTAATTTTTAGGTTCTGTCCGTTCTATAAGACAGTAGGTATCTTGTCCAACATGATTGCGTTCTATGATATGGCTCGTCATGCTGTAGAGACCACTGCACAGAGCGACAATAAGATCACCTGGTCCATGATCCGGGAGCACATGGGAGAAATTCTCTACAGGATCAGTGCCATGAAGTTTAAGGTACATGATGTAAATGCATTGTTTTTGAGTCGTCCCAGATGAAATGAATCATGGCTTCATTGTATCCAAATAGTCTGTGCCACTTGATTTATTAGAGCTTTCGTTATCTTGGTTTGTCAGTAGTTTGGTTCCTCTTTTATGCTGATTATTCACAAGTATCAGGAACAAGCCAAACAGTGCAATATAATCATATATAGTTTAATATATTTTTAAAACTTTACAGTTATGTGAAAATACTTTTTGCTATCCAAGCTTAAAGGAGTAGTATCACTTAAAAAAAAACTTTTGCTGATAATTTACTCAACCGCATGTCATCCAAGATATCCATGTCTGTCTTTCTTCAGTCGAAAAGAAATGAAGGTTTTTGATGAAAACATTCCAGGATTTTTCTCCATATAATGCATTTTACTGGTAACCAAACGGTTCAAGGTTTTAATGCAAACTGTTCAAAGGGCTTTTAACGATTCCAGACGATGAATAAGGGTCTTATCAAGCGAAACGATCACTCTTTTTGTCAAAAAACAAAACAAAAAACAAAATAAGTTTAAGCTCAAATGGTTGCCTTGCTCTGTTCTGTGATGCACGTTCGTGACTCTCCTGTTCGAACTCGTTCATCAAAATGAACAAATCTTTTCCCGAGTCAATTTGTTCATTTCGTTCTTTGAATGAACCAAATGACACGAAAAAGATTTGTTCATTTTGATAAATGAGAAATAAATTTGAGCTTTTAAAACTTAAACTTTGTTTTGTTTTTTAATTGAACGAGTGTTTGTTTCGCTTGATAAGACCCTTATTCATCATCTGGAATCATTTAAAGCCCTTTGAACAGTTTGCAATTTGCACTGAAACTGTCTTTTGGACCTTGAACCATTTGGTTACCGTTTGGTCATAAGAAACCACTATGAAAGAGTTACTCTTTTTTGAAATGACCTTCACCTTTAAATTTGATTGTTGAATAATTATAACTGTTTATAAAACAAGACTCATTTAAAAGATTGTTTCTTTTAAATATTGATTTATTTAAATGGTTTAATTTTAGTTTTTAAAATTGTCATTATATTCCATTTTCAAAATGTCTGTAAATGCATTTCAGGACCCTGTGAAAGAGGGTGAGGAGAAGATCAAAGCTGATTACAGCCAACTCCATGAAGACATGCAAAACTCCTTCCGTACACTGGAGGAATAGAAAAAGAGTTTTGTCTTAGCCATCATTCTCAGGGCAGGGCAGCAGAAACCACCAATCCCCCCACCCCATACCCACAGTCAGTGTCCCTTTTCTCTAATACATTCATCTTGTGGTGTGTAGATGATCCAGTGTTCTTGAGGTACCGCCAAATGTGTGTGTGTGTATATGTGTGTGTGTGTGTGTGTGCATTTGTGTATATGTGCAATCTGTATTTTCCTCTTTAAATCTTCTGCTCTGTCCTAGTTCTTCTTTATATTGTATAATCTTCTCCATAAATATAGATGTTGTTAAATAATTTGATGTAATTATTGTTCTATTTTTATCTGTACAGAAGATTAAAAGACATGACTTCAGAGGTTCAATATATTTAAAGCTGGGATATTTACAGTTTTAATGGTTTACAAAATTTGGTATGGCTGTTTATTGCAGTATTGTCCTGTATATTTTTGGAGGATGGAGTACACTTCCTCTTCATTGCTCACATGAAAATGTGTTTGAGTCCTGAAAAATGAAATAAATGTTAATGAATTTACAAGTATTGTGAATTACAGTACTTCTGGCTGCGTTTTTGGGTCCTGCATGTTCAAATAGAATGCGTGGTAGTATGAAAATGAAGCATTTTAGCCATTTTGCTAAATAATACTTGAGTGAGAAAGATTATTAAGTGATAATCTCTGAAAATGAAATATGTGAAAATATATTCCTTGCCACTATCACCCTTGTCTTACTCATGGAAGGTTTTTAGGCAGTCATTATTATACACATGTTTTGAAGTATGTAAAAATAAATTGGGTGGTGTTGTGTTTGCATCACTCTGTAGGGAGTAGTTCCTCAAGTATTTCTAGTTTTGTGCAAGTCGCCGTGCAGCCAAGAACAATGCACTTCTTACCATTTTCATATGGTGTGATGTGACATTCCAAATCATTCTCCATTCTATAGGGTAAAAGAAACCGGTTGCTCCTATAAACATAATTTTAACATGTAGATTACAAATGTAGCCATTACTTGAGATAATAATTATACAATACATCCACATACTTGACGGGTAGTATTAATTGCATTGTTACATTTGCAATTTCTTACCCTTCAAGTTTGGTAAGTTCTCAAAGGTTCAAGAAGCAGAGGTGTCTTCTTTTACTATGTAATATTTACTTTAGGATATGTGCTTATGTGTGATGTCAGTGTTTATAACTGGTCTTACTGCATTTTCTCATCAAAGTTCCCTGCCCTGAGTTATTGTCAATACATTTCGAACACTTTCTATTTTTCAGTCTCATATCCATGTGCTACATAAACAGCCATAGCTAACTTTTCTATGGTTAGGTTTGACTCTACTATCAAACAAATGCCTTAGGTAAATCTAACGTTATTAATAAAGATGTCCAAAGTGCCTAAACCTCATAAACCTATTTTTTTAATGTTTATAATATCTGGTCTTTTAATTAATAAAATCGTTGCCTTAAATAAAACCATTCAACCGGTTTAAAAGCCCAATAAAAAGTTACACCACATTATATTAGCTTACATAACCCAGGAAAATGTCACTCCAATTTCTGTCATTTCAACTTGAATTTCTGAGCATGATAGTGCTTAAACAGTGCGGTCAAAAGTGCTGTAAGTGTCTGTATTAGAATAGAAATTTAAACAGAAACATGTAGATGCACTGCAAATAGCCTAAGTTGCCTAATAAAAAATATATATGCTAAATTTAAACTTGTATTAATCTGTAAATAAATAAAATATCATTTTAAATGTAATGTTTTGCCAACTTTTTATAGAGTAGCCTACCAGTTTAAGCGAAATACTTAATTTAAATCTTCCTTCGAATTTGACTTCACACAAAAAGGAGTCTCCTAAAATATGCAAATACAAAAGCTTGTTCTCAGCGTCGAGTGTTGCTTCATGAGCTGGCAGACTCTGACTGTACAGGTTGCCAGGTGTGAGTAGACGGTCTCAACTACGAGACGGAGACAGGACAACAAGAAGACCGCAGCGCGCGACGACACTGCTGTCGAAGTTTATGAGCGTTTATATCGTCGACGGTTGAAGCTCATGGTAACACTCTTACACCTGAGTGTAACCAGGAGGACTAACACTGAACACGACCTTCTCTGGTATGTATTTTGTCTATGAGAACTTAAGCTTCTGAAGTCTTCTATTTATAGCCTACATTCAATGTTCTGTAATGTTTCTGTCAACACTTTTAAAAATAAAGGTTATTGTCATCAATTGTTCAAAGAAAATTTAACATCCATGGACCCAGAAAAAAAGATTCTTAGTAGACAAAGGATTCACATTATTAAAATGGTTATTTTAAGAACTGTTCAAGCAAAAACCTCCTTTTGGAACCTTTGAACACTGTAAAACGTTATATTGAATAAGTTATACAAGATTTAACTAATTTTCAGTCCGTTTAATGTAATTCAAGTTGATTGTAGCCTACTTAAAACATTTAAAGCAGCAACTTTTTAGTTTTTTTACAGTAAATAATGTCTAAAAAAACTTTTCACACAATATAGTCTGTTTTGTTTTTAAGAATGAAGCTTTAAATAATCAAATCATTTGTAATACAGTCAAATAACACACTATTGTGTGCTTATAAACGCTGGTAGATCCATTGGACCATTATTATTCAAAAAGTGGTTTGGTAAAACATCATTACCTTCAAGTTTACTTCAACAGGTGAAAGGCATGACCGAAATACCAAAACAAGAGATGGGCAATGAGCTCGCACAGGACAACAGTCAGTCTGGGGAAGTCAGATGCACCGAAGAGAAAGAGGTTAGATTGAACATGCTGCTTTTACATTGGTAGAAGTCCCATGGCAACATCTGTATTCACTTCTATTTATTATATGATATTAAGCAGAAAGAAAGAATTATAGTGTACAGTTTGCTGTACTTTGTCCTGCAAAAGATTACAGACACTGTATCATGATGAGATTACGCAACTGCTATTGATTGCTCAGTGTTGTGAGATGTTATTAAGCTTTTGCTGCTTTTACAATATGTATTACACAGATTCACATATTATAATATTATTAATATTTTAACTTTTTATTTATTTACTTGCTGTGATTTTACCTCACAGGGTCTGGAAGTCAGTGGGCAGGGAATAGCAGCACCTCAGTCACCTGAAGCATTGCTTTATAGTAGTTATAAACAGAGGTGTGACGAGTTTCGGAAATTATTCAGAGAGGTGCCCGAGTCTGAGAAACTGAATCGCAGGTAAGACTGACAGAGAGAAAACAAACAAACAAAATAAAAAAAATGTAAAAAATTAATCAACTCAAAATGTTTGCTTTGTACAATATTTGTATAACCCTATTAGATGAACTTTTTCACAGACTACACCTGTGCTCTCCAGAAGGATATCTTGTTACAAGGCCGCATCTACCTTACAGAGAACTGTTTTTGTTTCTACAGTCATGTTTTTCGTGGTACAAAAGTGAGTTGTGCAATAAGACTTTGTCAATCTATTAATTATTATCATGCCGATGCCATTACCTATATATACAGTGAGCATATCTGATATGCTTTATTAGGAATTTCTTTTATAGATTCCATTGCTCTGCAAAAAGTGACAATAAACCTGATTTTGACTTAGATCATGGTAAATATAAGGGATGTCACCTCAATGTCAGAGAGAAGACAGCGAAATGGATACCAAATGCTATCCAGATCAGTACTGATTCAGAAAAGGTGAAAAACAACTATCAAAGTTTTTAATTCTTAATTTTGTCATGCTTATGAAGATGAAAACAACATTTAATTTTGAATTTTTCATAGTTTTTCTTCAGCTCATTCCCAGCTAGGGAGAAAAGTTACCAGAGTATATTTCGGCTTTGGCAGAATATTTTAATGGAGAAGGTAATGAATACTTTTTCATTTTTATCCCACTATCACTGTTAAAAAATGTGTTTTAACTTATAATTCCTTAAAATATGCATATAATCTTGATTGTGAATTACTGTATGTTTCTACTCAGCACATTTTTGCCTATTCTCAAATATGATCTGAAACAGATATAAAATAGTTCTTAAAAAGACATTCTTAAAAACTCTTCCATTATCAATTTTACTGTTCAGTGAGACTTCATAGCCAACACAAACTATGTATTTGTGTTAGGTAGCCCAGGGTGATTAGTAATGTGGCATATTAATACCATGTGAGGAAAACAGACAGAATAATACCCTACAGACCTATGTTCAGGGATGTGCTTCAGTGTAAACAACCTAAACCATAGGGTACACTTAAAGGGATGCTCCACTTTTTTGGAAATAGGCTCATTTTACAACTCCCTCAGTTGAGTTTTTACCATTTTCGAATCCTTTCAGCCGATTTTCTGATATTTAGAAAAATATCAGTAACCAGACAGTTTCTGGTCTCATTGACTGTCATAGCATATTTTTTTCCTACTATGGAATAGTCAATGAGACCAGAAACCATCTGGTGACTGATATTCTTCTAAATATCAGAAAATCTGCTGAATGCATTCGAAAACAGTTTAACTCAATGAGGAAGTTGTAAAATGAGCCTATTTCCAAAAAAAGTGGAGTATCCCTTTAACAAGGCAGCATGAACGTAATAGTTCATTGACCTCCATTGAGGCATTACTTTCTTCATCTGAAAACATTGCACAGAGAAAATGCTGCCTTTCATACATGCGGAATTACGGTGCTGAAATGACAGGAGGAAAATTAATATGGAGATAAACGACTAAAACTAGGCATTGGCCTACTGTTAAAGTCATGAATAGTGAATAGCTCACCACTAGGCGGCGAAGTTGTGGTCTTTCGTGGCTTCCTGATTTCAGCATGAGTCTCAGCAACAGGTTACTGGCGTTCAACAGGTAGGTGACCCAACGGGGAGCTTTTACTGACCGTTTAATATAGCGTATGTTTAACAACATTCTAGTTTTAGCTGTTTCTTTGATATGATTCTAAATAGTTGGGAGCTTTTTGGAGGTTTATACATCCAAAAAATGTTTTCTCTTCGGTTTGTTTTGTGAATATGTCCGTGTCATACGGCCTTGAAACATTGTTTTGAATTTCGTTACAGCTTATTTGGTAACTTTATTCACACGACGCGGCTGAGAATTGAACAATTTTTATATCTGTTTCATACGGCTTTTGTTGAAGTTTTCCGGTTGCCTTTAGTTTGGTCGAACAAACTCTCGCTTATGTCCGCTGATACTGTCTGTCTATTTGCATGTGTCGCTGAAACGTCTCTACGCCTTATTTCTATGGTAACCGTAGTTTGCGGCAAACTACTGCTAAATCCATAATTATCATAAATCTTTATTCTTCATAAATCTTCATCTTTAACGTTACTGTTGCTTGTCATTTGCCCTTCCAGCAGATTTGATCTTTGGTCAGTGAGGTGTGGAGCAGGTTAGGGCTGTTCTGTGTGCCGGTTTAGATTAACATCAGCACAGAAACTATAACGTTAATAGAAGTGCATAAGTGAATTGTTTTAGATTTTATAAGACAAAAAGTTAACATAGGAGGACGGAAACAAGCAAGTGTGAATGTTGCTCAGTGGTACTTTCCTCGCTTGCAGAAACTGACTACGTCGGAGCTGTTGCAGATGATAAAGCAGCATTATGGCAACGATTTAGGATTGAGTCATGATGAAATGGAAAGCTTTCAAAGATCAGTAGATACTGTCACACCTACCCTACCCAGGTTAACTACACACACCCATTCACATCTTCACATGTCAACAGCTGTTTGGACAATTTGAGAGTTAGTTACTTGAGTTTCAGGTCCCATCTCTCTGTTGCAGTCTGAATATGCGTGGAGAAGATTACACCGGGAGGCCAGAAAGACCCACTTCTCTTCGTCTTCCCCAAGTGGAGATGAATTCTTATGAGGCCACCACATCGGCAGGGAGATGACACACAGTCTTCAGTTGGACTGCAGAGCTTGCTCTCAGCAAACGGAGGGGTACGATCGATAAATATAGTTCCCTTGGAAGAAGGATTCATCCTAAAATGCTTTGTCTAATGATCCATATGGCTGGAGTTATATATTTTACATTTTGATTTTCTCTGGAATGGCTTAATAGTGTTTTTGTCTTCTTCAACCAAACAGTTTAACTTCAAAATATTGAAAAAGATTCAAAATATTGTAAAATGCAGAAAATAGTCAAAGCATGTTTCCACAAAGAAGCATGGAACACATAGACGATTGATATTGAAAAAAGTTTGTATTTGCACATGCACACACATATATACATATATATGCATATATATATGTGTGTATGTAAGTGTATATATATACATACATACATATATGTAGGCGTGTGTGTGATGTGTGTGTATACGTCTATGCTAGAAATATATATATATATATATAAAGTATATGAGATATACACAACACACACAGACACACATATATATGTTCTGTGTGATGTGTGTATCATGTGTATATATATCAGTAATATCACTATATATGACAATGATGATTACCTATATTATACATACACGTGATATATACTATATATATATATTATATATATGATATATGTGTAGTACATATATATGATATATAGAGGCTTTATATATGAACTATATATATATATATATATATATATATATATATATATATATATATATATATATATGTGTGTATAGACACACACAAAAAGAATCAGTGAATCTTATTTTTAAACCAATTGATTTAAACAAACATTTTGCATTGATTGATTCATTGAAATTAATTGATATACATGCTTATATGTATATGTATGATATATGCTTATGAGAATGAGCATACATGCTCATACTTTGCATGCTCATGCCTTTGAGTGTAAATTTGAGTAATTAAACAGACTTTAAGAAACCTAAATTCTTAAAATATATTATAACAAAAGACAATAAAATAATTGATATTCTATGTTGTTTAATTTGATATTTCCATAAAAGTCTTTGTGTCAATATTGAACATATTACCCAACCCTACCAAATGGTCAACTTGTTAATTGTTGAATATAAATCTATGTAGTTGGCAGCATTTTATTCTATTTTAAATAAATTAAAGTATATTTTATAGCAAAGTCTTTAAAGTAGAGTGGATGTATATGTTGATATTTGTGTTAAACCCTCAATAGGATGACTCTCTCAGTACCCGTCCCTTCAGCGCAGTCCAAATCTGTCATTAAACCGTTCGGCGTCTGAACGAGTATCTAAACGCTCCTCTCTCTCTCTGGATCTAAATGCCAATGAAGACCAGCTCTCTGATAACAGCAGATCTGACAGCCTGGAGGAGGGTGAGATGAGTATGTATGTTGCCTGTTTCTCATTCCATGGCTGTGTTGATGCATTTTTGTTTACATGAGTATTGATTTCTTGTAGTGGAAGAATGTGCGACTGCGTCTCAGGGAAGGCTGTATGTGAACCGGGGTCTTTCACATCAGTGCTGAGAAGATGTTTGACCTGCTTTTCTCCGATTCTAATTTCATGCGGAGGTTTATGGATGTCAGGAAGATTACAGGTACTTTGTTTTAAATATAGTTTACATATTAGTAGTTTTGTTATTTGCTTTTATCATTTCTAAATTTTTAAAGAATATTTTTAAAGTATCTATTTTACTTCTATATGTCAGTGTTATTTCGGTTAACAAAACAATTTTTAATAGTTTTAGTATTTGTTAAAAGTTTAGGGTTAACGTGATTTTCACTTACTGTTGGTTGGTAAACACAACATTCAAACTTGGCCCCTCAAAAGTGCAAGCCCTGTCCCCTAATATCAGTTGCACATGCCGCCCAACTGATTCAAGAAACTACCAGCAGGAAAATGAGTGCACTATTTTGCAAAAACATTTTTTCAATTATTGTGCTGATCATCATGCATAAATAGCATTTTTTGTGTACTATATGAAAGAACAGTTATGCTAATAGTTAGATGACTGGCTGTTGTTTGCTAGCTCGCTAATAAACATAAATTACATGTCATCACAAAAATGTAATTACAATGCCTAGTAATCTGTCAAGTTACAGACAGTTGTCAATAAGCCAGTAGCGGCATTAGCGAACTGTTTTTGTGTTGAGACACAACAACTTAACAGAACTTCCCGAGCTTCAGACACAGACCATACAGTCCCGCCCTCACTCTGCTCTGCACAACGTAATTAGTTAGGGCTACACACCCACTGGCCAAAGGTTGCAGCCCAGAAATGTCCTTAGCACAGCAGTTATAGAAGAAAATATGAATATGTAGGCACAGGGCCTCTATAGATACAAGCACCACACATTTTTAGGGGGCCATAAGTATTGATTGAGAGGCATTATTTTTGTAAGAGTCTATAAATCCTGCAAAGTGCACCTGTAATGATAAAAAAAGGATTTTGCACATAAAATTGTTTTGGCGTGCTGTTTATGGTAACGAAAACATATCCCTGACAGGTGCAAGCTCTACCTCTTGGCAAAGGGAGGCCTCTGGTGGTATGAAAAGGACTTTGAACTACACCATCACTATTTCTAACCCCCTTGTCGGAAAGTTCTCCACTGCCACAGAGAACCAGGTTAGATTTGCCACTGTATGGCTCTTTTACAAAACCTTGTGAGCTGCACCACTATTTACTTCCTACTAGGGCTGTAGTCAACCAAAGAAATCCTTGGTCGACCAAAGTCTTGTCCTGCGCAATGATTAGTCGACTAAAAAAAAAAAACTTGTTTTGAGTGAACATTTTTTTAAACAATTGACATAGAGCATTTATAAAACAACAACGAAAAAACATCACAAATAAATAAAACTATAATAATAATAGGCCTACATTTCTTTGAGAATTAAGTGATTTTTTTTTAACTGAAAAAAGTGAGGAGCACTGTCTATGCAGTCACAATCGCGCACCTGATCACACCACACGCTACAAAAAAATAACTGCTATCTGGCACATTATAAAAATCCTAACAAAAGCTCTCATACAGGCTTTATATTCTTCTTTACTCACAAAGCTATGGGTTAACTTTTGTCCAGCCGATCTAGGCGTTTTAAACAAACACACAAAAAACCCAAATAGCCTAAAAAACAATCCGAATAATAATAGGGTGTATTTTGGATGGCATAGAGGTTTATTTTCGTTTTGTTGCATTATTTAGGCTATTTTCAAATGCGTAAAGTGTACAAATAAAAACGAAAAACATATTAAGAAAACACAATCTATTGAGTCAGCATGATAAAGCCGTTAAAAGGGCTGCTCACGTCTTTTGCGCGCTCAAGTTCGATTTCAAATATAGGCGCGCGGTGAGCGGGCTCATAATGGAGCAACGCGGTCGCCTCTCTCCACAGTCTTGTCGTTTTTGTTTTACAATGCAGCCAGACAAAAGATTTCGATTTCTTGGACATTTTGTCGACTAAAGCCAAAACAAGCAGCATTCTAACTGAATGAATAATCTCTTACCGAGCGCGAAGCAGCAGCGCAACCGGCCACAGGCGCGTTCCCGAGAGCTCTATGTGTGCGCGCTAAAACTGTGGCGCTGTTACAAAATAGCCTAAATTAAAGCATTTAAAGTTGGGGATAAAACAAAGGCTAATTATATTTAGAATACAGTAATAAATAATTGCTTATAAAGGAATAAATATCAAGGAGTAAATCATTAAAAAAATTCTTTCTGTTGGTAAAAAAAAAAATTTAACTGGTCGACCAATAAGAATGTCAGTCGACCAAGACGGCATCGACTGATTAGTCGACTAAACGACTAAAGTTGACAGCCCTACTTTCTACACAGGAGGCTTAAAAGTGACCGGTGTGTGGTCAAACAAATATTAAAAATGGTTTAACAACCTTATTGAAAGGCTGCATTTCATCAGTTAACGTGCAGAATTTGGTTATGCCACATTTATATTTAGACATGGATGGCAGGAAGTGGCTGTGGTTGTCAAGTTCTGAGGCGTTATATGTCCTTTGATTATTTTTGTGATATTAGCATCTGTCACTTCCACTTTTATCCTGTGAATCTTACAAACCGCCACGTCTAAGCTAGTTGTGTGTGCTTTGTCAGTTTTTTCAACTTAAAACTAGAAACGTTTGCTAGTGCCTTTTCCAATGCAAAGAGTTTTCAGCCCTTGTTCTGTGACGCATGGAATAATGACAACGTATATGACTACTGTTCTGTTCTCTGTAAGAGTTAATTGGGCAATAGACAGTTTTTGGTTTGATTGTATTATGCAATAATTAACATTTATAAGAAAATTACCGTGATTACAAAACCACCTTAGATTATTTGATCTAATTGTGACTAAGTCGATTGAACTTTATTTGATCTATATGCAGTCAATTAGATTAAATAATCACAATAAGGTTTTAATGCAATAATGGTGACTGGCCTAATGACTACATTCATACAATGAACATACCTGTCAGTATCCCGCTTTGGCCGGCAAAGTTCCGTATTCTACCCTTCTTCCCGCGTCCTCCCGTATTAGCATTTTCCCGTAATCTTCCTAATTTTAACCTGAGTTATTAAAATATAATAATACCCCGGGCGGAGTTAAAAAAACAAACAAAAAAAAAAACATTCCCAATCTGAGCTTTGTCACAAGCCTCGCGAATAACTACAGGTATTGTATGTGTAGGAAAAAAAAATATATATATATATATATTGTATGTGTAGGTGACAGTTGTCGAGGTCAGATGATGAGTGACAACGCGGGGGAAACAAGGAGCAGGGTGGGGGACAGTCACGCGTTTTGTAACTGCGAGTTTTGCATCTCACATGGGGGAAGGAAGGAATTATGTATGTTAGCACGAGAAAGGGTGTTTAGCATGGTATGAAAGATTGTAACCGAGAATAGGATGACGCTAGACAGCAGAACTGTTTGCTCTACTCTCATGTAAAATGATGAACCACTGTGGCCCAGCCCACAAATACACTCTCCTTCCAAAACAGTCTTAAAGAATGCGAAGTCTGCCAACAAATTTGTACAATAACTCACTAAAAGAGTATTTGAAAGTTATGTGAAATGAAATGAAAAACTGTAAAAGAAAAGCAATATGAAATGAAAAGAATGTGTGGAATGAAAATAAAATGTAAAGAAAATATGCAAATAAATATGCATATATATATATATATATATATATATATATATATATATATATATATATATATATATATATATATATATATATACTATATTGGGCTGCTCGTGGTGGGTGCCGGAAAATTTCCCTTATTTTCAAATCCAAAACTTGACAGGTATGACAATGAATGTAAACATGGTGACAGATATTGTAAGTAAATATAGACTTGGACATACTGGTGACTTTAAAGATTTCATTTTTATATTGTATTTCTGGCCTTACTAAACCATGTATGAACAGAACCATATTTAGCAATCCAAATAGGACTGACAGCTGTACACCTCTGCGTGTGTATGTGGAATATTTTCTGATTTCTGTGTATTCTAGACACTATATAAAGAGTCAGGAGAGGGTCAATACTACATGATAGATGCGGAGGTCTACACACATGATGTCCCTTATCATGACTACTTCTACACTCAGAATCGCTACTGTATCATCCGTAACTCCAAGCACAAGTGCAGACTCAGGTGAGCTGGTCTTAATATCTGTGAGCAGGGTTTTTACTCCTCCTGGAAAACCTTGAAAACTTGGATAATTAATGACAAACTTTCCAGTCATGGAAAACCTATGGAAAATTAGAGAAAGTGTTAAATGTCCTGGAAAATCTTTTTGTTGTGGAGAAGTATTTTTTTAAAAGTTATTTGTTTTTATTTAGACAATTTTAGACAAAAACAATTACTGTTATTTCCAGGAAGTACAATATTTTGGAGTTTTGACATACAAGAGTAGTATTGAAATATGATGATGTTTAGTCTTGTGTTCCCACTTGCAGCAGTTAGCTAATGCTTTTAATATATGCAGCGAATGTTAAATGGTAAGCAGCTACCTAATTCAGTATTTTGCTAACTAATAATTTGGATGTGATCTGATAAGGTCAATAAGATATTAATTGTGCACTGTATCCAGCAATATTGATTACAACAGGAGTTTTCCCAACAGTTCTAAACTCTGTGAGCTAGGGCTGAAGTGACGGCTGTACGAGAGACATTTTTTGTTTGCTATCTGTATATAACCCATTCGCTGTTTGAAAAAAGTTTTATTTTTCATGCTGCTATGTATATACACTGCAAAGTTTTGGGAATGACTAACTTATTAAAATGTGGGATTGAATCCAAAATTTGATTGATTGACATGGTGATAACCAGCATTGGATGGGACAAAATTCAGATGTCAAAATTGTGCATTAAGTGTAAATGCTCATCCACATGAAGATGCGTTTAGCTGTATACGTAAAAACGTATCTATCTTATCAGCGTTTCAATACAAACAGATCCTAAAACGCCGGATAAAAACTAAAAATTGGTATAAGACTAGGACTAATAAGACTAAATAATGAAACAAATTGCTGACAAAATGCATAACACTAACATTAATAGAAAGGCACTCTGCATCTGCTAGACTACAAGGTAGTGGAGGGGTCTACAGTTGAAGGCATGTTGTACTACTTTAATTTAGTGAGAATATTGCAGTGATAATATTGTGTAAGTTTGGCTTTACAAAATTTAATTGCAAATCAAATATCAATTGCAATATCTCGCAATTGCTTGAGCTTCCATAGTCATAATCATTAAGAGCACATATTTAAAAATGCTTTTATAGTTAAGTCATGGCAATACACTGTATGCCTTTTAGAGATTTAGAGAGCAATATATTACTTTAGGGCGTGACCCTTGTCTGAAATTTAAATCGCTGAAAAAGAGTGGAAACCCTGTAGTGCCTCTAACCTCGTTCGTTTTGACTACGTCACTGAAATCTCTTGATGTGAGAGCCATTTACTAAATAACTGAACTTGTGATCTCTCTCCTCTCTCTATGTTCAGGATTTACACTGATGTCAAATACAAAAAGCAGCCCTGGGGTCTTGTTAAATCCTTTATCACCAAAAACTCCTGGAGTGGCCTTGAAGACTACTTTAGACATCTTGGTTAGTATAATGATTTTTTTTTTAAACTCTCTTGAACACTCTATTTTACTGCTGAAAAAATCTTTCGAAAACCTATTTTTATTGTTCTTTATATGCCCATGTGATGTTGTCAATATGCTTTAAGACAAAACCATTGCTGAGCATTTTCTCCTTAAAACTGTAGTGTACAGGACAGTCTCAAAAATGTGGTTTGAAACAGTTTCCTACTGTCACAAAAACAAACTTGTATATGTCACTAATTAAATCTATGTAAAAGTGTTTTCACTTCACAGCAGGACTATTATAGTAATGATTTTTTATGTTTTTAAAAGAAGTCTCTTCTGCTTACCAAGACTGCAATTTTTTAATAAAAAATACACAAAAAACACAGTAATATTGTGAAATATTATGACAATTTAAAATGACTTTTTTATGTTAATATATATTAAAATGTAATTTATTCTTCTGAAAAAAAGCTGAACTTTCAGCATCATTACTCCAGTCTTCAGTGTCACATGATCCTTCACAAATCACTCTAATATGATGATTTTATGCTCCAAAAACATGTATGATTATTATCCATGTTGAAAACAGTTTTTTTACATTTTTATTTCAGGATTCTTTGATGAATAGAAAGTTCAAAAGAACAGCTTTTATCTGAAATGGAAAGCTTTTGTTACATTAAACACTACCCTTTAAGAAGTTTGGGGTCAGTAAGAATTTGTATTTTATTTTTGGGGGAAATAAATAAGAAATCAATACTTCTATTCATCAAGGATGAGTTACATTGATCAAAAGTTACAGTAAAGACATTTATAATGTTAGAAAAGATTCTAATTAAATAAATGCTGTTCTTTGAACTTTCTATTCATCAAAGAATCCTGAAATAAAAATGTAAAAAACTGTTTTCAACATGGATAATAATCATACATGTTTTGGAGCATAAAATTATCATATTAGAGTGATTTGTGAAGGATCATGTGACACTGAAGACTGGAGTAATGATGCTGAAAATTCAGCTTTTTTCAGAGGAATAAATTACATTTTAATATATATTAACATTAAAAAGTATAGTATTTCACAAATTTTGTGTATTTTTTTATCAAAAAAATTGCAGCCTTGTTGAGCAGAAGAGACTTCTTATGAAAACATAAAAAATATCTTACCGATCTTAAACTTTTGACCGGTAGTGTATATATATATATATATGTATGTATATGTAAATAATGACAAAAGCATACAAAATGACTAGAACGTTAACTAAATATACAAATAAAATCAAATTCATAACATTAATAGAAATTATAATAGTATCTCAATCAATGATACTAAAATAAGACTTATTCATAGTGGTCCAGTCTCTAAATCCACTGCCTGTATATGTTCTCCACAATGCTGAACAAATCAAAACAGAAGGGCATATACAATGCAGCCCAAAACTACTGTAGATTAATTAAAGTGAGTGGAACCACAGACTGCACAATATTTTTCTTATCGACTGGGAAAAGAAAGCTGGCTAATAGCTTCTGTGGCATGGGATGTTGGATTAGGGAATCAAATGAGTAATGAACATCAGTGACTTGCTCCGAGTGTCTTGGGAGGACTATTAGCAGCATGGATGTGTCCATTTCCTATTGGCGAAATGCATCATTTGGATCCATTGCCTCCGAAGGCCATTTTCTCCATTTAATTGCAAAACTACAGTGATGCCAAAAGCCATCACTTTCCAGTGACCTCCAGGCTCTCATATTAATGCAATTACAATGATCTTTACCTCACAAAATAGAGGCAGAGCTGCTTGAAGAGGAGGCAGAGTTGACTCAAGGAAGCGGAGATGCTGGGAAGATAAGTAGTTTGCGCAGAAGGCGAAGAACCTACAGTCGCACCCTACAGGAACACATGAAGCCGGGGAAGCAATACAGCGCAGACTCTGATCAGCAGAGAGGTGGCACCATGGGTATAAATCTGTCTATCAATCTGTCTGAAAAAATAATATCTGAATCCAAAATCTCTGCTACTGGCCATAATTGGCTTTATGCACAGCTGCACTACTTCCTCAACTTGAGCCAGCTCCTTGTTTCCTGTCTGTCATTATAGGACAAATTGATTAATCCAGGTATGCCTGACCTCAGTAGTCATGAATTAATCAAGTTCGGCCAATAATGGCAGACAGGAAACAAGGAGCTGGCTTAAGTTCAGGAAGTAGTGCAGCTGTGCATAAGGTCAATTATACTGATAAACCATAGAAACAGATACTCGTACTAATCAGATGCGCTTATTTGGTGGTCTGTTTTTTATAGTCAAGCAAACATGAATATATTGTGTTTTAGACTCCAAAACAATTCTGTTTGCATTGTGTTTTACATTACAGGTGCCATGGACCTAAAGAACACACCACATAGATGGAACATCTCTTCAATTGTATTTGGGATGACCTTGATGTAAGGCTTCATTTACTCTAAGGCCTGTTTCACACCTCATACATAAGCAGTGTAAGATTAAGCCATGTTTACGCATATGCTAGGGTTCGTGTACAGTGTGCATGACAAATTTCGTATATTACAGTATGTGCATAGTGTACATGAAGAGTTCAGATGCAAAAGCCTCTAAATGCCATTTGAAATTTTCTTCTAAAATGACCATTTTTATCAAGCTTGTATATTTAAGTTCAGTAATTTCACTTAAATGACAATTAATAGGTTATCTTCATTGCCATTTAAGTGAAATTACTGAACTTAAATATACAAGCTTGATAAAAATGATCATTTTAGAAGAAAATTTCAAATGGCATTTTGAGGCTTTTGCATCTGAACTCTTCACATGTTTTCTTAACGCAGACACATTGATTCTTTAGCACTTATTAGTTTGTCCACATGGTGGCAACAGTGCTACGAGGACCATTGTTTCACAAGGTAATTAAATATAATTTTTTGCCTTTTTGTCTTGGACCGCCTGTGGCTGTGTATGCGCAAAGGTGAAATGGGTATACTTTGAAAGGTTATGTGTATGCGTGTCAGATTTAATGAATAGAGAGTGTTTGAAACCCAAAATTCCAGAAACTTTCAGTGTATCTCAGATATATTGTCTAAAACAAAAATCCATCACTACATTAGTATATATTGCAAAAGAGTATATATACTATACAATTATATATTATAGAAAAACAGAGAATCTGAAAATTATGTAACCTGTTAACCCTTATCACTCTTAAAAAAGGACAACACTTAAGGTCTTTGTATTTAAGGAAATATAAATTTTTTATATGGAAAACTATATATAATTTTTTTAATTCACTTCTCAACTAATCATTTATGCTGTGTTTTTTGGGATTTTTTTAGAGTTTTCTGCCTATTTACTGCACAATTACATAACTAGGCCATAAATTGGTACATGAAAAATGCTTTTTTAAAGAAAAAAAAAACACTTAAATTATGATGATAATTAAATCTAAACAGTTTTTGGACATTGCTCTATGTGTTAGGGATAGAATACTACCATTTGGTGGTTAGTCGAAAAACAGTTAATTCTTATAGTTAAGGAATTAAAGTGCAATGACCACATCTATCCAATAGGGGTCCATAGAGACCCATTCATTTTCACTTCATTTTTCTTGATGCTTCAAATTCTCCTCACAAATTGATATATATGATATATATATATATATATATATTTTGTGAATTGCACAAAATATTTTTGTCAAAATTAGAGTTTGGTGTTGTTGTCTGATAGATTTTGAATTATTTGTTTTTGCAAATTATTATACATACATTTGCATAAACATTACAAGTCAGCACTATGACATGACTGTAATCACACACTATTCATTTCAGAAAATTATTTATCAACAATTATTAATTTTTTAGAACAAGAGATTTTAGAACAAAATAAATTTAATAAACCAAGTAAATAAACCAATATAATACAAAACAACAGCACCAATAAACTGTAATGAACAGGATGCATACATGTGTGTGTGTGTGTGGCTGTGTGTGTGTGTTTGATAGCTCGTTCCACTTTGTGTTTATGCTCAAGGACCAGACCTTGATTTAAATGTAATTTTTCTTTGATTTATGACAGTTTTGTTTGTTTTATTAGCCAATTTCTGTAAAAATGCTCTCTGTTGTAGTCATGACATATGTATGTTTGTGTGTGTGTGTATGAGATAGAAAGTTTGTTCTACTTTCTATTTATGCTCTAGGACCAGACATTGGTTTATAAGTGGAACATGTCAGATTTATAATGGATTTACTTTAATTTTTTTAACAAACAAAATAAAAAAAGTAATTGAGTCATGAGTTTCATGGCCCTGAGATGAAGGGAACATTTTTAAAAAATCAAGGAAAAGTCCAGTGGGGTCATACTGTATTTACCCCAAAGAGTGATTAAGGGTTAATATGGTTGCCAGAATAAAAATGCACTGCTTACATCTGCGGGGTGAAGCATGGAAGAAAGACTTAATTTTAACCACGGTCATTTAGAATTATGTACAAGACAAATACTTATTGTGCTCATGAATGTGACATTGTTTTGCCTTTCAGACTTTTCGTTCTGGTGGTTCTGAACTTGGGGCTGTTCTTTAAACTTTGGGCCATGGAAGATGTTGCTCATCGTATGTATCTGAACACCAGGCACAGAATGAAGGAGAGAGTAGTGTCTAGGTAAAGGTGCTTTCAAAAGACATTGTATTTTGTCTACAAACAAAATTGACTTACTAATTGTTTTTATGTAGTTTGGCACCTGACCTAGGGCACAGACAGGGTATGCCACACAGAAGTCAAGAGGAAACACATCTACTGAAAGCAGTACTGCAGGACTCCATTAATCTTCTTGAACAAGTATGTTTGAGTCCCATTCTGTACCTTATTAAACCCATCCTATGACATGTAAACGGTGGTTGTACACCGTTACTCATCAGTGAGACTTTTTTCCTGTCTAATTTAGCAGTTCTTGACCAGAAATGTTCATTTTTTGGTGTTAGTCAAAACTACTGCTACATGAAGGGGTTACATTACATGTGTCATCTCTTTTGGCTAAGAGGTCTATTATGTTATTTATATTTCTGCTGCTTCCTTCTTCACAGCTACGCAGTTCTCTAATGGTGCTTCAGCAGAACTTTCAGGTCTACAACAGATCCTCCTCTCAGCTTTAAAAGGCATTGGGTTTGGTGACCTGATAACACAAGGGTATTCTTCCCATAAGACCTGTCCTCGCGATGTTGCCATAGGGCTAGTCACCCCAGGGCAGACTCGTAGCCATGTTCATCATCTCTCTGGGCTTTTTTTGTTGTGGTAGGATGTTTTTTATTGTCAAAGCTGTTTCTGTCTCAGATGGGATCGTTGCACTAGCACACTAAATCTTGAATTTGCTAACTTGAACTTGAAGCTGTAGGAGAAAAGTCTTTTGCTTATTCTTCAGAGTTGATATTGTTGGAGTGAAGGTAACTGCATTGTAGCAGGTTTAAACACAGAGTTCTCATGATCATGTTCTGAACTGCTGGATGCTAATTTGATGTCCATTTTTTTCTGGACTTCAACAAAAGCATTAATTCTCAAATATGTAATGGATTGAGTGCAGTTGCACACGTCCTTCATTTTGATTATGGAGGGGGCAATGCAGGCCCGTTGCCTCCAGTTCACATGTTAAAGATCTGCCTAAATGTGGCTTTTTTGTCTTGATTGAATGCTCTTGTCTTTAGATACCTCTAAGAATTTGTAAATGATTGCACCTTAAAACATTATTGATGCAGGGATCACCATTGACAAATGATTGTGCATATTAAAGCTGTAGAATGTTTGAAGTTCTGAATGCTCATCAGGATTTTAATAATGTGTTACAGTACCGGTTCATATGGAGAAGATAAAATCTCTGACGTTTACTGTAAATGAGGAGTTATGTTTTACCTATAAATTGTTTACACGTCTTTAAATACCACTTTTGGTTGTTCAACAGCTTTTAGGGACTGTATTGTTTCATAAAGTAAAATAAATGTATGATTTAATTGTTTACTTGGGAAAATAAAAAATTGTCTGGTAATACTCAAGCATTCCAAACTTTAACAGAAAAACATTAGCTGAATGTGTATAGATATATATTAAGAGATTTCTTCTGAAACTATTTATAAATAAAATTCAAATGTTCATGTGAAGTTGACATTTTTTAATTTAATTTTTCATTCAAGATTTTTTTTAATGATCTTGTTAGCTACTTATCAGATATGTAGTCATAATGTTGTATAAAACATCTGTGCATTAAGTAACGTTTATAATCAGAGGAAATGAAAAGTTGCCACTGACGTCAGGACAATAAAGGCGGTCTATTCGACACACACGCGCACACACAGCGCGTGCTTTCTGTTCACGGTTGCTGTGTATTTTACGCGACTTCCTGGTGCTCTTCGTAGATTTGGACTGTTTTAGTGTTTCTTGTGCAGGTGCTCGTCGACTGTGGAGTTCACCCTGATGATGAAGCAGAGTGGTAAACATACTAGAAGGTTCCAATACCGAGAATGAGACTAGACAGCTGACGCTCATACTGACAGCACTTCCGAAAGGATAGGAACTACTACAATATGACTGTTTAGTGTTGTAAGTACGAAACGTCGCTTGCCACATGCTACGTTTAGTAACATAATATCCCTATTAGATTATTTACATATTAGTTACGTTACTTTTGTTGTTCGACGTAGACGGACAGTGTCGTTTATCAGAACAAACGACTTTACATCCTACATACAACATTCCAGTCTAGTACCCTGCCCGTAAGAAAATGTAAATTAAATGTTTATTTTTAAAATATATTCCTAATGTACTGCCAAAATGTACTTTCTTTTGTGTATGTAACGTTATGTTTGTAGTACAAGGTCATTGGTTCGATCCCAAGTGAATGTATGAAGAGATAAATTGAATAGGCCAATCTTGTATGAATTATACGCTTTGGATGATGATATTAGTCTAATAAATCGAGACATGAGATCTAAAATTTTAATTTGGTTTCCTCGCAGGAATGAGACCCGCCCTCACCTATGTTTTCTAAGTTGACGTCATGAGGAAGAGATCCAGTCGAACACTGGATCAGGACGATCCTCTGTGCTGTTGTGAGTACATTGATCGCCATGGCGGGCGCAGTCACATGGCAGCGTGTTGCTGTGACTGTGAGGATTTGGATGAGGCTTGTGACAGGTGAGCGAGGGGCCACTAAAATAGCACTTTGGATTCATGGATTTCTATTTGTTTTGATTAAAAAGAAAATATACCTGGTTTGCTTAGCGTTCACACTGGTCGGACAGATTTTATGATATATATTTGAGACAGAACTTTCCAACCATTCAAAACAATGCTCTGTTCTGAGTTAAATGAGCTCATTGTATCGTATGGCCTACATATGATGGCATCTTAATCACCTGAGAACTCACAAACAGCTTATAAAATGTGTAAAGGTGTCAAAACAGCAGCAGGAATTCTGAGATGGTCCTGCAGAACATGGAATCCAGGGGGAGGAGTTAGATCCAGATCCAACTCCTCCCACCTTACATATACCTAATCCTACCATTTCCACCCCCTGGATCTCATGTACTGCAGTGAGGTGCTACTGGGAATTACTCCATTGCACACACAAAGAAACATCTGCTGCAAGGAGATGGTGTTTTTCGACTCCTGTAGTACCAAACTGTAATGGGCCACCTAGCTCTTATTAGGAGAAAAATGTGATAGTCTTCTTGAGCACTCTGTCCTTTATTGGGAGGATGCATCTTGTGACTTGACATCACGTCTTGTTTTTGTTGAGAATGTCTTTGGTCCATGTTGCAGATATATTTCAGTCGAACTGCACCAGAGTTCACTTGAAACCCCTGAAAATGTGGGTTTCAGTCCAGTTGTTTTGAGCGTGCCAATTATATTCATTTATATAAATTAATAATTGGCATAATTAATAATTAATAACTGGACTGTATCACAAGAGATGTAAATGCAAACGAAATGTAAACGTCACCGACGTTTCACGCCTTGTGACCTAACAAAGGGCGCCAATGTGGGTGTTCACACCGACGCGTAAAAAGCCATGCGTAAAAGCGTCATTTTTCCAAAAAAACGCCACGGATTCGTTTTTTAGTTTGACGCGCCGCGTCAGAAACTATCCGACGAATGAAATTGGTGCTTTTGCTCACGTGTTTGGAGCTTCTGAGGAGACAGTAAAATACTACTCGGGGCGCTCAAACACAAAGCAGTCTTGCCGAGCACACATATGCAACGGTGAAGAAGAAATACCAAAGGGGTAATCCATCAGCCGGAAGTTGAAGCTGCCTCTGGGGGCCGCCATTGTAGCGGGCTATCTCCTGCTGTTAGCATCCCATTGACTCCCATTCATTTTGGCGTCACTTTGACAGCGAATAACTTTACATCTGAGACGTCCAAAGACTCCGTTTATCCATTATTTATTCCTAAAGAAACACGACAATGTATAAAAGGCTCCATTACTTTATATGTTACGTTATGGCTACGTAGAAGCCGTTCTTGTAAAAATAGGCTAAAAATTGCGTCATAACCACTCGACTGTCCGTCGCACAGAGAATTACCGTATACACAGGAGGAGAAGCTCGCACAGCCTTGCAGGCAATCTTTTACTGTCTTAAAGTCAGCCCATGGCATAAATAGAAGCTAAATGACAAAATAACTAATCAGAATACTTACCAAAAGTTGTTCCAGGTCGCGCTTCGCCGTCTCTGTGCACGATTAAAATTTCTCTTGGCACAGCTATTATAAGTCAGTCAGTTTGCTCACGTGACATCTATCTCATCAAGCTCAGTTTGAGCCTGCGCAGAATGCTTGGCTATCAGTAAGTGAGTGCCCATGTTGAGCTTCAACTCTCTCCGTTGAAATAAGACGAGGAAGATGCAAAGCAAGATAAATGTAGAGCTGCTGTTCTCGTTGGTGCTAGAACATAAAGAACTAAATGACAAACGTGACAGGGACTACACACATCTTGATAAAAGAGAACTGTTATGGAGTGGTATTGCATGGCAAATGGGCGCCATCTAATGTCAGGAAATGAATTTGCATGTTCACTCGACTCATCGTCAGCAGAAATCGCTTGGGTGTGAACACGAAAACGCGGTTGAAAAGCGCTGACGAATAATGCGCGCTGATATTCGTCCCGGTGTGTGTGGGCCTTAAGTTATGAAAATTAACAGAATTGTTTTTTGGGGTGAACGAACCCCTTTAAGTATAGTAAAATGTGTTAAATGAAGAATATGATAAAATATTTTATTTTCCAGATGGATGAAGAAGGAGTCTCAAAATCCAGGCTCTCTGTCTCGGGTAGTTGCCACGATCAGTGATCGTCTGCGGGTGCCCTGGATATCTGGTGCCCAACAAGTTGATCTATCGTTGATCCCTCCTCTTATTCTCCTTCCTGTTTTTTTGCACATTGCAGCTTTGCACTACCTGCTGGGTATTGTAGTGTTAACAGCGGTGCCTATCATGGTCATTTGGTACTACTACTTTACTCACCGAAAGAAAGGACGCACTTTATTCTTCCTCAGCTCTCGCCCTCTTCTCCCTCTTCTACATGTTCTACCTCTTCATCACCAAAGTCGTCCCTCGCGGTGATGTGAATCATCTTCAGTTGTGCGCTGTGACGGCGGGTGTTGCTCTTACAGTCATTTGTCTCATAATCACCAAGAGGGGGCCGGGCTACGTCAGGCCTCTTCCGTCTGACACTCATAGTACAGTGACCTATCACAAACCACCACCTGATGTAGATGCTGCCTATCTAAACGGAGAACAGCACCAGGTGGTGATAGCCAATCACGCTGGTCCTCCTCAACAAACTAATGAATCTGGGACAGCACAGGAGACTGTTCAGAAGAGGAACTGGTGTACAGTGTGCAAAGTGGTGCGTCCACCGAGAGCCGGACACTGCAGGATCTGTGGAGTCTGCATCCTGCGTCTGGATCACCACTGTGTCTGGTGGGTGCCTTATTCAAGAGGGTCTCAGTTATTATTATATAATTAGTTAATTCAATAATAATACATATTAAAGGTGCAGTGTGTGACTTTAGCGGCATCTAGCGGTTCGGTTCCTGTAACATACTCTCAATGACAAGAGTACTAATCAGCTGTTCACAAACGTAACCAGCACATTTATCCCCACATAGCAAAGACATAACACAGCGATGGAGTACAACTAAGTTACATGAAACGATCCAACTACATATTTTACACCACTGACAAGGGGAAAGTCACTACTCACGGTGTCTATGGCTAGCTTCTAGCTTACTGCGGCTTCTTTTTCAAGGTAGTGGCTAAACGCATTCTGTAGCGCTGTTTATTCGCTGTCGGCTACGGTAAAACATGACGTCACAATATGTCAACCTTCATAGATAGGTAATTTAATAGAAAATTATTACACATTGCACCTTTAATTTCATCTTTAGGTAAAATGTTTGGGCAAAAATAAAAAGACAAAACTAAGCATAAAGAAAATAAAGCCTGTAATTAGCATCATTAGTTTTTTTGCATTTAATTAATTTAAACCCAAACAAAAAATTAAATACTTTTTCTCTCCAAGTTCTTATTATTGTAGCATGAAAAATATCAAATTTTGCAAAAAATAAAAGGGAAAATAAGATATTTAAAGTGCTTTTTACATTTAAGTCATCAAATATAATTATAATCATTTTTATAATTAATAATAATTTTATAATTTGAAATATATGAGAGCATGAAGCATGAAGATCAAATTTTACTAACAAAAGGAAAAATAAATATTTAGTAATTTGTACATTTAATTTAATTTAAAACATTTAGTAATTTAATTAATTTTATTTGTATTTATAAAACTGGCATCTGCCTTTAATTTATGCTGATTGTAATGTATGTGTTGTGTACATAATATGTTTTATTTTAAATTTAATTTAAAAACGTTTTGCAATTCATGTACAAGTTATAAAATAACTTTTATGATTAATTGTTTTATAATTAGATATTTTAAATGTAATAAATATTAAATATTTTAATTTAATTTCACATGAAAATGTCACAAAGCAAAAAAGTTAATGGTGCTAAAATATGGTACATTTTCATGCAATATTTTTCAAGTACACTTTTTTTGTCATAAATGTATACATTAGCATTACCAGCATTTTGAGAAATTATGTATTACCTGGCTTTGTGTTTCTTGTACGTTTGTTAATTGGACTTTTAGTTTGCATTTGACATGGTTCGGTTTGTGATCGTTCCTAGGGGTGTCTTGTTTGCCTTTTATTACCGCTCTAGTGTTCAAAATGTTTCTGTGTTCCTTTTCGAGTCGATCAGTTTTTTTTTTCATGTGTGTGTCCTGTGAAATCTCTTGTTCTTCATGTAAACATGTGTAACGGAGACAGTGAGTTGACAGTCTCACCCTTTGTATTCTTCTTACTCTGTGTAACTGATATGTGTAAATGAATCTCCAGGTCTCAGTTCGGTGTCTTGTTGGTCATTTTGTTTTTGTGGTAGGATCAACAGCTGTGTGGGACAGGCCAATCACCCCAGTTTCCTTCTGATGCTTGTTTTCTTTCTACTGACGTCGCTGTACGGGATCAGTTTGGTTCTTCGAAGCGTGTGTCCCCATCAGAGTGTGATGACGGCACTGTTCTACTGTCCTGACGTCTACAAGGAGTACAGGTGTGGATTCTGCTGTTTAAACCTTTCTATTCACCACCTCAATTCCTTCCAGTTCATTAGTTATTCATGAAAAAAGATGATTTTCTTTTCTGGAAAGTCACTTTAAAATAGTAAATTTAATGGAAGTGTGTTGTCTTTTTATTCGTGTTAACTGCTCCAAATGCACTGTATCAGTGTTTTGCGGATTTCCCAAAGATCATCTGCCATTTTACACACACACAGTAGTGTATATATATATATATATATATATATATATATATATATATACTAAGTGTGTGTGTGTAAAATGGCAGATCTTTGGAAAATCTGCAAAACATTTTAATATATACTACAATAGTTTATATTAATACTATTATATTCTATTGTAGTATTTATTAACATTTTGAATTGGCTTTATTTTATAAATCCTTTTTTATTTTAATTTAAGTTTTAGTAATTTGTTTTATTAGTTGGCTATTTCATTTCACTCTTAGTAACTAGTACTTCTCAACTCAAACTTTTAATTAATTATTTCAGTTAGTTGTCAATGCTACATTTCTTAATTTTGTAAAAGTTGAACATTTTAATTTTTTTATTGTATCTCAATTTACAAAATTAAAACAATACACAGACTAGCTATAGATAACTAACAATTACAACTCAAATTAAAAGAGCTAAATTAAAGTTTCTTTAACATGGAAGAAATTACACATCACCTTTGCATTCGGCATGAGACGGAAATTGCAGTAGTCATTTCTTCCCTATTGTGACGTGTCCAAGTTTTCAGCAGCACTGGTTCTGGAAGTGTTTTTTCTATTCACTTCCCCCATGGGGATTTGTAAAAGTTTTTGTGAACGCGCTATAAGCCATGAACCAAACCCAACCAGCAACGAGGTGAATCACAACATTACAATTAGAGCCAGACCGATATATCGGCAGACCGATATTATCGGCCGATATTAGGCATTTTCCAAAATATCGGTATTCGGCCGTTATAATGGCCGATAAATGAATATTTAAAAAATAAAATAAAAACGGATGAAAACACGCTCTAACCATGTCATGAGTGTTGGAGGTGTATAGTTTGTCCACCAGAGGGCACTCTACACCGTCCCTGTTGGCAACACTCGTCTAGTTAGTCACGAGACATACATTGCTTGAATAACAATTTAAAGAGCATCTCCATCAGTTCTCTTAACTCAAATAAGCATGACAACATTTGTGACCATCATGTCCAGTATTGCTGCTGTTAAATAAGCCGAGAGTGAAGCGGAATTAGCTAGTTATAGTTACGTTATGTTGTTACAGTGTAGTTGACTGACTGTCCTTTTAACTTTTGACAATGTGACTGAAGTATTTCTTTAATAGCGCGTGACAGTTATAGCAATGAGACGTATCATCTCTCCTTGGCCTTTTATATTGAAAATGTGTGTTTTACAGTTGCAGTATGACGTAATCCATTGCTAAATTATGGCTCATCATAGACTAGCATGACATTTTCTTCTAAAATGACCATTTTTATCAAGCTTGTATATTTAAGTTCAGTAATTTCACTTAAATGACAATTAATAGGTAATCTTCATTGCCATTTAAGTGAAATTACTGAACTTTAATATACAAGCTTGATAAAAATGATCATTTTAGAAGAAAATTTCAAATGGCACTTAGAGGCTTTTGCATCTGAACTCTTCACATATATATATATATATATATATATATATATTGGATTTTAAAACCCAAAAACATTTGTATCGGTATCAGCCTTCAAAATTCTTTATCGGTTCGGTTCTAATTACAATCTTTGAATAAATGACAGAATTATTAAGTGAACTACTCCTTAAAGCTTCAGTGAGGGAAAAAACTACAGTACCATCCCATTAAAGTGTTGCGAACTGCATAAACAATAGAGAAATATCAAACTACAAACTATATAATTATGGGCTGATGGCTTCAACAGAAGCTAAAACCATTGATTAACAACTCGAAGCTCACAACAATCTGTCTTTTAAGATTTATCATTAATGGAGAAAAGACAGGTTGTCCCGTCCTCGCACTAGTAAACGCCATCCGAGAAGAGATCTCATTACAAGAGGGAAGGGTAGTTATTTTGATTAAAGATAATGAGGGCACATGAAAAAATATAAACAAATAAATGACATGTTGACCAAATTTTGTTCCTCAAGTTTAATACAACAGCGTTTTTAGTATTTATGGTAATCGACCGGTGTGTATGTCTTTCTGTCGGCCAGTTCTGCTCTGTGTTTCACCTGTGCCTGGTACAGCAGTATTGTGACGGGAGGTTTGCTGCACCTGCTGATCTTACAGCTCATCAACGTCAGCTTAAATGTGACCGAACGTGAGGCATGCCTGGCTCTGAGAGAGAAAACCTCTCGCAGACGTCTCTGGGGTCTGGTCATTCGACACCGGCACCTACTCCCGAGGTTTCTGTAGTAACTGGACTGAATTCTTAACCATGAACAAGGCTTCAGAGCTGTCAAACCATAAACCATCAGATCTGGTGTAGATATTAAACTGGCAGTGTCTGCTGATGGAAAAGTCTGCCTTTAAAGTGAATTATCACTCTTATCCTACAGTGAAGTATAATGTTGTGCTTCTTAATGCCTTCAGCATCCATTCCGGAGTCAGTTTTATGGCTTGAAACGTTGTGGTCAAGGTCTCATCAAGAGTCAGGTAAATATGTGGAACAGTAGATGGCAGTGTTGTAGTATAACATCTCTACTAGTGTAATTTAGTATCGAGTGCTTCATTACTCGGGCGTGAAGATTATTTAAGGAGAACTTCACATAATATCAGGTCATGTGTAAACGCTATCCACCGCAAATCAATTTTTTTTTCTCTAATACAAATTTTATTTATTCATATCACTCAAAAGGAACCATTTAAAAACTTTCATTTGTATTTATTATTACAATTTTGCAAGGTTTTATTTGTTAATGTTAATTTCAACATTTTAAACACAGTTTTAAAATGAAATTGATCTGTTGGCATTAACGAACTAGCATGAACAAACAGTAAACAAATGTATTTTTATACATTCAAAATTAAATAAATGCTATAAAAATGCTACTCATTGTTAGTTCATGTTAGCTAATGCATTAACTAATGTTAAATGAGACCTTATTATATACCCAAAATATGCATTTCTGGTTTGCATTCACTGGCAGTTGGATAAATTATGTATTGTAGTCTAATATTTGATCTCAATTCCAATGTGAATGCACAGTCAATGTCAAACATTATTAAGTGCCCTTTTGGGACATCAGAAGTGATGCAACAATGCATCTATATTCAGACATCACAGCTTTAAAACTGTCCTCCCAGTATGAATGTTTTATGTTGAGCTTCATGTTTGTTGTTCTCTCTCTCTCTCTCTCTCTGTGTATGTGTGTGTTTTCTTTTCATGTGCTTCAATTGAGGATAAATCTATGCTGCTTACCACCCAGCTACATTTCAGTGTTTTTGAATCGGTTTCCTTCCATTAAATGCCTTCTAAGCACAGAAGCAGATAAAGAAGCCGGATGTTTATTTGTCTCATGCGAGACGGTTTTATAATGTAAAGCATTTCATTCTCAAAGTTGTTCAATTAAAATGTTCCATAGAAAAATAAACAAGCGTAAAAGATTAAACACGTTGGCTCATCAAGCTGCAGATGTTGTCAGTGTCATTTAATGGTGTGATTTAAAGCTTGGTCTTTGCAGCCTGTGTGCTGGTTAAAGAGGATTTACGGACCGCCACAGGGAGTCAATAGGGGAGGCGCGGAAGTCAGGCAAAATCTCTGAGACTTTACGTCTGAGTTGATCTCTGCGTTCCTCTCTTTCTTTCTCCTCTCGTAAGACAACAGGAAGACGCCTCCAGCTAGCAAAACACTTCTTGACAGCTCTCCTACAAAGCCCAGAGAACCAAAGTCAGAACAAACTTTAAGTTCTTTATAACTCCACAAGTTCATCTTTATTTGGCCTTATGGTGCAGTAAACGGTCACATTCACACTAATATGAGGTAAAGACCTGCTGTTGTGCTCCTCTGCCCGCTGCTCATTGTCCCAGGCTGTTATTCGCTCTTCTGTAGCGTGATCTAGCAGTGCCGTGAACGCCTTCCTCTGGGTGTGTATCCTGTGGAACTGCTCGGCTCGTGCTTCCAGGATACAACGCAGATCTTTTAACTGGTAAGCATTGAAATCAAAGGCAGAAAATTGCTCATACTTTAAGTATAGGTATAAATATTAAGTATAAATATTAAAATTAGGCACTTAAAGCAACACCAAGTAACTTTTCCTCTGTGGTCGCCCTACAGGTTGGAGGCGGAATTGTCCATTACGGCTGTGGTGAATAATTGAGCCAACTGTCGCACACACACTCGTTGTCTATCCAGAACCGGCTTTGGAATGAGCGATGTCCACAGACAAGGTAGAGTGTTGCATGATTTCATGAAAGTATGATGTATTGCGACATCAGAAATGAAGAAAAACAAAATAATGACTATTGTAGTGCTTGACGTAAAGCAAGTCAAACTTGTAGTTTTCTTACAGTATGTGTCATTAGATCTACAGAAACTTGACCCGATCTGGCAATCTTGCATAGCGTGGTTATAGAAGATACAGGACCGCAAAGCAGGGGCGGATGTGCCTTCCACCCTGTTACGACTTGATGAACCACTGAAACGATTTTGGAAACATTATTTTAAGGTAAATAAAATCATACTTAGTGTTGCTTTAAATATGCAGTGATCTCTTTTAGCTTGGGCCAGTAAGAAACCACTCAGAAAACATAAGTAACCACATGGCCAAGTCCCTGTTGGTGAGTTCTGATAATTTCTTCAGAAAATGTAAAGATAATAAATGTAGTACAATTGATTTTTTTTTATGTATTAATTTAATGTTAATTTTAATTTCATTTATTACAAATACACTACCGGTCAAAAGTTTAAGATCTGTAAAAAAAATTTATGTTTTTAAAAGAAGTCTCTTCTGCTCACCAAGGCTGCAATTTTTTGATAAAAAATACACAAAAAACACAGTAATATTGTGAAATATTATGACAATTTAAAATGACTTTTTTATGTTAATATATATTAAAATGTAATTTATTCCTCTGAAAAAAAGCTGAATTTTCAGCATCATTACTCCAGTCTTCAGTGTCACATGATCCTTCACAAATCACTCTAATATGATGATTTTATGCTCCAAAAACATGTATGATTATTATCCATGTTGAAAACAGTTTTTTACAATTTTATTTCAGGATTCTTTGATGAATAGAAAGTTCAAAAGAACAGCTTTTATCTGAAATGGAAAGCTTTTGTTACATTAAACACTACCCTTTAAAAAGTTTGGGGTCAGTAAGAATTTGTATTTCATTTTTGGGGAAATAAATAAGAAATCAATACTTCTATTCATCAAGGATGAGTTACATTGATGAAAAGTTACAGTAAACACATTTATAATGTTAGAAAAGATTCTAATTAAATAAATGCTGTTCTTTGAATTTTCTATTCATCAAAGAATCCTGAAATAAAAAAAAAAATATATATATATATATATTTACAACAAACAAACAAATATTTGTATTAAAGTTAATCAATAAATACTTAATGTATTATAAATATATTTATAAAAAGCTGATAATTGGCTATTATAAAAAATAAGTGACATTTAATTGAATTTATTATAAACAAAATTAATTATATGCCTCTAAATGAATTGCCTTTTAAATATGTTTTTTAAAGACTTTAAACTAACAAATACATACAGATATAAAAATGAATAAACAATAAATATGTATTTAATTTATTCTGAATAAATAAACATTTTAGTAAAGTTATAAGACACTTGTAGCGATACCAATTTTAATTATAATATGCCTCAAATTGTTTAATTTATTATAAAAAATACACTTATGTTTATGAAAAATATTAAAATAATGAATTATTATAAATTAATGTACAATAAATCGATAAGACTATTTTGAAAAACAAATATTAATATTAAAATAATTGATAAATTAAACATAGCAGTATTATTCATTATTAATTAACCAAATTATTTATAATAAGTCGATAATACACCTTGTGGCTGTCTTCAAATCTGAATATTTTCTAATCATTGACAAGTAATGCGTGTATGTGTGTGAGGGGTGTTTTACCCTCATCCAGCTCCGCACGGCCCTCCGAAGGAGGATCCGGTGATACAGCTGGTTGGCACTAGCCTCTCTCTCTGCGTGGGCTTCATCCACACACTGCCGCCAAGAGCAGAAGCAGCTTCTCTGCAGAGTCAGTGTGTAATGATCCACCGCTCTCTGGAGGAGACCGAAAGCCAAAAGCACCCGAACATAAATAACTGCCAAATTTAATTAAGTGTCATCTCATGCACTCCCATGGTTTATATGGATCGCAAACTTTCCCTGCTGACTTCCTCTGAGAACTGTAAAGATAGAGGCACATGCAACTAATTGGACCTTGAGGTTTCTGTTCTCATAAATGTGGATCAATATCTAAACAACAATGCAAATCCTGAATTCAAAGCCATTCCGTCATCTGTTTCCCTCTCAGTGTCTTTCCTCATCAATCTCCCCCTCTCAGATATCCGCTCTGTTCATTTATTTTGAAAACAGGTGGTTAGCCAGGTGGAAACGCAACAGTATACTGTAAACATCATTAAAATTTGGGGAACGGACCAAGAGTTAATGCAATGCAACAGCTGGTCTTCCTGTCTGTGTGTGAGCGGCCATAACTATTTGGATGAATAATTGAGTGTGCGAGAATCTGTCTGGAAAACCAGACGAATGGCCCGCATTGTTACTGTTGGTCATGAAAGCGTGTGTGTGTGTGACCTGTGTGTTGACATGGCTTTGCTCCAGCAGGAGTTTCCATGGTGCCAGGCCTCGGTGCAGTAACAGGGTCCTGAGGTAGTGCTGGGCCGCCACCCTTGACAGTTCCTGTTCCCGTTCTGCTCTCTTCTGCTTCTCAAGCTCCCTCTAAGTTCATATAAACACAACCACGGTCTCTTAAAACGAATAAACTAAAAAGCTGGGTGCAAAAACATGATAAATAAATTAGATTAACATTTTTGTTTACATTTTCTAGATGCGCTTGCTTATGCAAACTCGTTGGCTATGTTGAATGTAGCTAAGTTATTCTGATTGTTTTTTAGCATACTCTAATAAGTTGCTAGGGCGTTCCGGTTGGTTGCACACGGGCAGTTTGGTCCCTAGATGAGGCTTGGGATATTTATTACCAATTCAATCATCCCTAAAAGCTGAAAATCACCAGAACGAGCTGAATTACAATTGAAAATGCACCTCTCCTTAAAGCTACACTGTGTAACTCTTAGTTTATTCTTAGCTAAAAACACTTAGTTCTTTAAAAAATATATGTGCTCATTAATGTATATTTACTTCGTTCAAGTAATAAAGTATTCTCGTGTCGTGAGTGTATAATATGCCATTGAAAATACATACGGGTAAGGGGTTCTAATGTCGGTTGCCATGTTGCCCCTCCATCTTGAAAGTACATTAGCCAAAGAGGGACAAACCCATTAATTTAAGCTTCGCCTTTCGCGTTTACGTTTGAGTTAACACTCATGGACGAGGTCGAACAGGAAGCCATGTAAATCTTGGACTACACTGGCCACCGCAGGAGTTAAAACGAAATCGGAATTGAGAGAAACTAATATTCACTAGATGGTCATGTACCTTTTCACCACTAGATGGGGTGTAGCTTTAACAAGCAGCAAGATTTGAGGCATCACTCATGTACAGAACATAAAGTGCAGCTATAATTTAAATAATCACCATTAATAATAACATAATCTTATGATGTAAACTAAAGCCAATAAATCCATGATAATGTGTTTCGCCACAGACCTTTCTCTGCTGCCTTTTCTCTTCCTTTCTTCCTCTCTACCTCCTTTTGTTTCTCTTCTTCCTCAGCTCTGAGCCTTTCCTCCTCAGCTGCCTTCATTTGAGCCTATAGAACAAAAAGGAGAGGTTTGTGTCATCACATACACAGTTATTTCCATCTTTCAAGGGAAGCAAGTCTTACCAGTTTCTCCTCTTCCTTCTGTCTCCTCTGCTCCTCAATCTCTCTCCTGCGCTCGGCTCGCTGGGCGTGCTCGTTCCTCCATGGCTGAAAGAAACGTAAAAAAAAAGGAAGGTGAGGGATAGAGTTGGGGGTGACAGAGACATCAGTTAAGGGGCGAGATAAAAGGGTCAAAGTGAAGTCCTGCAGCATTTTCTTCTGATCTTATGGTTATTTGGTACAAGTTTGTGTTGCTTGAATTTGCATTCAAGGCGGTATTCCATGTCACACCAACCGACTTTGTGGTGTTTTAAGTCGTATTGCAACCAGAATTAGAAATTAACCAGGGCTTGAAGCATTTTGGATCAGATCTGGTGTGCGTTTCCCAAAAGCAAACATGGACGCAAGTTCCGTTGTTACCAACAGAGGTCAATGGAACTTGCGACCATTTTGTTTAACGATACTTTGGGAAAACGCACCCTGAGCAGGACAATAACTTGTCAGTTTTTCAGTGCGAGAAAATCTCATTGGTCATCTTGTTGTGCCAATGCCACGACAAGCCTCACAGATTGATAAATAACATCATAAATGTTGGATGAGTCGGTTGGGTCTTTTACTCAGCAGAATGTTGAGTTGTGGGGTTGTTAACAACCTCCCGCTGAGACACTCAGACATGTGCGCCAACCCACTCAGATTCTCAAACAACCCTGATTAACGAACAAATATGACTTTGCGACAATGGATTTTGAGTTTTAGCACGTGGAAGAGGTATTGTGCGGTTTTGGTATTGTTCTGGGCTTGCATTGTGGATTATGAGTGTATAGCGATTATGTGCATCTGTATTCAATGCATTAAGCATCAGAGTGTTTAAATCTAGGGCATGGCCATGAAATTAATATTCCATGCTTGGAACCACCATAGTGACATTTTTTTCTAACTGCTTGATTGTGTATGTGTACGGACTGACCTTGTACTGTAGGATGGGGAAGTGCTGAACGACGCAGAGATGATTTTTGGTCGGTGGGGCTGCTGGCGTTTCCCCTGATGCACTCTTTGTTCTGAGATTGTAAGGAGCATGAATATGTGAAATTGTAACTAACAAACATTCTGTCTCCCCCCTCATACACACACACACATGGATAGAACAGCAGTGGGTAGTGAACCTTTGGTAAAAATCTAGTGGGATTACATTAAGCACTTGAAATAAGCAAATATTACATTTTGATCCACTCTGGTGTCTAAGGTGGATTTCTTCCAGTATATTTATTTTGTCCTCTCCATGCAAATAATTCTCACAAAAATAAAAAAGCCTATTTTAAAGGTGCAGTAAGCGAGTTTTGAAAAACCGAGCAGCAAAACACACTTGTAGCCAATCATAAAAATACATTTAGGGATTTATAAACTCAACATAATATATATATTTTTAGGGGAAACGTTGTAACGTTATAAAAGTATTTACTGTTACGTTTGATCAATCTAATCTGTCTAATGTAAAAATCTGTGTAACTCTTTTGGTTTATTCTTAGCTAAAAACACTTAGTTCTTTCAAAAATATATGTGCTCATTAATGTATATTTACTTCATTCAGGTAATAAAGTATTCTCGTGAGTGTATAAAATACATACGGGTAAGGGGTTCTAATGTCGGTCGCCATGTTGCCCCTCCATCTTGAAAGTACATTAGCCAAAGAGGGACATACCCGTTAATTCAAGCTTCACCTTTCGCGTTTACGTTTGAGTTAACACTCACGGACGAGGTCAAACTGGAAGCCAGGTTAATCTTGGACTACATTGGCCACCGTAGGAGTTAAAACGAAATCGAAATTGAGAGGAGCAGAAACTAATATTCACTGGATGGTCATATACCTTTTCACCACTAGATGGGGTAAAAATCACACAGTGTAGCTTTAATGACCCCAACCAATTGAACGGTAGTGTATTTTAAGTAATAATATCTTTTTATGTAAAAACATACTAAATATATTTAAATTGTAACATACATGTGTAAATTATTATTTTAACTGTATAAAATAGTAATATTTTTTAACTGTAATTTGTTTTATTATTCTCGGGGGGGGGCTTTATGCAAAAAACCTACAAACAAACAATTCCCTTGATTTTGGGAATATGCCACTCAAATATGAGGGTACCTTTGTTTTTCTGCACTTCTTGCAGTCTTTGTGTTGGGTTTAGATGGAGAGCATGTGCTTACAGCTTCAGGCGGACCTGTTGCCAACAGTGCCGATTTCTCGGCCTCGTGTCTCAGTTCAAGAATGTTCTGTCTTTCTTGCAGAAGCAGAATATGCTCCTGTTGCTGTTTCAGAAGGCGCCTCTGCTCTGCTACGGTTTGCCGGAGGGCCACATGGCCGTGTTTGATCGGTCCACCACTAAGCTCTGCACCTCCACTCCCGGGTGGTCTTCTGCTGTTGCCCCTGAAGGGCCCGTCGCAGGCTCAGCCGATGAGAGAGCGGCATGACGTTGCGTTATCTGCCATGCTTGGGTGGGCAGGGCCTTTGAACGCCCAGTGCTTTTAGTGGCTTGTGCAGTGGGTGAACTGCTTTCTGGAGCTTCTGGCACTTCCTGTGGTGGAATGAAAAGAGTTTGTGGAATACTTGTATCAGAAAAAAAAAAATATTTCAGCATATGTCATTACCTGATGACTGACGTGCTCCGTAAGATTAGAGTGTTTCAGGCGGGTTGGTAATTGGTGGAGATTTTTCCGCTCCTAGTTTCCCAGAAGTAGCCGCAATGATCAAGGCAGCCATTTTACATCGGGTTTCTTCTTGTTGTCGGAGAAGTTCCTTGCGATGACATTCTACCTGACACCACACAAGCCAATCACTGAGGCAGCGCCTCAAAAGCCTCCTGCGGTCACTCTCCACCGCCTGCTGACAGCGCCTGTGGGAATGACAGATATCACTTAAAACCAGTCTGACTGCCAAGGTCACCAAGATGAATGAAAGCCTTTAATTAACCTTTAATTAAGCAATTAACATGCTCTTTTAGTCTAATCAAGTTTCAAGTTTGTATTTATTTATATAGAACATTTAAAAACAGCAAACAGGGCTGACCAAAGTGCTGGAAAAAAGATAAATAACAAGGACAAACCACACATTCATGACAAAATATCACATTGAATTAAAAGCTAAAGAAAAAAAAAAGGGTTTTAAGAGAGGATTTAAAAACAGTTTGAGATTGAGCCACTGTGATATAAACCGAATCATTTAGTTCAAGTCATCGCTTTTCTTCCAAATGTTTATCAAGCCCTACACTGCAAAAAAAAATGCTTTTCTTAGTTAGTATTTTTGTCTTGTTTCATGTCCAAGTATCAAAAATTTCTTAAATCAAGATTATTTACTAGATGAGTAAAATTACAGAAGATATTATGTCTTGTTTTCCGGGGGAATTAATCAAAATAAAGTGAGTTGATCCTTAAAAAAAGCTGATATATCTGCCAATGGGGTGAGAAAAATAATCTTAGCTCAAACAGAAACAAGATTATTTTTCTTACCACATTGGCAGATAATTTTTCTTGTTTTAAGCAGAAACTCTCTTTATTTTGATTCATTTTCCCAGCAAACAAGACATAATATCTTATGGCATTTTACAACTAATACTAAGTAAGAAAAGCATTGTTTTGCAGTGTATATGACAGGCTTTTATAAATTGAGTTCTCTTGCCTGTGCTCCTGTCTCAGCTCTTCTTCAGTCCTTTCAGCCTCTTTTTCCTCTCTTCTGGACCAAGCAAGAGCCCGCCATGCCCGCCACGCCCTCAGCTGCCTCCTCCAATCACACAGCGCCGCTGCCTTACCCATTTCGCACCCTCCTCTCCATTATCACAGAATACCATGCCGCAAAATGCCTGTGCATGCACTAAAACATATGCAACCAGTCAAAAAACAGTATTTTACAGTCCAGTACTCGCACTTTAAATTGTACTTAGAAAGTAAAGGGCAATACAAGGTAGCTACATGGGTTAAGAGGCAGGTTCAGGGTTAATACAGTTATTATAATAACTATAAAAAGTACATATTATGTCCATGTGGAATAGCACCCCCCCCCCTAAAAAAAGTGATATTTGCATACAATATAATTCAACTGTAATGTCTTCTAACCTGCAAATTAAGAAGGTGAACTTTGACTTCCAGGTTCTTCAGCTTAAGTTGAAGGTCTCTGTTCTGTTTCTTCTGTGCAGAATTATGACATTTTGAAATGACAGAGCACTCAGAGACCTTTTGTTTCTGAAGCTTTTCCCTCTCCCTGTGAAATATTGAAATACAAATGTCAATGCAATCATCCCTTCAAAAAAGAAAAATTATATACAGTGGCCCCAAAAAGTATCTGGACACTTAAAATGTAGTCATGTCATTTCATTAAACAAGAACATATCGAACCAAGTGACATTTATTTAAAAAAAAGGACAAACACACTCTTTAAGAAAAAACATCAACGCTATGTTTTGTTAGGTTTTAAACTATAATACTGCATTTACAAAAAAAAAATGGGTAACACTTTACAATATGTGTGCACTAATAAGCATTAATTCATGCTTAACTAATGCACAGATAATACTGAATTAATGTGTAACTAATGATTATTTAAGCTATTCATTAACGATTACCACATTAGGAACTAATTAAGATGCTGTAGGGTTAATGTATTAGTTCATACATTAATTGTTATTAATTAAATATGTAATTGTGGATTAATTCCATAATAACTAATTTTTTAACTAATAGTGTTAATTAATATGTTAATTACCAGAATGAGCCAAAGCCTTGTATTTCAACTTCCAGATATATGACAGGTACACTAATATGCATTAATACATGATTAATTAATTAATTGTTAATGCAAATTCATGTGCAAATTACTACAATCACTAAATGACTAGTTAATAATGATGTGCCTCAACAAGTAAAGTCATAACATAATGATACCTTTGCAAATCATTAGCTAATGATTAATTAAAGCAGACAACTGGAAGTCGAAGTGCATAGCTTTGACTAATTGTGGTAATTAACACATTAATTTACACTATTAGTTAATAAAATATGTTATTAAGGAATTAATACACAATGACACATTGAATTAATAGCAATTTGTGTATTACTTAATCTATTAATCATATAGACTCTTTATTAGTTGCTGATGCAGTAATCATTTATTAATGGTTTAGTTCTTCATGAGTTATACATTAATTCATGATTATCTGTGCATTAGTTAAGCATGAATTAATGCATATTAGTGACACGTATTGTAAAGTGTTACCAAAACATTTATTTTGACTCTTTCTGGTTGGCTACTGATTCCAAAGCAGTGAAAAATATAGATATTTATTCTCCTTAAATGCACAACCAGATCAAAAAATAATCGTGTGAGCAGTAAAGATGAGATGTGAAGTTAGTTGAGAAAGGGTTCAGATTTGTTTGCAGATGCCACTTTGTTTGATATGTTGACATTCATACATTTTTAATGGTGGTTAGGGTGTCCAAATACATATGTGATTGATGTACATGTTTCGTGCAAGCTGCTCCACACTCCTCTTCTCTTCCATCTCTCTGCGCAAGCGAATCATCTCCTGCTGTATCAGTTCTTCCTGTCTGCGTGCCTGCTGTCTCTTCTTTCTCTGCTTCTCCTGTTCCAGTTGCCAGGCTTCCTCTCGCACCTCCTTTAGCACTTCCTTCTCTTTACGCAGTTTGTCACGCTCCGCACTCTCTGCGCATGCGGCTCTCCTTTACCTGCTTGTGACGCACCTCCATAGTAAGGCTAGGGTTCCTCCCTTTCTTCTTACTCAGCTCAGAGTCTACTTTGAGGTTCTCCATTATTCCACAGTCTAACACATCTGTGTCCATCAGGTCCTGGAGGAAATTGTGCACTACAGAGTTGTCATCTTCCTGCGCTAGGTGAAAGTACATGTCTAAAAAACAAAAGAGAAACTCCAGTTTAGTATTAAATTATAATTAACTATGATTGAAAAAAAAGCTGTAATAAAAAAAAAATACAATTAGATGAAAAATTTAAACTCAAATAACAAACAAAATTAGAAATGTTACTAAAAATTACATAAAAATGAATTATATAAATGTAAAAAATATTACAAAAGGATCTAACAACATTTCTGGAAAAAAAAGCAAATTGATTTTTTTTAAGTAAATAAATAACACTAAAATAACATTGCTTTAGATTTCATGAGATCTTTAAGGTAAACTTAAAGGAAAACAAGGCAGATAATTTGTTCATTTGCACCATCAAAGTTATTATAACTAGGTTGTGTAGTCTTAACAAGTTGTTTGGATTCTGAATCATCCTCTTCCTCCTCGTCATCATCCATTTCAAGCTCCAGACGTAACTTCTGGTTCATCCATTCACTTAGAATAGACTGAGCTGTGGAATACAAGATTGAGGACACCTTAAAATCTTAAGATGCTGATTTTATGCATGAAGTGCTGAATATTATGAATAAATTAAAGACTACCTTCACTGTATGCATCATCATGATCCTGTAGCTGTTCTACGCTCTGCAGCGCTATACTGTTTTTACCACCACGTGGTTTCTTCATAGGAAACACCTCAGCTACAGCGAACTCTGAAGCCATCTCCACCCTCTGAGGAGAATGAGAATACAACAAAAGTTTTAATTACATTATATACAGTTTATATTTGGGTGAACTATCCCTTTAAGTGATTTTCATTAATATTATATGCAAGTAGACCTTCAATATAATCAAGAATACTTCTTTTTTTTTCACAAGGGATGGCATGGCACACATTAATTTTCTGCATTACATGTAGCAGCTATTTAAATGATTGCAATGTACCTTCACCCACTGTTTTATGTCATTCTCATTCAGCTGCACCTGCAATATAAAATATGAATTCAGCTTGCTATGACCATTGTTTCAATTCAAAATAGACACAGTCAAAGTGTTATCAAAAGAGTTTCTGCATTGTTGATGCCTGAACTAGTTTACATAAATGGGATATTTTGTCACACATAACCACACACATCTAATCCCTGACTAATAATATGCCGTCTCACTTTAAACTGGCTTTATTGGACCTAAAGGGGTTTGGATAGCACATTTGAGCTGAATCCTTCTGCTGAGCTACAAATCCATTCATTCATTACTAATAACCAAGGTGCATAACCAAAGATAACCCGAGTGTGACATTTATTTAGATGAATACCTCTGGCTGAATATTGAAAAAGGGAAACTACTAAGAAGCGAAATGTAAAGAAGTGCGTGAGCAAATAGGAAGCAGGTTTTACTCGCCTTATTACTGCCTGGTGTTGTAGTCTTTGTTGTTTTCCAACGAAAAATATCCGGTCTGAGAGCCATGGTCTTTGTACATGGGCATGCGTTTGGATTGTAAGACAATATAATTTTATAACATGTTTGCAAAGTATGTGGATGGTTATACAAAATGTAGCTTCATGAAAACATTCATGTACTTCAGCGAGAAACTTTTCACACAGGAATGGAATTGTGGGATTTGTAGTTTGCGCAAAGTGACGTAGCGTGAGTTGGTGTATTTATTATGTCTATGGTTGGTTCGGTTGTTACCTAAAAAGAACTACTTATCCCAACAAGAGCTGATGAGGACTGAAGCGTCTACTTTGAAACCATGGAAACAGTTGTTACGTCTGTTATCAGACCCAACCAGAGAAGCAACTATGGCCACATAAATATCGTGTTTAAACATGTTCATCTTTATAAATGACAAGCACATTTTTATTCTTTATAAAAAAATAGCATATCAATAAATTAAGCTACTCATAAGTCCACAATAGTAGTTTATATTTTGAATTAGTCAATTGTTTATTTTTCCGTTAACATTTTAACTTTATTCAAAGGTTTAGTAATTTAGTTTTTTTTTGTCATTTTTAAGTTAAATGAAAACGTTAATTTAATTTAATTTCAATCAGTTAACGTTTGCTTTCAATAAAAAAATAGTTGTAATTTTAGTTTTAGTTAACTATCAGTTATCTTAACTATAATAATTCTGAATGCGTTCTGTTTTACAAGCTCTCTTAACTTGACTCAAAAAATTAAACTGCATTAAATAAATTACCCATCGAATAATGCAGTTATATGTTTAAAAATCATAGATACATACAAATAAAAATCAAATGAACGGCTCTGTGCTGTAGAAATATTATGACGTCATAGATGTGAGCCGCAAGTCAAAGCGTTACGAAATATTTCTGCGACTTGAAGTTCTCACATGTCCTGCTTTCTGAAGCAACTTAGAGCAAATAGGTAAGCTTGAGAGACTGTTGCAACGTTTTATGTATTGTCGTATGTGACCTATTTATTTATTCAGTGCTAACAAGTTGTCGCGGCGTACTGTGCTCGCTGTGTTGTTCAACTTGCTCACATTTATATTGGAAATTACATTCAAGTATGAAAACTAGGCAGTGATTTTTACTCATATTTGCATATCAAACACACTGTATCCCTCTGGAAAATAAAGAGGATGAACGTATTGTTTCTGCAGTTAACGAGCTGTCATTTCCTCTCTCTTTAGACCTGAGATACCTTTACATTAGGAAGCTACAGCTCCACAAGTGAGATGAAACTGGAACTGTCACGAGTGGTACAGGGATGTCGTTTGGGGGTTTTGACTGGATTGGGAAAATCAGGGCAGCACTCACTGAGAGTTGCCCGGCTGTCTCCTGTACACTCGCTGTGCAACTGTTCCCCATCTGACCCAGGACACATTACACACTTTAAGAGACCTGCCTTCAGTCACACAAGTGTCTGTGGATAGCCTGTAAGATTGTAGTTATACATTCAGGGTCAGGGATTCACTAAATATTTGGCAAATAGTTTGCTTTTTCGCTAAACATGTTAGTCTGTAAAATGGCATACTTTGCTGACAGATCTAGGTTTGTTCACAACATTTGATGTTGTGACATCTTGAATCTTCATAATCTTCATGGATTTGAGTGTAAGAGTAATGTTTTTTTCTTGCTATCTGTAAAGTGACCTTGACTTTCTAAAAGGCATGATATAATGTAAAATAAATATTATGGGTAAATTGCTATATGGAAGAATCTCGCTTTAAGTTCTGCAGATATTTTTCAGTTTCAGTTCTTCAGCCCTTTTTCTTTTTCAGTGCAGAGCATCAAGAGGTTCTGGAGGAATTCAAAGAGGGTGTCAGAAAGTTTGCAGGTTAGAAGTTCACTCTTTTACTAACTCTTTGTTACTTGCTTTCTCTTGGTTTAAAAGATGGTTGGTTGTATGATTAACCCCTTAACTGTCACTTGCTCGTATACGGGCAATCTAACTTTACTTCACTATATTACTATTAAGTCCTAATCTATTCATGACAAACTACATATCATTGGAAAGGTCTAAGACTCCTAAATAGATATTTTAGGTCTGTTTCTTTCTTACAAATTATGAATGAACAGTAAAATATGAATTTATGACAAGAGTGCGCCTCAAAAAAATCAACGTCATTACAGGAGTTTCTGAGCTTTGTCACAAAAGGTCGACACACACACTTTTAAAAATTGAAACTTTGGTTTTTACTAGTGCTAAAAGTTCATAATAAAACATAATTAGTATTTGTCAATAAAAAAGATAAAATTATATTTTAAAAAGTAAGGTAAGAAGTCCTCTAAAAAGTATAATATATTATATATATAAATATAATTTTTTTTATTATAATATCACATATTTTAGTAGTTATCATAAATTAGGTATCATTTGAAAGCTTACGAACTCAGAATTCATCCTGTGAAAACCGTTTTGAAATTGGATGTTGCGTTACCATAGAAACAGTATTTTTTTATTAGGCCCCTCTTTGGGCATCATCTTTCATAATTTGTTATCAAAACCTTTTCTAATCTTGAGAAAACACATATTGTCAAAGGTCTGAGTCTCAAGGTTCCATATTTAGTGACAGAAGTGATATTTGGATAGAAATTTATTAATTTGTTATGGCAAAATGCATACAATTTAATTCAATGGCACCCGGTGGCTATTTTTGGTACTACGACTAAACAAAATCTCATGGGAACTTCAATTTTTATGATATCAACTTCAAATTTGGAACACAACTTGGTTAGATATATAGCTTTCATTTATAGTAATTTTATAGTAAAACTTATTTTGTAAAATATTTATTTCATATTCAAACTTAATAATAATCACGAATCACTAGTAATAATCACTCTTTCACTTTAGTAATAATCTGCTGATTGTTTTCTTTAAACAAGACCAAACTTCGGTCTATATTCCAAAGCATTCTTGAATTACAACCATTTAACTTTGTATAGTGCATTTTAATGTCAATTATCAAAAAGGGGGGTGACGGGTAAAGGGTTAAAAACAATCTTTGCATAAAAAACAGTAATAGTTACTTTATCTGACAATTTACTTTTTTCTCACAATTGCAAGTTTATATCTCACAATTTAGGCTTTTTTTTCACAATTGTGAGTTTTATGTCTCAATTCAAACTTATTATTTGCAATTGCGAGTTAATTTCTTGCAATTCTGTTTTTTTTTTTTGTTAGATTTAAAGTCGGCATGGAATCAAGTTTGACATCTTCTTTTTGTATGTAATATTGTAGTGTTTTATTATAAATGATTTAGCTGTGCAAAATTCATGTACCCTTATAATCTTTAATCAAAGACATTACCCTTCCCCCCCCATCGAAATGACCTCTCTTCTATTTCGGTCACGTGGAATAGCAGAAAGGGTGCGGCCAGATCCGACGAGGGTGTGGCTATTGGTGCACCGCCTCTCTGGAGAATCGCATTCAAATCTGCCTCCAATTTGTTTGCAACGCCCAACCTCCAACGATCCAATCAATTCCCAAAGGACGAAATCAAGCCCTGCCCTACATTTTTTTCTAATTTCAGAAGCCGTTTCACTCGGATATACGTCACAAGGAAAGATTACAATCTCAACTTCCGTTTCACACTGACTTTTAAACTCTTGTAAAAAAAACTCTTGTAAACTTTGTAAAAAAATCTGACTTTTTAATCTAAAAATTAATTTTTTTTTACTCAAAATACTGACCCAGTATTGCTAGAAATTAACTTGAAATTAACTTATCTAGTTATAAGTTCTGTTTCTAAAAGCATGTTTTTTTCTTACTTTGATAGCCATTAAAACCTGCTACGTGTGTATATGAAATAAATAATTAAATATCACAACACTAAGCAACATATATCACTAATATTTCATTATAAGTACAGATTTTTTTAATGGCCCCTAAAGTGTGAAACTGGCTATTTTTTAAAGGGCCGATATAATGCCCTTTTCACAAGATGTAAAATAAGTCTCTGTTGTCCCCAGAGTGTGTATGTGAAGTTTTAGCTCAAAATACCCACAGATATTTTTATATAGCCTGGTAAAGTTGTCACTTTTTGAGGCTTTTTGTGTCCTTTTAAATGCAAATGAGCTGCTGCTCCCGGCACAGAGGGCGGAGCTTCAACAGCTTGTGCCCTTTTACCTCACACAGACATGCACTGAAAATTTAAAAAACTTTTATCCGTTTATGTTCAAACCCGAGTCAGACTGATGGGGAGACTCAAGAAGAAGTGACAACATGTAGACTGCAACAGGACATTTCTGAATGGTTAGTTAATGAATTTATGTAGCTTATATGTAGTTATCTTTTTGTCATTAATTAGCATATTCTCTCTTGATAAGATATAAATCGCCTTCCTTGGGGTGGAGTTTATGTAAATGTTAGGGTTTGTGATGTCACTAACCCGAGAGGAATGTCATAGTCCCTACCAGCTGTTTGTTGTCCTTTAAAAGCTTCTTTTTTTACTTTGAGCATCATAACTGCTGATGTTTATGCTCAAGCAACATCATTTCACACTAACTAGAGTTTGAAAAGTGAAATTATAATCAACCACCCTTTAAACTGAAGATATCTGGAGATCACAAAATACTTTATATTAAAAGCCTGATGTTAATTACTTTTCTGTTAATGTAGTACCGGTAATGACAATCATGTTGTTTACAGTTCGCACAGTTTAGTATTATGTGATTAATTTACAACAGAAGAAAATGTGATGCCTTTTATCTTCAAAATAATTTGTTTGTCTTACATTACGTTGAGAAATTGGACAGGCTTAGTGCTCCTGGTTTCTCCTAGTTCTTTTTTGTGAATTGGAATGTGCGCAAAGGATTGTGGATCTTGATGCATCCTTCAAAACAGGCCGAATGAAGTATGCGAAATGAAGACTGTCTTCAAAGGATCCTTTAAATTAAGAAGTCCTTTGATAAGAGCTTAATGATGTGAGAGTTATGCAGCCTTACTAGGATGGAGCCTTCTGATTGAGAAGCACCTATACTGTCACTTTAGAAGTTTGTTCAAGATCATTGAAAAGTCAAAGAGGGTGGGACAACATGTCACTCACATTAGGTCACAGCAATAGCAAACCTCAACAATCCTATCAATTCCCAATGGACAAAACTAAGACCTGTTCTACCTTTTTTCTAGTTTGAGAAGCCATTTCACTCTGATATACGTCCCAATATGGAAGAAAAAATTATAACAACATCTTTTAATGGCGGTTAAAGACTTATTATATCTCTTTTACTTGCAGTACTAGAAGTTGAGTTATGGTTGAATTCCTCTTGATGGTCAAATGTGTCATTTTAGCATAAAATAGCATTGCATGTAAGCACACATCTATAAAGGGAATGCATTGACGTCACTTTCCCGCCGAACAACCCCCCTCAGCCTGACTGAGTGGCAAAAGATCTGCTGCGTGACTGGATTTAATAGGGGAAACTACGAAAATGCGACTAAAACGGAACAATTTTATCAATTTAAACTAAATGTTGGACTCAATATAGTGTTCCTTACAACTTACTAAAGATCCAGTGATCCATGGATATTGACATGCAGCCAGGAATCGTGTTGCCTGACATTTATGTTTGCCTGATTTCGACGCCGGGGAAATAAAAGCAATATAGATGGTAAACATAAAGCAAATTTGCATGTGAACGCTTTATATAAATACAATATAGGTAGGTCTAAATCCAGGTGATCAGTTATATCAGTGTTTTATATATAGCCTCTATATATTATCATATCGTCCAGCCATAAAACTTTATAGTTTTTTTTTTTTTGGTCAGTGTTTATTAAGAAACATCCAATAATGCAGAATATGCAATGATAAATATTTAATTGATGAGTTGTTAATATATATATAACAATACAAAATATATGGGTATGGTTTTACAGCTAAATTCAGCATATTGACACAAATGATAACTGCAAATCCAGTTATTTCGATGCAGTGATCCATTTGCTCCTCTTTCTATAGCCGTCTGTAAAAATATACCTCCGATTTTTTGTCAAATCTAGTTGTACAGTCAATCGCAAAGCTCTTTCCCACTTTATATGTGCTGTGTTTGTTTTTTGCGGCATTCAGCGCTGAAAAAATATACAGCCACTCAGTCTTTTTGCCACTCACTATGAGTAACTGCAGGCACGTGACCGGACCGGTGACGTCACGCGCATTCCCTCTATTGCTCAAACAGATTGCAATTCCATTTGGTGCCATTAGTGATGCACAAATTACACCTTCAGTATCCCAAAAATTCTAAGTCATTGTATAATAAAAGAAATAAACCATTATTAAATAAAATAAATAAATAAAATCGAATAGATTTTTTAAAAATATTCTTTTAGATTTTTTAAAAATTTACAAATTTTCCCAGTGTGTGCTGTCTTAATTTTTTAGTTCTGAAGGCATGTTTGACTACTAAGTGACTGTTTTGAAATAATTGTACATTCATGCTTGGTCGCATACCATTTTGCCTTTTTGAAAAATTAGTTTTCGAAAAGAAGGCACGGTTTCAGTCACTGCCTTCTGCAATCCAACCAGAAATGAGAAAGGTAATTGTGTTCACAATATTAAGATGTGTGACCGTGAAGACATTTCAAAGGGTGACTTGAGGCGGCTGCAAGTGCTCCATTTGGATAATTACAAAAAGAAAATTGGTGTACATGATAATGTTGGTCACCAAAGTTCATCTCCATCATTTGCTCACAGTACCACCGAATTTAGATTCCTCCTCATGTTCTTTTTGTACATGTGCACGTTCACCTTGTCTACATTTGGCAATTAGTTTGTACAAGCTCTGCAAATGTGCATTTGTCCTAATCTCCATATACATTTTTTTTTTATCTTCAGAATAATAAGTCGAGCTCTTGGTTGTTTATTTCGCCAGTAAACAGTGTTGCCAAATTGAACAAGTGTTCTCCCTGATTGCATTGGACTATTCTCATGCAGTCAATCACTTCTGAGGAATTGGGTGGATGAATAACAAAATTGTATTTTGCAGTTCATCATATGTTGTGTATTGGCACTATTTATATCTTTGTGATTGCAGTCTTTGAAACTTCTGTTTTAGAATAATATTAGATGGATGACATCTGTTTTGATTGGAAGTAGTTTCTCGAGATTGTGCTTGTTACGATAGACATCTGATCTGCTATTACTCTGATGTGGTTTTCTTACGCAGGTCTTCATGATACTGTGCTTTTCAGCTCTCTGCATGATTCTGCGAACACCAGCCCTGCCGGTCACGTCACCAACAAGGTTAGAGACCTATGTTGAATGATTGTTTTCAACCTCTTTTGTCACTGAGATGGACTGGTATTCCATTAAATCATTACAGATGGTCTAAAAGGGCAATTTAGTCAAATGTAATTGGTTTTCAACTGCTCCATTTCGGCTTAGAGAGGGAGCTTTTGTGTCCTCTAAAGCTATGCCATCCCTTTATTGTTAATTGTCAGGGATTTTAATGGTTTGTTTGTGATTTAACAGACGGTGTCAGTGTGGGGCAGCGGTGGAAGGATAGAGCTGACGACGGATCGGTTCATGGCGATTCAGGCAGCTATTCAGCCGGACTGCTATCAGAGCATGGCGGACGGAGAGACCTGGCAGGCCAATACTTCTCGCAAAAGAGTCCGTAAAGCAGTGGACAGGACTCTGGCCCATCTGGATGAATGTCTGGTGTTGCACCAGAAATCACAGGTCTGAATACCCATCAGTCACTGCAGGATACATTTCCACATCGGTCATTCTGTACTATTCAGGGATCAACTTTAGTGTTTCAGAGAGAACCACAGAATAAAGTCGGACAAGAGAAACTTTACAAAATGATTTTAACATTGCAAACGTGTAGGGTTGCAAAGTTTCCAGAAACTTTCCTGGATTTTCGGAAACTTTCCAGGATTTTCAGAAACTTTCCAGGATTTTTCGGAATCTTTCCAGGATTTTTGGGAAGTTTCTGGAAATTTACCGGAAATATTCAGCCCCTTTGCAACCCTACAAACGTGGCACACAATGGAACTCCTTTTAGGGTCAATGTTGTCATTTTATTACATAAAAAGTAATAATGTAAATTAGGGCTGCACGATGTATCACTTTAACATCGATATTCGCGATGCGCGCATCCACTGATAGTCACATTCGCAAGAATGTGCGATGTCACTAGGGATCGTTAATCCGTGATTCGTGATCAGTAGGCTGCGTGCCAGCAGCTCCCCGGCCCGTAACGCTTGTGATTCGCGGATTAAATGCAAAGTTTAACCGTCCATCATAGTGAGAGTTTATCAATTTGCAAGTCCTGTCAGTTTAAACATCAAGCGCAAGAAGACTGGAACTTGCGCTCTGTTTTCTGTCAGCCTTACTAAAGCGCATTTTTGTCCCGCCAAACTTGACCGGTGAATGATGTAGATGACGATGAGTGACTTCTGCGCTCGTTTAACTGAGAGAGAAAGTCCCGGTCGCGCGTGCACTCTCACCGTCTTCAAACTCCCTTGCTCTCCCGTGCTCGAGCATATCAATGAATTGAGTTGACTGAATATCTTTGAGAATACATGACGGTAAAAGATCGGAAGACCTTTTTTCTGAACTACCACTGGTTGTGAATTGCTGTTCCACACATTCAGAGATGACATTACATAAACCACACTTTCAATAAAAAAAAGCGATCCAGTGATGAAATGTTTTCTGTGTTGACACAAATCTTGTGCGATGTCCTAACCTGCCTGGATAATCACACAGCGGGTATGGCGTGGTCCGTTAATGAAACGTCCGATTCGCGAACTAATGACTCATTTGAACCGATTCACTTTAATGAATGGTTAAAACAACTGATCTATTCTAAACTGAACTCAATAGACATACATTTTCAATAAGGTTCCATTTATTCAAGTCTAGTTAACTACATTAATAATAATAATAATAATTCATTACATTTATATAGTGCTTTTCTCTGCACTCAAAGTGCTTTATATAGGGGGAAGGGGAATCTCCTCAACCACCACTAATGTGCAGCATCCTGTTAACATAACCTGTTAATGACATTAGTAAACAACATTCAATTAATTAATATTAGTTTCTATGCGGATATACTCCATAACAAAACCACCCCAGTCGTTCAATGATTCATTCTCCAAATAGAGCTATTCAAATCATCTGGGGGAAATTGTTCTAATATCGCAATATATATCGCGGAAATATAAAATATCGCAATGCCATTTTTTACCAATATCGTGCAGCCTTAATGTAAATGTATACATCTTTCTATAATAACAGTTTTCTTATTATTTGGAGTTCATGGTTCATCTCAATCACTTTAGTATCTAGTGGAAAGTAAAAAGTAGGATGTACATGTATACATTTTATTATATTATATTTTATCATTACATACGTGTGTGTGTGTATATATATATATATATGTGTGTGTGTGTATATATGTGTGTGTGTGTATATATATATATATATATATATATATGTGTGTATATTTTATTATTATATAATTTATAACTAAAACTATTAAAAACATTTCTGTTAATTAAAATGAAGCTGAAATAAAAATTTAATATATGTTGAAAAATTAAACAAACATTAGAAATATTGCCTTGGAAATAAACTGAAATGAGTTTGGTGAAGCACTAAAATTGTTAACTAGAAAACAAAAATGTAAATGCTAAATGTGCAAGAATAACAGATAAATTAAACCTAAATAGTGGTATTAAAAAAACGAATAAAATTACAAAAGCACACAATGAAATGATGTATGACGAAAGTAAATTGAAATTAACATATCTATATATATAATATATATATATATATATATATGTAAGTGTAAAAATATAGTATCAAATTTAAGTTTTAAAAAATAAATATTTTTTATAAGTTATACAAATAAAGTTTAAAAAAAAATAAATTTTATTTATAAAATATAAGTATAAAATATAAACTATTTGCTAACAGACTGTCTTTGTCCACAGGCATTAAAACAGGCAGAGATATTTGGGGTTGTGGAGGGTGGAGACATTATGGAGGAGAGGCTCCGGTCGAGCACGAGAGACAGCCAAGCGTCCTGTGGGCGGGTTTGTGTTGGATGGATTTCATTCTGTTGCCATGGACCAGGATGTGAGGGCTCAGCTGATTAGAGCGACATCTGAAGAACTTCCCCAAGAAAAACCCAGGTAAAAGGAGTCTATTTAAATTTCTGCCTCACAGGCTCAGACATTTCTTCAGTTTGAGAGTGAGACAAATCGTCCCAATCTTATCATTGTCTGATTATGCACCTCTATTCTCAGCAGCCATAGCAACACTCCATCCCACCAGGAGCCCATAGCAACCATCTCATCCTTTTGGAGAGATGGAAGTGCTAGGGTTAGAAATGCTTCAGGAAGAAACTTCATCTTAAATTCCTTGTGTTTTAATTATTGATTTCTCTTGGAGATTGACTGGGAGGTTACAGAATCACACAAAAACAGCAAGTAAAGCAGTGTGTATCTGGAAGCGTCCTTGGACTCAACAGGGTCTTAAAAAGGCTGCTTCCCATTGGGCTTTACAGTCTTGTTGGAAACCGACATTTCCCTTGGGTGCATTTCAGGTCACAAATGACTGGAGCTGGAGAAGGTTGTGAGGCACAAAGGCTGGAGGACAGGATACAGAATATAATTTAGATTTAGAGCAGGACAAGATGTTTCTGTGCTGCAGTACTGTATATGTGCTGTTTTATATACCGTTTGTGACCCTGGATCACAAAACCTGTCAAAAGTACCTCGGATGTATTTGTGACAATAGCCAACAATACATTGTATGTGTCAAAATTTTAGATTTTTCTTATGCCAAAAATCATTAGAATATTAAGTAAAGATCTTGTTCCATGAAGATATTTTATAAATTTCCTACCATAAACGTATAAAACATTTATTTTTTTGAGTGAATGCAGCGCAATCGCAAACCTAAATGGACAACTTTAAAATGACCCATGTAACTGGTTTTGTGGTCCAGGGTCACATATTTTAAACTAAAGTCGTGTTGCATGAATTTTTTCTATGCGTTTATGAGATAGCTTTTGGATCTCTGTTGAACCTTTATGTTTTGTATTAATACTTAATGATTTACCATGGGCTGCACAAAAGAGAGAGAGGCTAATTAAGTTTTTGCCATTTATTTCAGGTTGGTTTTGGGGATTGGCCACCCTGATGAGGTCATCAGCTGTGCTGAAGCTGGAGTCGACCTGTTTGAGAGCTTCTTCCCCTTCCAGGTGACAGAGCGGGGTTGCGCGCTCTTCTTCGACTACACCATTGATCCCGACCCTGAGACGGCAGGTACATCAGCTCCTATAGGTGTGCAGAAGCCCATAATTTACATTATTCAAAAGATATTACAGACTTCCTACACTTTCTTAACCCTTTAAAGCCTACTGTATCATATCTGATGCACACGTTTTTAAAGGTATAGTTCGGCCAAAAATGATATTTAACACATGCATTACTCACCCTCATGCCGTTCTAGATGCATATGTCAATCTTGTTTCAGACGAACACATTTTCAGTTATTTTAGAAAATGTCTTAGTGGATATAATGTGAAGAAATGGGGTCCAGCTCCTTCAAGTCCCAAAAATGTGCATAAATCCTTTACAAAAGTCCTCCATCCGGCTCCAGGGTGATAAACGAAGGCCTTCTGAGGGTAATGCGTCGTATTGTCGTAAAAATATACATATTTAAAACTTTATAAATTAAAATATCTGACTTCCGGCAACGATTGACGCACGTTCACGGGTGATGGAAGTCGGTGTACAGGTAGACGTACGTAGGAAATGTCGCGACGTCACGACGGTTCTGCTACGTCGACGCGACTTCCACCACCCGTGATCATGCGCGATCGTTTCTAAAATAACATTTTCTAAAATAACTGAAAATGTGTTCGTCTGAAACAAGATTGACATATGCATCTCGAACGGCTTGAGGGTGAGTAGTGCATGTGTTAAACATCATTTTTGGCCGAACTATACCTTTAAGGCCTCTAAATTGTCACCATGATAAAAACTTTGATGAAAGACCTGTTTTACATAATCTATTGCATGCCTACTGGCATCTGAGTGACCTTTTATACTTTTTTTGCAATTAAAAGTCCTTTTTACTAAAAAATTCAATAAAAACGTCCACCTTCAGGTTTTTGCACAGGTTTCCGGGGTCTTAAAGCTAAAAAAGTCTAAAATTTCAAAATCACAATTTAAGGCCTTAAAATGTCTTAAATTTGCTGAAGTATTGTGTTCTAGGTCTTAAATCATTTTAAACAGGTCTTAATTTCCCTATGTCCATGTAAATCTCATTGAAATGCTCCCACAGCGCTTTGGAATGTTTTTTTTTTTATTTATATTACGTGGTTGTAGTTCTTAATTCGCTGTATTACAACTACAAAAATAGACCAACATGAAACAGCCAATCAGTTTTGAGGTTTCGTGTTATTGGCGCGTATCTCAGATACCACAGACAGACATAAAACAAATTTTATTCAGCTGTGGAGAAGTGGAAGTTTAGCGATACTTGGCTTAAAGAATCTAGAATTTTGGATCAGATTTTGCTGATTTGGATTTTGCTTTTGGATCAGAGCCAACACTAAACTTCTCCACATCGACAAGACACCAGTCCTACATTGTTTCAAACAATGTTTCTGGACTCTGACATCGCTAAATCCTTCAGGTGCGGGAAAGATAAAACGGCCTACATTACGTGCTTTGGAATAGGGGATTTTATAAAAACAGAAACAGAACTAATTTACAAAATCACAGGACCGTTCGTGCTGATTTTCGACGAATGTTCAGTTTGAATAAATTAAATAACTTTGCGAATAATTTTGAGACGTTTCCTTTGTACATTTTTTTGTGATAATGGTCTTAAAAAGGTCGTAAAAAGTCTTAAATTTCACTTTGTGAAACCTGCAGAAACCCTGTTTCTTTTTGATGGGGAATATTTAGTGATTTATATAAACTAAATATAATAATATAACTTGTAATATATAATATATTATAATAATATATTTGTTAGTAATATTTAAAGATGAACACTTACTGGAATGAAGCAACTTCATCTTACATTTTTGCCATATAAATGTCAACAACTGCACCAAACTGCATATAGTTTGGGCTTCTGAATAAAATGTAGGTGTTTTTTCATCCTCGAGTATGAGATCAGCTTCTGTGTTGAACATTGAGATTCAAAATTTTATAGCATTTTCCAGTTTCAACATTGCCATAGTTATTGCATTTTGCCGTTGTATTAAACTGCTATAATAGAAAGTTTTAACGCTGAAACTGTAGTTTTAAGAGAAGACTGTTTCAGATTCATCTTGTGATATATAAACGAGCTGTTTAGCACAAGATTATGAATGAATAAAGTCATATTTTAAGTGTTTGCTACCAGATCCGTGTCAGCAGGAACTATGAGCTGCATGTGAGGCTGTTTTTCACAGCATGGCTTGGAAGTGGAGCTGTGCTTCAGCTGTTTCAGATAATTAGGTTTGATTTAAAGGGTTAGTTCAGGCAAAAATTAACGTTCCACCCTCACATCGTTCCAATCCTGTGAAACCTAAAAAGTCCAGAAAGGAAACACATTTTCAGGGAGAGACAGAAAACTCTCAGACTAAATCTAAAATATCTTAAACTGTGTTCCGAAGGTTTTATGGGCTTTGAACGACACGAGGGCAAGTCATTAATGACATCATTTTCATTTTTGGGTGAACTAACCCTTTAAGAGAATAAAGTATTCGAGAGAGTTTGTTTGTTCAGGCCCCAACAAATTAAATAATTGGCACGTTTCTAACAGAACGAAGCCCTGGAATCCATTTTGCCATCTTCACTGTCAGCAGGAGTCAAACCTTCACTGAATGAACACAATTTGGTGTTGCTTTTTTACTTTTAAAAGCATATTCTGTGAGAGCAGCAATGCAAGTGTATGTCTTCATGTATCTGGATCACATAAAGAGACAAAAAATCCACTATAGGGCATAAATAATTCATTTGGGCTGTTAGGTGTGCAGCGGTCTATTCTAAGAAGAAGCTAATCGATGTGTTAGGATGGTAATAGAGTTCAGGACAGGCACTTGCAGATGGAAGAAGGAAAGAGATATCCTCTCAGCTAATTAGAGAGCTCTGCAGGGGGACTGTCCATAACCTCAGCCCGATATGACACCTTCTGTCACTGCCGGTCACAAGTTTTAATCCACACTGGTCTTGTCTTTCGCACCCTGTCTAAAGCGCTCTTCTTTCTCTCTCATGCATCTTCACTCCCTTATTTTCTTCTCTTTTTGCTGGTTTCTCTTCATCATGCTCCAAGTCCTTTTTTTTCATATACATCACTCTATACATTTCATGCACATTTTAAATTATTTGATTTGTTCATAGAATATTAAAGGCATCTATGATTATCAATTAAACGTGCACTCAGTAATTTTAGTTGTACCATAGTGCTTCCGGAAAATGTTTTAAAATCGTATGGTTAAATAAGTCACTCATATTCTGGTTCTATTAATAGCCAATTAAAAACATGGAGCCTTTTGGAGGCTGCCATGTTGAGATCTCATGCATATAGCCACATGCTATTTTATTTTTAAAGTCTGCATGAAACAGAAGTTGCAATTAGTCTTTTATTCCCTATTGAGTGAAATATCCACATGAAATGACTTCTCGAACAAGAAAAAATGTAGGGCGGGAGTCGCGGGACATATTTGATTTTGTCCAACGGGAATGGATTGGATGATTGTGGTTTACTATTTCTGTGAATTCATGTAAGTGACAGGTTGTCCCGCTTTTGCACCAGTAAACGCGTCATCAGAGAAGAGATGTCCCTGCAAGAGAATCAAACTTATTTTTATGAAAGATTTGGAGGGCACATTAATTAAAAACAATAATTATGTACATGAATAAATACATTTAGAATATTAATAAGTACTCTAATATTCAATTAAAAAAATAATTGTTAATTTTAATTTAATGATGATGAAATTAAAAAAAAATATATATATATATATATATATATATATATATATATATATATATATATATATATTCTCTTTTCACTAAAATTTTTAGAATTTTCCCTTCAACCGGCGTATAAATGCTTTCAAGAAGAAATCATGATTAATTCTTTCAAACTAAAATTCATTCTTAATTTACAAAAAAATATAAGAACAACTGAAACTCTTCTGGTGTGGCCTTATAAACATGTTAAAATAAATATTTCATTATACACTCCCGGTCAAAAGTTTAAGATCGGTAAGTTTTTTTTATGTTTTTAAAAGAAGTCTCTTCTGCTCAACAAGGCTGCAATTTTTTGATAAAAAATACACAAAAAAACACAGTAATATTGTGAAATATGACAATTTAAAATGATTTTTTTATGTTAATATATATTAAAATGTAATTTATTCCTCTGAAAAAAAGCTGAATTTTCAGCATCATTACTCCAGTCTTCAGTGTCACATGATCCTTTACAAATCACTTTAATATGATGATTTTATGCTCCAAAACATGTATGATTATTATCCATGTTGAAAACAGTTTTTTACATTTTTATTTCAGGATTCTTTGATGAATAGAAAGTTCAAAAGAACAGCTTTTATTTAATTAGAATCTTTTCTAACATTATAAATGTCTTTACTGTAACTTTTGTATCAATGTAACTCATCCTTGATGAATAGAAGTATTGATTTCTTATTTATTTCCCCCAAAAATAAAATACAAAAATTCTTACTGACCCCAAACTTTTTAAAGGATAGTGTTTAATGTAACAAAAGCTTTCCATTTCAGATAAAAGCTGTTCTTTTGAACTTTCTATTCATCAAAGAATCCTGAAATAAAAATGTAAAAAACTGTTTTCAACATGGATAATAATCATACATGTTTTTGGAGCATAAAATCATATTAGAGTGATTTGTGAAGGATCATGTGACACTGAAGACTGGAGTAATGATGCTGAAAATTCAGCTTTTTTCCAGAGGAATAAATTACATTTTAATATATATTAACATAAAAAAGTCATTTTAAATTGTCATAATATTTCACAATATTAATGTGTTTTTTTGTGTATTTTTTATCAAAAAATTGCAGCCTTGGTGAGCAGAAGAGACCTCTTTTTAAATCATAAAAGATCTTACCGATCTTAAACTTTTGTACCAGTAGTGTACATGTATACAATAAAATAGTAAGAAAATGTGCTTTATACTAGAGCAGAGAAGTCTATATAATTTTAGTCTTTATAAAAGGTGTTTTAGTTTGAACTGGTTTTGAGGATGACACACTTGGCATTGCTTAGAGTCACAGAGTAAGATGAACGGTCGTGCAGTTTGGGCTTGTTTTATTAACATAGCCCATTTTCAATACAACAAATTCATTAACATAAGAATGAGGTTAAGAATAAAATACTTGTAAATGTAGCTGAAACCTTTTGTGAGAGGTGCTCTCTTTACAGTAAATGCATATAATCCATGCAGTTATTAATAAATGAGACCTGGTCTTCTTTTAGAAACGCCACTGCCTTTAGACTACCAGTTTGAAAATTACATTTCCTTGTCATATGTACACTAGACATGCTCTACTTTCATTATCTGCTCATGAAATGTATATGTAATGGGTTTTCCCTTGTGATGAATGTGTAATCATCTGTACATGTTTGTGCTGGAACACAGAGCTGGAACTCAATGGAGAGATGCCTGCAGTCAAGAAGCTGAATGGAAATGGAGATACAAATATGACGCCTTTCGAAATGAACCTCAAAGATAAAAGGTGTGTGTGTGTAAAGGGAGACAAGGACATACTCTGTCACCCCTTATACAGCTGTGCATGGTTTCATTGCTCATATCAGATGAATGCTTTCTTTCACATCTTTCATGATCTCAATCTCCTCACCTTGTATATGAGGATTAATAAATGTTATATGTCAGTAATTCATTCTCGCTTCTGAGGGCATTTCCGTAATATTGTTCCTATCACTAGAGTCAGATCAGATTAGTGGTCAAAGGAGTAATGAAGGATATTAAGTAAAAGGATTTTCCAACCCCTACACCCACTGCCTTATACATTTTGAATGGCAAACTGTCCTTTAATACATTTTTATCCTTTATAATCCCTAAGCATACAGATTTTCCCCGGTGTGAAAAAAATAGCTCCATAACACTGTGTTTGACTTTCAGGTATCAAGATGATTTCCGCCCACTTGTGGAGGGCTGTGTCTGCTACTGCTGTAAGAAGCACATGAGAGCATACGTTCATCATTTACTGGTGACCAATGAGCTGCTTGGTGGTGTTTTACTCATGCTGCACAACATGGCACACTATCTAGGTTTTTTCAAAGCACTGCGGGAGGCAATAGCCAGTGAACGCCTGCAGGACTTTAAAAATAGAGTGCTTCAGTGCAGAGAAGGTGATTGAAATGATTGAAGGACTTCAGGCAACAACAACAAAAGAATGAACAAAAGAACCGCTACATCAGAGCATACTTAGGGCTTTGGTTTCTGAGTATGTGGTCTCATGAATGTAAAGCTGGATTCTGAAGCACATGGTCTTGCCACGCAAATTTTCAGACAAAAAGTGCTACTGTGAGTGATACAGGAAACCTTTTAAAATTCACATGGCTCATCTCAGTTCTCTTATGGATATTAAATTTGCCGTTTGCAGCATCAAATGAACCATTTCACTTAGAAGGAGCATAAATAATAGTGAAATTATCTTTTTAAAAGAGCGGCACTTGCTCAAATTCTCACTTTTTCAATCCCTGGAAAATGACCTCCTGCTGTTTTGCTCAGCACATATTTTTTGTTACACATTTAATCTTGGAAAATGCTGCATTTTTTTCATATAATAATGGTATTGTATAATAATATTTATTATTATGCATTACCATACCATTGTGCGCTTATGTTAAGTTATAAAAAAACAATCTTTAAAACGCAATGAAAATCTAGCTTACTGAGTTTTTTTGTATTTGTTTTTCTGATCTTTACATTCCTATTCATTATGTACTTTTAACTTTGCAATAAATGCACAGCATAGTGTCTGTAAATCTTTTAGCTGTGACTATATCAACAACATAACAGCCTAAAGTGCCTTATTGCTTTTATATTTTCAGTTTAATGTTATGTCTTCATATATTTTAGCACTGCTAAAATGTTGTATTGACCAATCAGGTTCCAGGGCCATAACAATCCATTTTAATTGTTGATTTATGACCTAATTAAGGATGTATGAATGCATTTTTAAAACACTTTTTGTTGTTCGCAATTGTTGAACATTGTTGGCTAGCAATCCAAAAGTGAGCCCACGTTCTGACGTTGAACCTAGAAGCGCTGCGCTGTTTACGTAGTTAGTAATGTCGTAATAATTGCCGTTATTTGGGGGGGGGTGTTTGGACACAAAAAGTATTCTTGTCCCTTCATAATAATAAGGTTGAACCACTAGTCACATGGACTATTTTAGCAATGATTTTACTACCTTTCTGGGCCTTGAAAGTTGCAATGATGTTGCTCTCAATGGAGGGCTAGACAGCTCTCAGATTTAATCAAATAGATCTTCATTTGTGTTCTGAAGTTGAATAAAGGTCTTATGGGTTTGGAACTACATGAGGGTGAGTTATTAATGCAGAATTTTCATTTTTGGGTGAACTATCCCTCTAAGAGAGAGTGCATTGGAGTGATATTGTGTTAAAGCATGAAAGTGAGAAATCTTTGGTTCGGTGCAAGCTGCAGAAATTGGAAATCAAAGAGGGAATCAATGGTTTACCTAAAGCTATTTTTCCCAGATACAGAAACAGTGGGCCTCAAAAGTCTAACTTTTTTTTTCAATGCAAATTATATTATCAGCAGTGAAGAGGACCTATTATACTTTTTTTTTTACATTTTTAACTACTTTAGTGTGTAATGTTGTTGTTTGAGCATTAAAAAGGTCTGGAAGTTACAAAGCATAAAGTCACTCCAAAAGGAGTTATTCTCTATATCAGTAAGCACTGTTTCTGAACTCCCTGAAACGCCTCGATTTTAGTCATGAGATGTCTTCCAGGAAAATACACATCACAAAATATTCCTCATTTAAATAATTCCTGCCCAGGACAAAACCAAAAAAGGGGCAAGGCCTGGTTGAGTTGGGTTTGTACCGTGTTGAAACTTGCAATTATGGTAAGGAGAGGTAACATACTCAAAGCTTGTTTACACCAGGGCTGCCAACTCCCACACATTGAGCGTGAAGCCTTGTTTATACTCGATGCGTCCGCAAGAGCGCGAGTCTCCGCTGACTGCGCGCGCACTGTTTATACTTGACGCGCTCGCCGTTGTGCTATTCTGTGAAACGACAGGGGGCGAACTCGGGGTAATTCTCCTCTAAACTACCAGGAATCAGCAGTGAAGAAGTAGTTTGCCGTTTATTAGTAGTTTATTAATTGCTAATTCATAAAAGAGTAAATGCAGTAGGTTTATTGTAGCCTATTTTCACTGCATGTAAACTAGTTAAACAACTGAAGCCTTATTGAAGAGTGTTTAAACCTTAATTTTACCAGCAGGGCTTAATTCTGCTATTGTAGGCTTATTTTGTAGATGTAACCAATTACTTTAGACAAGTAAAACTGTATACATAGGGGTATTGAAATCAACTCCAACTCCATTTCTTTAATTTAAAGGGGAAAACTTCCGAAATCTCCTGTAAACAATGCGTAACGCAGACGCGCGAGAGATCACTTCCGGCGTAACGTCTGGAAACGGTTCAGCTGGACATCTGATTCAGATCAGTACGACGGCTGTTAACAAGAGGTAAAAACTATATAAATACAGTTTTTTTTTCTCACACAAACCGCCTAATTTCTGTGTCTTAGGCCATCAATGTGTACTTACATTTACGAGTCATTGAATCATGTTTAATTTTGACTTCTCTGTGCATGTTCTTTGAGGTGGACCCCCTAAAACTGCATTATATGACTGACAGACAACACCGGTTTGACCGAAAAATGACAAAATTGACACTTGGATGCCTTTGAGGTAAGCTAAAACATATCACAAATTAATTTCAAAGTGAACTATCCCTTCATAGAGAGAAAATAAATGGGTTTCCTAAAATCATTGTTAGCCAACTATAGTTGCAATTTCTGTCGATATAAGAAACCATAGTTCCAATGAACATGCGCAAACAGCATAGCAAAGTTGTGTGGTTGGAACGAAAGCTCATAACCTGTTGATACTTATATGATCATACATTCTTGTTTGCATGACACAGACTGTAATAAATCTTTAACTTGAGCAAAATAAGCAAACTCACATTCTGTACAATCTATTTCCCCAGAGCGTTACTGTCAGACTGGGAAGAGAGGTGCTGCAATATTATAAAATATGTGAAAAATATATATTTTTTTGTTGTTTTTTTACATTCAAGCATGAAAACTGATTCTAGTAGACCCTCAAAACAAAATCAAGACTTTGTAAAAGGCAGAGATGTATAGTAACGAAGTAGAACTACTTAAGTACTGTACTTGAGTACTAAAATGCTGTATCAGTACTCTACTAGAGTATTGTTTTTTTCTCATACTTCTACTTTTACTTCAGATATTTGATATTTTCTTAATATTTTTTAATGTTCTGCTAGTTACTCGTTACAATTATAAACATTTTACGAATCATTCGTTGCAAGTTGACTTTCATGCTGCCTAAATCGCACACCAGTTTTATAGGGTAATGGTATTGATTGACGCACACATCGACAACTAATGCAGGGGTTCCCTTTCGAAGGGAATGGGAACAGGGAACGAGACAATACGTCGAATAACGCAATGGGGAACGCCATTGCGTCATTCGACGTATTGTCTCGTTCCTGTTCTCAGGGAACATAGGTTACAGTCGTAACCTGAGACGTTCCCTTTCGAAGGGAATTCAACAATACGTCGAATGACACAATGCGTTCCCCATTGCGTCATTCTACGTATTGTCTCGTTCCCTGTTCTCAGGGAACATAGGTTACAGTCGTAACCTGAGACGTTTTCTTGCAATGACATTTTTTTTGGCGGCCGCCAAAGCAAATTGTATCTCGCCAAAGCGCCTTATTTGATTGCTAGTTTAAACTTTTGACTGCTTTCTTTAATAATTTCATGACACAATACTTGTACTTTTACTTTTAGTACTTAAGTAGTGAATTTTTAAATAAACTACTTGCAATACTTAAGTACAAAAAATGTTGAATACGTTAGTACTTCTACTTAAGTGTGGTGCTTAAAGAGCACTTCTACTCAAGTCACTTTTTTGATAGAGCACTTGTACTTTTACTCAAGTCCGGGTTTCTAGTACTTTATACATCTCTGGTAAAAGGGCAGAATAGGTCCTCTTAAACATGAATTTCAGAATATGTAATTGAAATAATGATTATTTCCAGATTTACATTTTCAGTGAAATCCCATATATTTTTTAAACCTACTGTATATGTTTGGCAACCTGCGTTCACTTTTGAACATCAACCCGCTGTGTGTGCTCGTAGTAACAGCAAGTTACATTTCCATTTAAAAGCAGAGCGACACTTTCCCAGCAGGTGGTTCCTCCCCACATTTTAGCCAATTATCTTTTCCGAAGAGCCAGGAGAGGTCATTAAAAAAGTTTGAGCTGCTGGACTACTTTCCACTGCTAGTCCCTGCCCTTGATTTAGAGTTCACTTTTATCCCAACCCAGCTTCCACTCGTCACAAGGGCTTTATCTCAGAGGTTTTGAGACAAAAATTACACAAATGTGTTTTTATAAGCAAAAATGGTTGAAATGTTCAAGATACTTTCAATCATAGAAAACTATTCACTGGAGTAAAAGTGTGACAACTAGCCCCAGTCTCCCATATTAATTTGACATGCTTTTAAGCTTTGCGTAACTTGCTGTTAACTTTATAGACCATACAAACCAATACATTTAAGATGCACTTTTAGCCTTCTCTCTGATGAAACTGAATTTTTGTAATAATGCTTTTTATATATTTTTTGTGACCCATTTAGAATAGCTGGAGAGTTTGAAATGACTTTGGGAAACCTTAACTTGAGACTCAATTTCTTTTTAGATTTACTTGATTGCGATGCATTCTCTATGGCTTTGCTGAGACCCAAGGTGATATTTCCTGAAGAATTGTGCCCTTTTAAGGGTCACTCGAGTATGTAGAATGTATAAATGAAGAGGTTGTGAGAGTATTAGAGTTTCTATCCAGTCAAGTCTCACCGTGTTTGAATTTCGCTGTTCATCTACTTGGTTTTTCAAGTATCAGTGTTCTAATCCAGCGTTCGGTATATGTCTCAATATATAGCCTTGCTCTTTTTTTAGTTGAATGGCAGTTGTGCTCCTTGTCAGATTTACTTCAGAAGCAAGGAGACAGCTATGAAATGAAACTGAAGGGTTGTTCTTGTGGGAAAACTTGACCTTTCAGTCTTCTCAACTGCTTGGTTAAATGCAAATCCTGTCTTATGGCTCACGACATGGCTTGTTTCTTGAATTATACAGTATATGATGGCTTATGATGTTACATATATTGTCAAATTGATGGCACAGAGCTAACACAGTTACTCTAAGCTTTGCTTAGATTCTCCCTTCCCCTCATATCTTGTCAAATTCAGTCTCTTCCTACATATTTTATGAGCGGTGTCAGTGGGAATTAAATTCTATATGTATATTTAACGGTTTGATTTAATTATTTAAGAGGTTGGAGAATTGTAGCATTGGGATTTTAGGATGAAGTGATCCCATGGCACCTCACATTACTTCGAGTTCACAGAATTTTAAAGGAAAGGTGAAGAAAAGGGAATTTCTTCACCAGTTCAAGTGTCTATTTAGAAATCCATAGTTGTTCAAACAGATAGCCTGTTATGGGATAAGAAGTAGGTATGTGGACATATCAATAAATAGCGGCCGCCATTGTGTTCCAAATCTCTGTGCCGGATTTTCCTGACTCATTTTGAGCAGGTCTCCTAAAATGCGCTGTTTTCACTGACTCACTGTGGGAATCCTTGATTATTTTTACCCAATCACATCATTAGGGTTTTCGACTGCACATTTGTTTTCAATTTTTTCTAGTCAGGCTGCATTTTCCTCCTGGAAGGTGATTTCAAACAATACGGAAGAATTCAACTGTCAAGAAATTATTTTTACCCACTTTGGACAATTTCCAGAGGAAGGTAGACATGAAGAACATATTTTTGTGGTGTGCTGTACAAAATATCGTGGCCATTTAAACTCCCCCACTTTTTTATGACTAATGACACTGAACGTTACCTGAAGAAAAGCTGTCAAAATGCAGCGCGTCCTGTAGGCTACACTTTCTTTCCTCCACCAGTGTTAGTATTGTTAACTCTATATTCTTACATAACTGGAAATAGCATGAATCAACCAAAATCCATCTTTTAAATTAAGGATCTATAATTTTCCTTGGATCATTGTTTTCCATTCAATTATTTGTATTTTCAACAACTGCTCATCAGAAAAATACCATAAAAGATAGGCCAAATCAGCCTTTATGTGTGTTAAAATCAAGTTGATTAGATCCAAATAACTATATGAAACCCATCTCCACAGATCCAATAATGAGATATAATAATAATATCTTGAGACAATAATAGGCGCTGATTACTGAACTATAAAATGTTGTAACTTTCTTCATACTTGACATATTTACTTTTTTTTTGTTTTTTGTAAAGGGGTACCCAGGTCTTTCCACACATGCTATCCATTTGTATATTTGTTGAATTTTAATTTTTTGTCCACATACCTATAAGAAGGTCATACAGTCTGAAGGTCACTATCCAGAATTGTGGACATGGAATATTGAACTAAAATTATTGTCCATTACAATGTACAAAACATTTGGCCTAGCAACACCACAAAACACCGCACCAATATTACAGTAATGTTAATACTGAAATACACTGAAGTCATTTTCACAATAAACAGAACATCAATAAACCTCAATAACTGAGACACAAGATGGCTCATGCCGCTTTTGTATGAAACAAGCCAGAGTGAATCCGTAATGTGGTACAGGAAACATAAAAGTAGTGCCTGATGGTTAGCATGAAACAGAATAGCAATAGTCTTTTCCAGAGATGGTCTTATTATTAACATCTCTTCCCTTTTGTGACATATGTCCAAGTGAAACAGCTTCTAAAACAAGAACTTTTTTTGCTGTTGCTGTGATGTCATGTGAGTGACAGGTTGTCTCGCCCGCACGCCAGTCAACAGGCTATAAGAGAAGAGATGTCACTGCAAGATGGAGGGGAACTTCTTTTGATTAAATATTATGACCAGGGCCTTAAACTAACTTTTTGCCACAGCTGCCATCACTTGCTTAGAATAACCAGAATGATATCATCCAGTGGTGTGGATGCTAATATAGTTATAGCTGAAGTTAAAGGCGTAGTTCACTTTTGAAAAAACTTTTGCTGATAATTTACTCACTTTCTTCAGTCGAAAATAAATTAAGGTTATTGATGAAAACATTCCAGGATTTTCCTCCATACAGTATAATGCACTTTACTGGTAACCAAATGGTTTAACGGTTTAAGACAGTTTCAGTGCAAACTGCAACCGGTTCAAATGGCTTTAAACGATTCCAGATGATGAATCATCAAGCAAAACGATCGCTCATTTAATAAATAAATAACAAAGTTTATGTTTTATAAGCTCAAATGGTCGCCTTGCTCTGTTCTGTGATGCACGTTCATGACTCTAAAACAGTGGTTTTCAAACCTGATCCTGGGGACCCACAGCTCTGCATATTTTATTTGTCTCCTTTATCTGAAACACCCATGCTGCGTCCCAATTCGCCTACTTATACTACGCCCTAAAGTATGTACTCTTTTTGTGAAGAAAAAGTATATACTTTTGAGTGTGCAGCAAAAAGAGTAGGCAAGCTTTGGGACATACTATCACGTCATCTTTAACGGACAGCTCTGTCGCGTGCTGCGTGCATCCTGTCACCGTAAACTGCCCTGTCAATCATCTTGTCACAGTTAAAATCCTCCATTCTATCTCATTTGATTTCCTACCGTTTCAGAGCACGTTCATCTGCCAGTCGTGGGTCTTTCATGCAGATACTCTCCTCGTGTTTGCAATTTGAATATAATGATGCATTTAAAAAGTAATGGCTAAACGTGTCTTTACAAAAGTTCACAATGCTGCTGCATATGCAATATAATGTGGACAACATTGAATAAATTCATTTTTGTCCGGTTAGATACTGATAATTAATCACTCAAACCTGTTTATCTAAACCTCTCTACACAGCCGCGGGACCAGCGCGGGACTCGCGCGCCCTCCGTGTCTGTAGTTTTTTAACACTTTTTACTCGTGTTTGTAGTTCTAACCGAATCCTCGTCCACCGCGCAATGATTTGTGGGCAATATCAGCCGTTAGAGTGTGCACCGATCTACACTTCGGATTCTGACCGGAAATAGTAGACCATCCGGGTATCTTTGAAACACTCATTTCAACATACTACGGTTTGGGACGTACTAATTCTATTTTCGAATACTATTTAGGACGGATAGTATGCGAATTGGACGCAGCACCAGTTCAGTTCATAGAACTCTTTCCTAACGAGCTGATGATCTGAATCAGGTGTGTTAAAAGAGGGAGAAATACAAACTGTGCAGAGCTGTGGGTCCCCAGGACCAGGATTGAAAACCACTGCTCTAAAATGAACAAATCTTATCCCAAGTCAATTTGTTCATTTTGTTCGTTGAATGAACCAAATGACACGAAAAAAGATTTGTTCATTTTGATAAATGAGTCCGAACCATAGACTGTAAAAAATATGGACAAAGCGTCTGTGACGTCACCCATAGACTCTGAAGAACGGGTTCTGAGGCTGTTTTATGGGGGTACGGGCGGCGCCATACTGGAAAATCTGGGAAATACAAAATACAAAAGTTTCAGAAAGGATACAGAGGTGGTATGATGTGTTGTGTCAGATCATGGCGGAGACGTCAAATTCACTCGTGCGCAGCCCGTTATCAGCTGTCAATCAAAGTTAACCACCCTTATTTTTTCATACATTTTATATCTAAATATGATCTAAACTAACGAGTTAGAAAAACATTCACCCCCCTCACAGTTGTCAGGCACGCGGAACATATTGAAGATTACAATAAAAGTCCATGGGACCAAACATATGAATTTATGCTGTGAAAACGGAGATTTTAACATGACGTCTATGGATATTTGCTCCCTTTTGCGACCGCCCTCTAGCGGATTTTCGATGCATTGCAGTTTATCGCACTTCCGGGTAGGCTTCATCTATCAGATTAGAATGTTGCCGCTTGGTCCGAACAGGAGAGTCACGAACGCACATCACAGAACAGAGCAAGGCGAGCATTTGAGCTTAAGTTATAAGACTTAAACTTTATTTATTTATTTTTTAATGAGCGATCGTTTCTTGATAAGACCCTTATTCATCGTTTGGAATCATTTAAAACCCTTTGAACAGTTTGTAGTTTGCACTGAAACTGTCTTTTGGACCTAGAACCATTTGGTTCCCATTGAATGCCATTGGAGAAAAATCCTAGAATGTTTTCATCAAAACCTTAATTTCTTTTCCATTGAAGAAAGAATGACATGGATATGTAAGTTGTGAACGTGCCTTTAAACTCAGATGAGTGGAATGATATACAGCTCTGCCATGTAAATCTGACTGCTAGATACCAAATTGAGTATCCCAGAGTAAATAGTGTGTTACAGAAGTACTGTTCCACTTTTGCTTGACTCACTTTCCCTTGATGTTCTGTTTCTAGACTAGGTTAGGGAAAGTTGAGGTAAAAGGTCATTGTTGTCTGTGTTGCTGAAAAGGTGCAACAGGATGAAAGGACCTTCTCTCAATCCATCATTCATCTCTTAACGTTCTTTGGTGCAAAACGATTTATCTGTACCAGCCTGCAAGTTTTCAGGACACTTCTTTTGATTAAATGATAACAGGTGTTGAACGCTGAACTTACACAGGTAACAAATGTGTCTTGTGTCCTTTGGAGTGTCTAATATACAGTAGTTGTTGAGTAAAATTTTGACCTCATCTGAAATAATTTTGTGGATGTTCTGATGTCTTTTTGCTAATAGGCATTAAATAAAAATGATTGGTCTTCAGCTGGTGTGGTTGGCAGACTTTTGACCCCCCTTTGTCCTCTCTGGTGAGTTATTTTGTACATTTGTTTAGAAATTCAGCTGGTTTCTATGGGCCAGTTTTATTTTTGGAAGGACACCATTATCAGTCAGGCTGTGACTTTGCGGCCACTCTGTCTCATGTTGATGCTTTCGTTAAACTCCATCAGCGCTTCATCCAGGCAGAAAATATAGATAATTTTTTAGGCAATGTATGTTGTCTGGAAAATACTCAATCTCTTTCACATCACGCACACTCATGCAGTGACAGGCACCTTGAAGAGGGCAACACTGTTCTCACATACAAATGGATGTCCCCATAATCCATTACTTGTACTTTAAAGTCAGATGTTTTTGAATATACTTTAAAAGAACTATTAGATTAACTACATTAACAAACTTACATTAGATGTCTGTATTCTCCCTTGAAATGGTGAAATTTGGCCTGTACTACATCAGAGGTCTTGACTGTAACCAGTGATTAAAAATTCTCAATTAACAATGTTAATTAATTAATTTAAAATAATTCACCTCTTTCCACTGTCCATTTGCTGAAGTACATTTATTGACCAGAAGCCCTATTTTGTGACATATTTCAAGTCACTAGCCATGAATAGATTTCACAGAAGAGTTTAAATGTAGATGAAGTTGGACACATTTCCTTTGAGACAGTGGGGTGACATGGGTGATACTGAAGCGCCCCACTTGTGTTTGCAAAAAAATGGGACTGTACATCCTTCACTATAAGTCTTACATTACTTTCTGCCGTTTATTTTCTCTCTCTCTTCTTTTTGTTCACCAATGTGGTTTTTAACACCAAAGGACCAAAGGTTTAGTTAGGGAGAGGGATGGTTACTGGCTTCTTATGAATAGAAAATGAGATTGAGATAATTCTCTCACTACTTTTATCTGGCAGAGCAGGTGAATTTGATGTTATTCATAAGGGCTTAGGCAGGAAAAGATTCACTCAAGTTTAAGAGGGTCAATAAGGGATTTAGGATCAAGGGAAAGATAAAAAAAAAACATGGTATTTGGCCAAACCAATGCATGCAGGAAATTCTCTAGACGATGTTAATAAAATTGAAACCAGGACTAGACTCTGTTTTTGAAACTGCAGCATTCTTGTGAATAGATTAGACATGGAATACTGCTTTACTGCTTTTTGCAGCATAGCAAGTCTTGCCAGTTGGATCAAAAATGTTACTTTGTGAAAATGAAATTTCAAATCATTAATTCCTTTTTTATTTTTAATTGCAGGGATGATGCATTAGGAAAGTTAAAATTATGTAAATTATAAACATTTAAAAAAAATATTGGACAATTTTCAAAAAGTGGTTAATTGTGTTTTAAATTTTTTATAATTTTTATTTTCAATAATTTGATTATTTTTTTAGAATTGGTAGAACATCCATGTATATATATATATATATATATATATATATATATATATACACACACATATACAGTATATCATGTTGCTCTCAGCTTATAGTATGTTTACTGTTTTTTTGAGGCAATACGGATGCTTGTGTTTTTTGTGTGTGTATCTTACAATATAAACCTGCAATTCTGATGAAAATGTCAGAATTGTGAGATATAATTGTAATATATACTAGATATACGGTAACACTTTATTTCGAGTCCACTTCAGACATTCTACTACAGTAATTGTAAGTAACTTTGCAACTACGTAAACTGTCCGTAGAGTATTAAAGGAGTAGTTCACTTTTGAAAAAAAACTTTTGCTGATAATTTACTCACCCATCTTGGTCATCCAAGATGTCCACTGTCTTTCTTTCTTCAGTCGAAAAGAAATTAAGGTTTTTGATTTTCTCCATATAATGCACTTCAGTGGGAACCAAACGGTTCAAAGTCCAAAAGACAGTTTCAGTGCAAACTGTTCAAAGGGCTTTAAACGATTCCAGACGAAGAATAAGGGTCTTATCAAGCAAAAGGATTGCTCATTTAATTAATAAGTATCAAAGTTTAAGTTTTATAAGCTCAAATGCTTGCCTTGCTCTGTTCTGTGACGCACGTCTGTGACTCTCCTGTTCGAACTCGTTCATCAAAATGAATGAACTCTTTTCCGAGTCAATTCATTCGTTTCGTTCGTTGAATGAACCAAATGACTCGGCAAAAGATTCGTTCATTTTGATGAACGAGTTCGAACAGGAGAGTCACAGACGTGCGTCACAGAACAGAGCAAGGCAAGCATTTGAGCTTATAAAACTTAAACTTTGATATTTATTTATTAAATGAGCAATCGTTTCGCTTGATAAGACCCTTATTCATCTTCTGGAATCGTTTAAAACCTTTTGAACGGTTTGCACTGAAACTGTCTTTTGGACCTTGAACTGTTTGGTTCCCACTGAAGTCCATATATGGAGAAATATCCTGGAATGTTTCCATCAAAAACCTTAATTTCTTTTTGACTGAAGAAAGATATGACATGGATATCTTGGATGACATGGGGGTGAGTAAATTATTAGCAAAAGTTTTTTCAAAAGTGAACTACTCCTTTAATAGACTGTCTGCTTAATATCTGCAAACCCTTTATTTTGATGCTCCCCCAACAGAAATTCTTCTGACTATAAGTAACTTGGCAACTACAAGTCAACTTATTCTACTAACCTGAAACCTAACCATAACACAACAATCTAGTCTACTAATACTCTAATGACAGTCAGTTGACATGTAGTTGCAAAGTTACTAAAGTAGACTATCGAAATAAAGTGGAACCAAATATACTACTAAATTATTTGAGTCTATAATATTAGTTAAAATAGGCATTAATGTCCCTTATCTCACTCATACTATAAAGAATTGTTTTGCAAAACCTCAAGTGTGAGCGCATCTGTGTCATAATAGTTTAATCTGGAGGTTAATGAATGTCTCTTGGTCGTTGGAGGGATGAACATTTTCCTCATTCATCTTGGAATGAGTGAACTTGAAGTGAGTGATGTAGGACTACAGTATATGGGGTTATTTAGCTGGAGCCGGAGCAGGTCAGACTATTGGTTCTGTTTTGAAGTCAGCCTGATAGACAGACTTAAATCCTCTATTGCCTACAGCCTGATGCTCACCTCATTACTTTAATCTTATGAGGACAGACATGAACTGAATCTGAAATGAAATGCCGCTGGTGAATGTTTGGTTGTGAGTTGGAAATATATTGGAAAAATTGTGCATTGTATGTTGTTTGACTTGTTGCTAGCGTAATATCATCTTTATGCATGTTTTTCTGCTGCTCTCCTAATTCCAAAATAATTATTTGGCTGAATATAATTTAATTTGTGCACAGCGGTTCCTCACAGTGTCATTTTCATTTGTGTCAAATGAAATAAGCTGTGTTGACGTGACACTTTATGTTAGTGTCATCGTAAATGGATCTTTTACTATCTCTCTTTTGAGCATTTCTTTTTTTAAATACCTGCAATATCTTCTCGTGCTCCAGTAGTTTCATCCTGAGAATGCTTCACATCATATCCTTAGAATAAAGATGAATGTAAATTTCCTTCACTGGCCTGGATTTATAAGATATGTGTACGTTATGAGGCCAAAATGTCCCCTCAAAGAGGGCAATAAAATATTCAAGATCCTTTTCCAAGTGGGGACAATTTTGGTAAAATTAAAAAGTTTTCTGTTAGGTTTAGGTTATAGTATTTATAGCTAAATATAAAAAGAACATTTTTTTTATTTAAGGTTTTATTATAAATGATTTTTTGATCCTGTACGTTCAATTAAATAACCAAAATTTGAAGAAAATATTGTAATTATTTTAAATGTAAAATGAAAAGAAAACACTAAACCTGGTTATTTATCTGACAAACTTGGCAAAAAAGTTTTTAAAATATAGTTAATATTTTGTTGGTTCTCTCTTGTTTTTGTTTTTTCAGAATTTATTTGTACGAATATGACATAAGTGTTGTTTTATTTGTGATAAAATGTTTAATACATCACTTGCATCACTTTTGCCCACTACTGTACCATGGTGTATATCATATTGAACTCACATTTTAAAATTATATTAGTTTTATTTAATCACAATATCAAGGGTGATTTTTTTTCTTTTTTTTTTATAAAAACATTCTATCATTCATTCATTCTTCTTGCATCCTTAATTTCACTTGCCATCCCGTAACAACCCTTGCATCTCTCAGGAAGTGATATAATTTTTGATGAAAAAGTTATCAAAATTATTAATTGGTTTTAGTTTAGTACTTGGTATTAGTGTGTCTGCCTCAATTTAAAACATTCCATCTGATAAAATAAGCACAGAAGGAATGTCAAATTGACATTATTAGTGGCTAACTTTTGCTCTTTATTTCCATCCTGTTTAATTAATCGAGCTCTAATTAAATAAGTGCCTGCGTCTGGTGTAGAAAATAATTCCTTAAATAAGGAATGAATGACCCAAAATGGGGTGCATTGAGATGGCACTGGTCTATTAGATTATTGCGGATGGTGAAGTGTGATCAGAGCTGCTGATCAGTTGATTTACTTCCAGACCCTGATTGTCTTTATCTACACCTTCCATTAACAAGCATTCCTCAGAGAGAGAAGAGAGAGAGAGAGAGAGAGAGAGAGAGGTGCTTTATCACTATCTCTTGATTTTCTTCCACATTTCATCAATCACCTCCATCTAAAACTCACTTTGTATTTTTACAATGTCCCAGTTCCCCATAAACCAGCAGTACCCTGTGAACAACAGGGCAGATGGACTTAGATAAACTGTTCCACTGTAACAGACGGGTCAGATTCAGGATGGTCTGTCTAGATTGGCGAAACTTACTTTTAGCCTTTCTTTTTACAGTTGGCTTTGAATCAATAGTTTGATTTTAAAGTAGGTTTTTTATTGTCATTTAAAAATGCAATATGCTGACATGGAATAAATAAAATTTCAGAATGGATAGCCTGAAGAAACTAACACCTTTGGCCTCCTCAAATAACCTGCAACTGCTGATTCAGAGCTTTGATGCTGTCCATCAATATTTATCCAGAATATATATATATATATATTAGTGCTGTCAAACGATTAAAATATTTAATCGCGATTAATGCATTAATGTCATAGTTAACTCGTCAATTAATCGCACATTTTTATCTATTCTTAATGTCTTTTGATTTCTTTTTGATACATTTTTTCTCATTGTAATGCTCTTATCAACATGGAAAAGTGGATTGGCTTGTTTAGTGCAAATGTTTTTTTTTTAATTATTATTATTGAAAATAACATTGGAATAGTGTTCAATTTCACTCTAACATATATAGCCTAAATAATCTCTCACACAATGTAACACTGTCCATCAATAAAAGGGTGAAAGAAATACTGACGAGGTCCTGATATTGACGAGGGGTGGAGAATTTGCATCATCTGTGTTTGTGTGTGTGTGTGTGTGTTGCTTGGCCATCATCAAGTGGTGTTTCAGGCTGGACGTGCTGTGATGATGATAGCTCAGTTCATAATGACAAAACATACAGATCGCTTTGGTCTTGTCAATGGGACAATTTGGCAACTTTTTAAAAGTAAACTTTACATTCAGAATCTCATTGGCATCCATTTCGGCGTCTCGCGCTCGTCATCCACTCAAAACATAACGTTACCATTTGGCTGGCTCGCAAGCTGAAACGAGTGTGTGCGGCACAAAACGTCCCTCGTGCTGCGCTCTGAAACCCATTCATTTCAATTGCTTGCGTCGCGCGAGGACGTTTACGTTGCTTCTTCGAACCAAAGCACAAGCGGATCTAGCTAGACCGGAAACAAAACATCAGGCACGCCGCACACACTCGTTTGGGCTTGCGAGCCGGCTTTGAGTGGATGACGAGTGCGAGACGCTGAAATGGATCAGGACGCATGCCGCGTCCTGTTGCAAAAGTATGTGAAAAAACTACAAAGTTTGCTAGGACAAAAAGACCGTTAATCGCGCTGATAAAAAAATTAACGCCGTTAAAATGGGTTTGCGATTAACGCGTTAATAACGCGTTTAACTGACAGCTCTACATATATACATATATATATATACACACACATATATATACACATATATATACACTCACCGTCCACTTTATTAGGTACCCCATGCTAGTAACGGGTTGGACCCCCTTTTGCCTTCAGAACTGCCTCAATTCTTCGTGGCATAGATTCAACAAGGTGCTGGAAGCATTCGTCAGGGAGTTTGGTCCATATTGACATGATGGCATCACACAGTTGCCGCAGATTTGTCGGCTGCACATCCATGATGCGAATCTCCCGTTCCACCACATCCTAAAGATGCTCAATTGGATTGAGATCTGGTGACTGTGGAGGCCATTTGAGTACAGCGAACTCATTGTCATGTTCAAGAAACCAGTCTGAGATGATTCCAGCTTTATGACATGGCGCATTATCCTGCTGAAAGTAGCCATCAGAAGTTGGGTACATTGTGGTCATAAAGGGATGGACATGGTCAGCAACAATACTCAGTGTGGCGTTGCAACGATGCTCAATTGGTACCAAGGGGCCCAAAGAGTGCCAAGAAAATATTCCCCACACCATGACACCACCACCAGCCTGAACCGTTGATACAAGGCAGGATGGATCCATGCTTTCATGTTGTAGATGCCAAATTCTGACCCTACCATCCGAATGTCGCAGCAGAAATCGAGACTCATCAGATCAGGCAACGTTTTTCCAATCTTCTATTGTCCAATTTCGATGAGCTTGTTCAAATTGTAGCCTCAGTTTCCTGTTCTTAGCTGAAAGGAGTGGCACCCGGTGTGGTCTTCTGCTGCTGTAGCCCATCTGCCTCAAAGTTCGACGTACTGTGCGTTCAGAGATGCTCTTCTGCCCACCTTGGTTGTAACGGGTGGTTATTTGAGTCACTGTTGTCCTTCTATCAGCTCGAACCAGTCTGGCCATTCTCCTCTGACCTCTGGCATCAACAAGGCATTTCCGCCCACAGAACTGCCGCTCACTGGATGTTTTTTCTTTTTCGGACCATTCTCTGTAAACCCTAGAGATCGTTGTGCGTGAAAATCCCAGTAGATTAGCAGTTTCTGAAATACTCAGACCAGCCCTTCTGGCACCAACAATCATGCCACGTTCAAAGTCACTCAAATCACCTTTCTTCCCCATACTGATGCTCGGTTTGAACTGCAGGAGATTGTCTTGACCATGTCTACATGCCTAAATGCACTGAGTTGCCGCCATGTGATTGGCTGATTAGAAATTAAGTGTTAACGAGCAGTTGGACAGGTGTACCTAATAAAGTGGCCGGTGAGTGTATATAGATAGATAGAATAGATAGATAGATAGATAGATAGATAGATAGATAGATAGATAGATAGATAGATAGATAGATAGATAGATAGATAGATAGATAGATAGATAGATAGATAGATAGATATAGATAAAAAGTTAAATGAAACTTTTATATCAACAGATTGTTAGTGTCTTAAGCTATTGTATGGTAGAATATGTCATAATCAGGACTCCTGTGAAACATGCAGAATGATTTGTTGACTTGAGATAGGTGAGAAAATGTTAATGTCTGGACCTCGTCAGAACTGCTTAAAGATTTGCTTCTACATTCATATGCAAACACAGATTTCTTTCCTTTTTTTCCAGGTTGATCCTTCTATGTTCACATGGAAGACAGAGGTGACCTACATTCAGAAGGTGAGATGTATTGACAGAATTAGGGTTAGCATAGGAAATGAGGACCAAGGGTGAAGAACATGCTAACAGAGCATGTATAAATACTACAACATTTTTGACAGTTCCACAGGCAAGGCTTAAGCCTAGACCCAGACTAAAATGCATGAAATATCAGTGCTATTATTTTGTCTGTACACTGTAAAAAATGATTGTGATTTTACCGGTAAAATGTAAAATCGACAGTTAAAAACTGTTAATTGGAACCTTTCCTCACTATATACACTCTTAGAAAAAAGGGTTCTATATATGTAGCATAGGGTTCTTTACTCAACTGCAAAAGACCTTTTATGCAAAGAAATGATGATAATGACAGAAAGAACCCTATTGGCACAAAGGTTCTTTATAGGCAATTATTCATTCATATATTACATTATTGTGCAACATTTTGCAGTTGTAATTAAATTATTGTTTATTAAACTGTTGTAGTTACTTAATATCCCATTTTAATCATGCTGAAATGGCACTCTTCGTGTGATATTGATTAATTACATTTTTTAACCCCCATATCTTGAATTTTGTGATCATTCATGTATTGCATTTTAGGGGTTCCAAATACAGTAGCCCTTTAGAACCTTTTAAGGTTCTATATAGAACCTTTTCTTCTAAGAGTGTACGGTAAATAACTGTGATAGATCTAATTGTAAATTTAATGTAATTTTACTATAAAATACAGTTAAATTGACAGTTTTTAAAGTGAAAATGAACTTATTGTATAATTTACAGTGAAAAAACGTAAATCAATTCCCACAATTCCCTGCGTGACACTTTTTTGTTGAAATAACTTGTTTCTTCATAGTTTTCTTAGTCTTTTTCTAATTAGTTATGTACATAAGGGTTTTATATGACATTTAATTTTGTTAAATTAACCTGTTTAAAAGGTTTATTGCCTTTTTAAAATTTCATGTGTGTTACCATGATGGTGTTTAATGTTTGAGTGAATGACACTGTGTAGCTTTCTATATGTTAATATGAAGTTTCTTATGGAAAAGCTTCATGTGTTGAGCTTACAAATACCATGCGTCTCTCATCACTGCTGTGATTGTTGGTTATCAGTGTATTACAATGGTAACAAACAGATATTAATACTTCAATTAATCGATAATTTAACATTAAATCAGATAATAAATACGGTTTATTTCTGTACATTTCAGGTTAAGACTGTAAAACCTTGTTACCGTATAGATTCTTGCTACCGATATTTTATACGGTAAATTTCTGGCAACCACAGCTGCCGATATTTTACCGTAAATTGAACATTTTCTTTATATAAAGAAATGTAAAAATGTCTTTAATTTCTTTTTAAAAAACTGTAAAAAATAATCCTGTAAAAAAAACGGTAAACTACTGGGAGCTGTGGTTGCCAGCATCGTACTGTAAAAATGCGGTGTGTTACTGTTTTTGAAACTAACAGCTAAATGCTATATTGTCAGCTACAGTATAAAACTAATTAACAGATCTATGCTCTAACACAAAAACAGTAACACACCGTATTTTTACAGTATCGATGCTGGCAACCACAGCTGCCAGTAGTTTACCGTTTTTTACAGTATTATTTTTTATAGAGATCCACACAAGTATTGTTTTTTTTTCGAAGTCATATAAAAGCTTCTAAAATGTCTTAATTGAACTAAGGCCTAATCCTGGCTTAATCTCAACCATGTCTGTGAAACCAAGCCGGTTTGTTTTTAAATACCATTAATTTACCATGGTACTTTTTTTGCATGGTACTGCTGTTTTTCTGCACTTCCTCTATAGCTGACTGATGATTTCCCTCCAATAGTGTTAGGGCATTAGTCCTTGAGTATAATTACTTGAGCCAATTCTAATGTAGATCTATTTGCTTCAGTAGCAACGCTTAAATGGATCTGCAGAGGAGGTTGATTGAGAACTGCAGTGCGAGGAAAAGAGCCTGTGGGGCTGTTAGTTTGGAGCTGAACTGTGTTTGACAGGATCTCATTTCATTCCCTTTTATCAGCACAACATACATTGTCATATACAAATGATCCTTTCAAGCTATGACAAATAATAACCAGCATAATGGCCAATATAAAATGCACTATTGCGAAGACTTGAACATAATCATTATGCCGCTAGTAAATCCAAGGGCGTATGTTCACCAGAACCTGCAGTCAGTGTGGATTGCCAGAGAAGACCTTGAGGCAGAGATAAATGGGCCCTTAAATTCTCCTCTCCACTCGGCTACCAATGAATCACTTTAAATGCATTGTTTTGGGAGCTTCATATGTTAAGTCACGGAAGGAAAGTATAGTTCTAAGTCTCTACTCTTTTTATCGCACAATAGATACAGGATAAAGCGGGACAGATAATGGGACGGGTGGTGTAGTCGTGAAGGTGCATCTCTCGGGTTAACAAGGGCATCAAACTGAGTTTATTTAGCCATTCACAGTTTTCCTGGGGATTGGCAGAGATTTGCATAATTATCAGGATTCACACAACACTGCCGCTGCAGATAACGGTAACGAACGACCAGAGTCCCGTCTCCCAACTGGGAAGATTTACAGTATAAAGGCACCATGGGACACTTTATGAAGAACCGACTCTAATGAAGCAGCACGACAAAACGTGGCTCTCAAACCAGCACATATAGGATATTTGAAACGCAAGCTCTTGCATGTTTAAATGTGTGTGCAAGTGTTTTAATGCGATTCCAGCTGTGCTATTGTCCTCCTGTAATTGAGTGACTTATCTTAGTTCCCTCTGGTTGTCTTCTCCAGCACATCAGGCATATGCTAAATCCAATAGTCATTTAACTGCCACCGGTGTGACAAATCCTCTGTGTGTGTGTTTTAATGTTAAATCAAACCACACAGTAATGAAGACTTGTATGTGGTATTGTCTTTCTTTAGAGGCTGATTTCCTTTACAATCAAAAAGTCAGGTGTTTTTTTTTTACATGTGCTGCTCTCTGAGGGTTAGGGATTTAAATATTATTATTTCTAGCTATTGGTAATAGGATTCGATATCCTAGATTTTTTTTATTTTATATATCAGAATCAGTTGATTTGATATTTTAATTATTTAATTGTACTTTATATTTTTTCATATATTTTCATGTTTTCATCTAATCTTTAAAAACACTATTAAATTAATTCCACTGTTAAATGTAATCTTTAGCACATTTCAAAAATTAATATCCATTTTTCATATTGTAAATTATGTTTTGATGCATAAATTTACTTCTAGCATTTAGAATGACTGGTTTTATTTATTTATTTTTTACAATTTTGTCAGTTTTATTTAGACAAAATTGCATGGAATTTGAATATCAGCGTTTATATGATAATAATAACTATATAGGCTAATTTATAGCCTATATTGTTGTGTCATGCATTAATTTAATTATAAATATGAAGTAAAATTTTCTTTATTATTCCACACATGCAAGAAGTTTTCTGTTTGTGAACTGGTATGGGAGCCTTTTTCTGCCATATGAGAAAAAAGTAAATCATAATAATGATAAAACTTAGAAATAGATACTAAATAAGAATTAGGAGATAAAGTCAAATTTAGAATAATGTTTAAATATCATAAAAAAATGTAAATGTTGAGATAAAAAATCTTAAAAAGTAAAATGTAGTTATGACTTTTCATGTCGTAATTTCGACTTGTCATAGGTTGTACTTTTTATCTCATTATGATGACTTAATTCCAGAATTATGATTTACCAAAGTATTTTTTTTTCTTATGTGAAAGAAATTGAATTGTTTTGGTTCAGATGAGTAAAAACAGCTTATAAATCATTCAATCAAGTGATTTTTACTTTATTTTATTGTTATTAAAATGCGGATGTTGGGTAGGATTGTCGTTAAGTTATAGATACAGTTTGTTCAGTATAAAAATCATTTTGTCTATGGAATTTATGGTGTGTGGGTATGTGACATGGAGAGGTCCCGTTTGGACCTGTTCTCCAGGTGTGATTGAGTCTACTCTTGAGTGATTGGCTGGTGGTTGTACAGAGGCATACTGTGAAAGTTAGAAACATTTCACATGTCTTTCCAAGAGCCCACCTCCATTTTGAGCCGTTATTGAATGTAGCTACTAGCTTAGAATGAATGCCAGCAGGGTTCAGCCACAAAACATGTATTGTTTTACATGTATAAACAATTTGCAAACTGACAGGACCCTTTGTGCGCACAAAGCAGCCAGATCAGGATCTGCAGCAGAAAGTGAATGTGTTCGACAGATACGAAGGGGTCCAGAACAGAAGGAACAAAGGAGGGCTGGATTTTGTGAGGGAACTCCAATTTGAATTCATTAGCTGTCACTCGCTCTGACAGCAAGTTAGAGCCATGATTCTGAGTGAGTGCGAATCACAACCGTTAAAGCTGGAGCTCCGGAGAGGCCTGGACTCTCGCCAGTGTTTAATTATTGAGAAGAGGCCATCACTCACATTGTCATTCTATTGAACCAGCTCTCACTAACACTCATTAGGGTACACGCGCATATGTGTCTTGAAAAGCAACAATTTGGGTCAAGCCACACTTGAGCATGACACTTTTTTTCACTCTCTCTCAATCACAATTTATCTCCATACAATCATCTGAATTCCAACTGAGCTTTCAATCAATGCTGCTTAAAATTGAAAGTGTCTTTTTTTCCTTGTCTGTTCAAAGCTTTGTAATTCAAGCTCTCACCCAATCAAACTGCTTGTTTAAATTCACTTGCACCTACTCACTCACTCACTTCCTTCAAATCAACAAATTGACTTCTCTGCTTTCACAAACACTCATCTCCTTGGGTTATGTTCTTTGTATTTCTCCTTCAACCTCCTCTACTCTTTTGTCTTTCCAATCCAGTATTTGTTCACATAAAAGCGCAATGCATCTATTTTTTCAATCAATTGTAGTCCTGACACATTTCTTTTCTTAGGCATGAATAAAAATCACTTTTAAATGACTTCAAAACTATGTAAGATATAGTGCAAGATGTTTTTTTCTAGTAGTACAGGTTTTGTAGAACATGTGAGGGAGGGGACACTGCATAGGTTCACATTATGATCTAAAAATCAAAACAAAACTGTTAAATTTGACAATCAGTAAACGTTTTGTTGTTGTTGTAAGGTAAAGACCAACACATTCTCATCCTAGGGCGTTATCTAACTGACTCTTTTGACCATGCGTCTAAATCCGAAGCACATGGCAACCTTTAGCGTCAGTTCGATGTAGCGGGTAGGTTTAGGGTTAGTAGGGCCCTATAATTTCCGTGATCACGGAATCAGCGGACGGAAGTCGCGGAATTGCCCAATTAACGTGGAATCTAGTGTTAACGCGGAAATTCGCGGGATTTTACATATTTAGAATGAAATTCGTTTTTTGTGTACGTATGTCTGGGGAAAATGCAGACAGGAAGCAAATCTGGGCGGCACAACCCCTCCCGTCATTTCAGCTCATGATGGCATCAAAACAATAGCCGCGTTTCCGCTGAAAGCATGGCGAAGCGGCTCTCCACGGCTCTGCTTTCGTCGACGAAAAAAGTAAAGAAACGCACACACGCACACACACAAAGTCCCCTCCGTGCATGTCTGTGCCGGACCGAGTGTGTCCGAGAGAGCACGCGAGTATGTCCGAAAGAGCGCGGCAAGAGAGACCGAGTGTGTCCGAGAGCGCTCGACAGTGTGCGCGAGAGACAGAAGCTGCATCCCAATGTGCAATTTGTTCATACTATGCCCGAAATATTATTGACAGTTACTAATGTCGCATACTATTTAGGATGGATAGTATGCACATTAGGACGCAGATTACAGGACAGTTTAAAGCTCATAACCATATTTTGTTGTTACTTGAAGTACTTAGAGTGCAGTGTTATGTTGCATCATGCAGTATTTGTCATTTTAATAGTAAATGCCTATTTTATTTGTGTACATTTTAATAATTAACATTAAAAGCACACTCTTTTACAACTAAAATAACAGTAAAGGGTAAAAAAAAAGAATTCCCAAAAGTGAAATACGGAAAAAGCGGAATTTGGGAAAAATTAAAACGGAATTTGGGAAAAAATAAAACGGATTTTATAGGGCCCTAGCTAGGTTAGGGTTCGACCACTAGGAGGCATGTCTCATATTGACGCTAAAGGGTGCCATGTGCATCAGATGTTGACGCATGGTAGGGGTTTCATTAACTAGTCGACTGTCACAACCACTAGTTGGCGCTGTTGGCCTTAATCGACTAGTGGGAAACAAAATGATGACCTATATATAGGCTGTATATATTTTTTTAGTGAACTATCCCTTTAAGTACAAGCGGCAGTACTATTTACTTCTGTCGCCTTAAGACCAGCACGCAACGCAAATAATGAACTTTTGTAAATTGCAGTGTCCCGTACCTATTCATTAACGTGTGATGTGTAGGCTACGTCGCGTTGTACATTTGAGACAGAGGCGCCAGAATTGAACTGATAGAATGTACTGTAACACGATACTACGATATTTCTTCAAAAGCAGATCGTGGAGACATTTACTATTCGTGATATCGCACACCCTAGAATAAACCATTTAACGACTAGTCGACTAGTCGTCGACTGTTATGCAAAACTAGTCGAACTAGCAAAAATCAGTAGTTGTGAAACCCCTAACGCATGGTCAAAAGCATCAGTTATATGATGCTATGGGATGAGAATGGGCTGTGAAGACTTATGAGATTTGAATAACTGCATATACAAAGACACAGTTATCCATACTATTACCATTATATTCAACAAGGATGCATTAAATTAATCAAAAGGGACAGTAAAGACATTCATTGTTACAACAACAAAAAAATTTAAATAAATACTGATCTTATGAACTTTCTATTTGTCAAAGAATCATAAAAAATGCATCATGATTTCCACATATAATACTAAGCAGTGCAACAAAATTAATAATAAAAAATGTTTGCAACAAAATTAATAATAAAAAATGTTTTTTGAGCAGCAAATCATTATAATCGTCACTGAAGACTGAAGTAATGATGCTGAAAATTCTGTACATTTTAAATATATTAAAATAGAAACATTATTTTAAATTACAATAATGTTCAATAAGTATTTTTTTTTATCCAGTGCTGCCTTGGTGAGCATAAGAGACTTTATAAAACAAAAAAATCTTACCGACCCCAAAAATATGAAACGTTGTGTATTTAATAATAGTTAAATATAACTAAGAATAGTTATATTATTTTTCAACACAGATCAAATGCAAAATGGCCATAATGCATCTGTGTATATATTTCAGATGACACCATGGCTTATGGAGATTCAATGTAGCTTTAATTCACAGCACAAAACCATATTTCATCCATAGCAATCATGACTATCTCTTATTTTCCTCTCCTGATATGGATCACTATGCGCGGTCGGCCTTAGAGGGGAGGAACCATTAAAGGCACAACACAGTCATTGACCTTTGGTCCACCTTTTTTATGTTCCCTTTGACAAATCACCAGCCTTTGTTGCCACTTAAATTGTTTTCTTAGCTGGTTTACAACTGAAGAGTTTCAGGCAAAACTCAACTCAGCTTAATTCAATAATGCAATCGCACGATGACCTCACAATTTGCCTGCATGCGGGAAGGTGTTGAGATGTAGATTGATGTCTAGAATATATTCTAGGCTTTTTTGTTTGATGTGAAACCGCAGTTGGAACTCCAGTCCAGATTGGTCCATCCTCTCAAAGTGAACTATAGAATTTGGATAACTGCTAATCCACCAATTGCAAGCGTAATGTACATTGTAGTGAAAGTAAAATAACCTTGAACACATTTAGATTATTCAAGGCCTTTTTTCATATCCTCTGCATATGGTATTTTGCATCCGAAACTGGCATCCATAGTGTTTGGAAGCTGCATTGAGCATTATAATGGGAGTAGAGCCCAATGGTTTTAGCAGCTCAGGATTTTAATAAAGGCTCTGCGGAACTCAGTGTTGAACGTGGTGTAGATGACTGGATTGAGAGCGCTGTTAACGTAGCCGAGCCAAGTGAAGGCGCTGTAGACCTCAGGAGGAACATGGCAAGCTCTGCAGTGGGTGTTTAGGATGTGGGTCACAAAGAAGGGAAGCCAGCAAATAAGAAAAACCCCTGCGAGACAAAAAAGAAAAGAAAAGTGAACTTTTGCAAAGTAATCGTATGACATTTTTTCGTGGAATACAAAAGGAGAAATTAAGGAGGGTGCTGGTCGATCTATTCCATGTGTAACAGGGACAGAATGTGTTTTGTTAAAATGTATATATTGTTTGTTATAATTTACACAAAAGGTTTACTTTCATGTAATATCTGATATACTTGTCTGAGAATGAGGGTGTTTTCCTTTAATTGCTGTGACGTCATCATGAGGCTGCACATTTCCTGTTTTGCCTCCACCTCTTCCTCTGAGCATTGTTAATGCACTGAGGAGGTGAGTTATTTTGGCTCTTCTTAATCTTAATTAATCTTTACTTTAAAAAAAATATAAGAATGAGGAAAAAAGAGCTTTTTAGAAATTTTGCTTTTGCTGGTAAACCTTATGATCTCTTTTCGAGAGTGAACGCAAAGTTTCTCGGGGAACGCAAAGCTGTTTGCAGGTGAACACAAAATTTCTTGGGGAATGCAAAATATTTGCAAGAGAAAGCAATTAACTTCTGATTTTTCCCATCTCACATCGCATATTTTTCTTCCACTTACATGTCCCTTTGGCTCCGTAAAAACCAAGCGGCAACATTCTAATCTGATAGATGAAGCCTACCCGGAAGTGCGATAAACTGCAATACATCTCAAATCCGCTAGAGGCCGGTCCCAAAAGGGAGCAAATATCAATAGACGTCATGTTAAAATGTTCGTTTTCACAGCATAAATTCATATGGTTGGTCCCATGGACTTTTATTGTAATCTTCAATATGTTATACCAACTATGTTCTTTTGAGTAAGATCTTTTCAATGAATCAGCTGGTCCAGTTCACAAAAGTAGTTCTTCTTATAAAATCGCATATACTTGAATGGAGAAAAAGAGTAAAAGGAGAAGCAAAAAGCACCCGGATGACCAACTACTTCTGCCGAGATTCTGAAGTGTGCAAACGATTTACACTTTACTATCCCATGAGGCAACAGGAGAGGATTTGTGAATGGCAGTGAAGCAACACAACTGACTCTGGTAGTCATGAGAATGACAGCATGGCGAAAGTAGTTAGTCCGAATTTCAATAATACTATAAATACATTCATACTATAGAAAACATACTTTTTAGTGGTCACAATTTCTACTTATTCAAATGAATTACCTAATCAGCGAGTATTTGATTTCGGACGCAGCCAGTGATTCAGTTTTTGAGTTCTGACTCAATGAACCAGTTGCAGTGTGAAACTGTATCATATAATGACTTGTAAATTTCGGTCTGTTGTAAAACTATTCAATAACTTCAGCAGATTTTTGTGATGCTTTTTTGCCCAGAAGAAATAAAACCTTTTTGGGTGAACTGCATCAAACCTCTAATCGTAAAGTCTTTTTACATGTCGGAATTTTTGCAAATGACAAATAGCTTTGGTGAATTAACCACAGGCAAAATGGTCATATGACAACCCTGACCAATTGAGGCAGCTGAGCCATTCATTCGAGCTAAGACATCTGTCTCCATGAGTGTGATTTAATTTCCTCCCAATTAAGCAGACATCTCAGATTACCATCACTGTCATTTATCACTTTACAGAACACTGACTCATGGGTCATCACTTGACACTATGGTGACCAGATGAGATTAGCTAAAACGCGCGTAGCTGGGATATGGATACATGACTACTTCCCCACCCACTCCTCCCAGTTCTTGCAGAGATGTTTTTGCCTGGTCACCCTATTTGACACTAATAGAGCATAATTGGTTGGGGTTCCGGTACACCAGCCATGTCAGTGAAACGAATGAATGAAAATGAGCTTATCAATGCATATCTAAATTCGTGGCTACGGTATCTTTGTAGAACTTTAAAAAAGTAACAAAATAGATGCTGTTTTTTTGTACATTTGGAGTGCTGTCATTACAGACAAAATGACAAAAATCGATGTTACCTACAACATGTTATCGTCTTTTTAAAATTCGCACCTGTTGACTTCAATGGGGCATGTTCTAAACCTTTTAACATCTTTGATCTGTCATTACGAGTGCACAGCAATGTGAGTGGTGATATTAAGAGTGACCACAGTCAATCTGACTGCAGTACACGTGAAAGATATGAATAAAAATGATGTTAATTCAGCCAGCTCACATACCTCTGTTTGCTTCCTGTTTTGGGTCGAAGCCCACAGTGGTCGAATTGTTCGAATCCACACGTGGATCATTAGTGAATATCATCTCAAACCTCCTCTGTGTGTTCAACATCTGAAGCAGAGGAACTATCCATTTGAGCTGATATTCCCAGAACACCACATAGTGGTAGGTTTGAGATGATATTCACCAATGAACTCGACAATCGAACTACTTTGGGCTTTTGACCGAAAACAGGAAGCAAACAGAGGTATGTGAGCTGGCTGAATTAACATCATTTTTATTCATATCTTTCACGTGTACTGCAGTCAGATTGACTGTGGTCACTCTTAATATCACCACTCACATTGCTGTGCACTCGTAATGACAGATCAAAGATGTTAAAAGGTTTAGAACATGCCCCATTGAAGTCAACAGGGTGCGAATTTTAAAAGATCGATAACATGGTGTAGGTAACATCGATTTTTGTCATTTTGTCTGTAATGACAGCACTCCTTTAAGGACGACTCAACCTCCACGGACCGTTTTAATAAATCAAGATTTTGATTTAGTATAATTTTTGGGACAGTTAGGGCCGGATTTGGGACAACAACTTAGGGTATGGTGACCAGATGAGATTAGCTAAGATGCAGGTAGCTGGGCTACTATGGATACATGGCTACTTTCCCACCCACTCCTCCCGGTACTTGACACTAATAGAGCCTAATTGGTTGTCTGGTACTTCATGTTTTATAAAACTATATGTTGGGGACTGACTGTACTCTGTAGGTGTTGTATAAAGCTGCTGGCATTCAGAGCCCTCACTATTCCCCAGGTGGCCCTTTGATGGCAATCTGACAAACTGTTGCACATGCCAGGCACAGACTGACTGAGCGACTCTGCAACCCACTTTCAAAATGTCAAATGAAAAACGAAGTGAATCATTGATTGAAAAAAATAGTACGGTGGCATGTGCATGGGTTGAGGGGGAGCTTTAGAGGAGTTGTCAGGACGAAAGGAAATAATTTTGAAATAGTAAAGATAAAACAAAATCACAAAATCAGTTTGCTGTAAGCAATCAGCAAGATGGTGAATTTCATAAATTACGGGTCCATCCCCACCACTTCCTCTCAGTTCTGCTGTGTCTGTCTCAATGTCCATGAAAATGTCTTCTCATCTGCTAGACGTAAGAGAGCGATTAGTATCAGTGTTGATAATGGCGTACAAGGTCGAGTAAATCAAGTCAATGAAATTACAAAATAAAATGCAACCAAATATACCCCTGCTACCTTCTGTTTTTTTTTTAAAGGTACTCTATGGAGTTTTTAGCGGCCTCTGGCGGTGATGTTTCAGAATGCAACAAGAGCGCTCGTGCCCGTGTGCGTGCTAGATATCAAGATCGAACATTTGCTACCAGCCACACGGAGACTTTCAACGCAACGGCGAACTAATCACACAACATGCTGGAAACTAATGCAAACTCCCACTGCAGGTACAATAATAGCCTACTTTTATCAGCTTGACGTTGAACTAATGCTCTGTGCTTAGTCCATGATAATGTTACAGAAACTGCATTTAGTCTCAGCCGACATACGATGTTATAGCATAAGCCATTTCTCTAACTCATTCGTGTATCTTTTACAATCAGCAATGTCAACATAGGTGAATGTAGCCTATAATATGATAACGAAAACGGTTAGTGAACTAAACTGAACAGTTTCAGTGTATCAAGTAAGATCGTAGGAAGTGACATTACTGTACTAAACGTGTCTGGAAATGTGTATTATAAACAATATGATAGTGGTGGATTCATGTCATGTTTCATGTAGTTGCTATTTCACTAGAGTTTACTAATATGTCTGTAGCCTACTAATATGTTGCCGATGTTGATCCGCGTTTCGCGTCCGGAGTCGATCAGATTCACGTTTTGCCTGACGAGCTTCAGCAGATAAAACTTTTTTGTTTATTATATTTATGTGGAGTTTGTGTTGGAGTCTGTGTTGTGCTGGAGGCAGGACGTTTTGGGAGTTATCAGACTCCGTGTCGTCAGCTGAAGTGCCGTTGGTCGCATGTTGAAATCAACGGGGTTATTGTGGGGTCCATTTCTTTTACTGTCTATGGGTCGCATGGACTGTAGGATAGAGAGGCTCGGGAGCGCGCATGCACGTCACATCCGATGGATATCGCAGGAATCCGACCCGGAGACCTCACATATAAATATGAATATTGGCCTTCAGAGGTAATAGCAAAACCCAAAAAGTGGATCATTGCAGTTTTAAAAAAAGAACTTACAAAAAAAAAACCAACAGCAGCATATTAAATGGTATTTAAGGAAGCTCTTCATGTGTATGTTTGACCTTTTAGGTGATAATTCATTGTAATGTATTATATAATGCATATATGACCTTGCCAAGGTCACCAAGGTAAAACAGATGTGTTTAACCTTCCAAATGATGCACACAAATGGTTTTGGGCCAAAACAAGATGCAACAAGATGAATGTAAAGCGAGAACGGTTTTCTGCATAAATTAAATATTGCATCACTGAGTCACTGTTGTTATGATGCTCGGGGCGACAAATTAAAAAAAATGACATTTTGTTATGCAAATAACTACAATATGGAAAACCAAACACTGTGGAGAATGCATATATTAGATGTCATCACTGTTGAATAGCAAACATTCTAACAATGTTTAAATCCAAAGGGATTTTCAAAAGTGATTTTTTTATTTCATCTAATAAAATCTTACAAAGAAACACCATGCTAATTTGTTTTTTGAGAAAACAGTTTAAAAAAAAGACTGTCAAACAGTTTGAGCTAAATTTATTGTGGAAAATTGTGGAAAGGAAAAAGAAGATGAATTTCCATGGATACATGGATGAAAAAGGATGGATAAATGGATGGATATATAAAAATAGTAGTGATATAATGGATGAATGGATTAAAAGGATAGTGATATGATGGATAGATGGATGTATAAAAAGAGTATAGTGATATAATGGATGGATGGATGAAAAATTATAGTGATATTAATGGCTGGATGGATGAATTGCTTGCTTCACTTTAAAGAAGTAGGAGACACGGGGCACAACCTAACGCGGAGTTAAATGTAACATGGACCGTTTACATAGTTCGTCAGGATCAAGCAGGTTGTCTTTCCGCTATTTTTCTGTTGCTGCCAGAAGACGGTCTTCGCGAATTTGCGGAAAGTTTTAATTTTATTTCGTGAAGATACTGGACAAAGAGTGTTTTGACACCATGAAAGTAATTTTTTTCATCATAGGTTTTTTTTCGGTTTCTGAGTTGTATATGTGAGGTCTCCGGGTTCGGATTCCCTGCGAAATCCATCAGTGACGTGCATGCGTGCTCCGTGTTTAAAATTTAGTGTACTATGAATGATAACTTGTTTATTTATTAAATAAGTTATCATTAAAAGGGTTTATTGCCTGTTATTAATGCAATAAACCCTTTAAATTTTTATTTTTAGCTCATTTGTATTATTATTACTGTTGTTATTATTATTAATAATAATAATTGTACATGCAGCTGCCACACACAAATCTAATTTAATTGCAATTACAATATTTATAATTTTATTATTATTATTATTTATTGCAAAACTATGCAGCCCTTTTCTATGTCTCTATCCATGATATTGATCCATAATAGAAGGATGATTGGATGAGGGATAGATGTATGGATATCTGTCTATACAGATGCACAAACAATATCAAACTATACAAAAAAATAGTACTGAATTATGTGTGTTACACACAAGTGTTACAACTAACCCCTCTGTCTGTTACAATTAACCCAGCATATGGGGTAAGTTGTAACATTTGCACTTTCAGTGCAACTGTACGAAAATGGTAGGTCCTAGAAAAAAACTTCAAGTGGTCATTTGTAGCAGAGATGTGTACTGTATGTTGCTTGTGTAAAAGAAAGTATTAAACTAACCTAATTATTTTTAATTAATTAAGCCAAAACCAAAAAGCGTTCCACTACGTAATTGTCACCATCCACAAGAGAATGTGAGAAAAAAACATGTTTTCACAAATTTTTCCCCAAACCAAGGAATCTAATAATGGAGTCTGGATTTGTACATGAATCACATCTCACCCAGAACGATGGCCAGCATCTGTGTGGCTTTCTTTTCCTTGGAGTGCATACTTCTACACCGGACCTGACTGGGACACACCATGACACTACCGGGCGGACGCAGTGTGGTGTGTGTTCGTCCGTTTGACAACTTCTTCACCTCACAACTCCTAACGGTCACCTGCTCCTCATCCCCACCTTCTTTTCCGCGTGGTTTACGTCTTGCTCAGTGCGAGCAAAGGACGCCTGGCTAATACTGCAGTAGTTGAGCGTGATCACAGGGGGCAGCAGTGAGTTCTCGGCAGGGGCGGTTTGAGGCCTCTTGCGCCGCAGACAGCTGGAGAGGAGCCGTGGACGCATTACCTGCTCCGTGCTTTCCTGAACACATAGGGAGATGACATGTAAGCAAACTTCAAGGTGTGCAGAACATCTTTATTCCTGCTAGCATGTCTGTTCTGTAATTAATCAGCACAAGGAGATATGCTGTCCTCCTGATGTCCTCAGAGTTGATATCGTCATTCAAGGACTACTGAGTAATTTCATACCACCTCACACATAGTTTTGGATTACTTTTATTTTTACTTTGGAATTTCTAAAGAAAGGGCAATGAAGTAGTAACATTCAGGCTACTGACTGAACATTTGCTGTTTTTACAGCCATCTTATTTAATAATAACTGTTATGGACAATTATATCAACTGGACTAGTTGAAAAACGTAAAACATAAAAAACTGATTGAATAACTTAAAGCTACACTGTGTGATTTTTACCCCCATCTAGTGGTGAAAAGGTTTATGACCATCTAGTGAATATTAGTATCTGTTCCTCTCAATTCGATTTCGCTTTAACTCCTACGGTGGCCAATGTAGTCCAAGGTTAACATGGCTTCCAGTTCGACCTCGTCCATGAGTGTTAACTCAAACGTAAACGCGAAAGGCGAAGCTTGAATTAACGTGTACGTCCCTCTTTGGCTAATGTACTTTCAAGATGGAGGGGCAACATGGTGACCGACATTAGAACCCCTTACCCGTATGTATTTTCAATGGCATATTATACACTCACAAGAATACTTTATTACTCTGAACGAAGTAAATAAACATTATTAAGCACATATATTTTGAAAGAACAAAGTGTTTTTAGCTAAGAATAAACTAAAAGAGTTACACAGTGTAGCTTTAACAAATCTTTATCCTTAAATATCTTTGTGGCTATTTGTGTCTCTTAAATCAACAAAACACAGCAAAATATGGTTCTTGATCAGTATTTTGTCTTGTTTTCTAGTAATAAAAATATTAAAACCTCTCTAAAACAAGATAAATTGACCAGATATATCTTACGTTTTACCTGATAAATCAGGTTAATTTAAATTTTCTCGTCCTAATGGTAAATAGTTTTTGTTTTAAGTGTATACATGTAACAAATGAAGTCACTTTTAGACATTTTTTTCTGAATATATTATTAAACTTTTTCTAAAGTAAATGTACATTCTTTTATTATAAATGATATTATTCTATCATATATTTTTAATAGGGCTGTCATGCGATAACTTAAAAAAAAATCTAATTAATTACACAAAGTGCCAGTTAATTAATCTAATTCATAAATTTGGCTGAGGAATGATCCACAAAAGATCATTTGAAGTCATTGTTGTGTTAAATGAGAAAAGCGTCAAAAAGACATTACAAAAACTAGCTTTAGAAAGAAATGATTTATTCGTGAATTTATATGTGTGTCACGTTTGGTCAAAACTCTTCTGTAAGCGATAAACCCGTGTATCCTCGCTCATGACTCCTCAGGAAGCCTCCTCACTCCTTCGATCCTTTCCTCCTCGCGGTGCAATTAGAGAATTGGGATTTCCTTCAAGGTGGCTGAGCTCCATCGGTTTCCGGGTCATGGAGGACGGAAGGGCGAGGAGATGAGGAGGGATATTGAGAAGCACCCTTTATGAATGGGTCATTGAACCTTTGTGTTCACCCGATTGATTCGATCAAAAAGCGAATACATTCGGAAACAAAACACTGCTGTGTTGCTTGGAAACAACAGTTCCGCTTTGGTTTTTACAGGTAATATTTTGGTTGGTAAAATTGAGTAATTTGCACTTGTGCTATTCGGAACAAAAGCACCCGAACTGACAGCTGCATTGACAGCATTTTCTATGGCTCTCTACTAAAGCTTGTTACTCCCTAACATTGAAGTGACTTTTGTGGAGACAGTTTCAACAAACAGAAGGGTGCCAGTGAAGGGAGTAAAGCACCAGCCAGAATGACTTGGGGGCCATACATCAGAGCCACATATTTCCAGTTCATAGTTTACAGCCAGCAGGGATAAGTCTGAGGAGGCACGTCGACAGAAACGCACCCGCTATGCTAAAACAGGAAGGAGAATGCTGCCAGCAATCTCAAAATACCTTGTAGGATTTCTTCAGTCTATTGCTCTAAGAAGGCTCATTTCATGCAAGATTAGAGTAGACACACACATTTCTATACACACATGCAGGCACACAATGGTATACGCACATTTATCACATTGATCCTGATGGGGGAAAGGTCTCTTTTCTCTTTGTGAGTGCCATCTTGTAAACACGTCTCCTGTGGAGAGATGTTAAAGAGTCAGCGGGTGGAAAACAAAGGCAATGCAAAAGCAAGCAAAACAAATGGGAAGCAGCTTTATAAATGTAAAAAGACTGGAAAAGATGCCTGAAGCAAGGCAGGGAAAATGAAGTAGGGCGCTATGGAAAAAGAATCAGAAATATCTGATTTTCACTGGATTCCAATAGGCTGTGATGCTTCATTGGAATGGATCATCTATTTTATATTTCATCCATATTTCAGTTACTGACAACAATTTTAATTAGTGGTTAACAATAACAACCGCGACCTTGAAACTATTTGAACATTGGTACTGTCCGTCTTTTTAATTATAAGAGTAACGTTATGCCCAATAAAGTCCAAGAACATTTCATATATATATATTTTTTTTACATTGGACCTCATTAACATTTTTTCATATGAAAAGTGGTTAACAATAACAACCGCGACCTTGAAACTATTTGAACATTGGTACTGTCCGTCTTTTTAATTATAAGAGTAACGTTATGCCCAATAAAGTCCAAGAACATTTCATATATATATATTTTTTTACATTGGACCTCATTAACATTTTTTCATATGAAAAAGAGAGACATTTTTCAAGTTTGTCCAGTATTTGTCTTCCAAACAATATATTCTTTTGTGTCCCACAGATAAAAGAAAGTCATATAAGTTTGGAACTGCTGTACTTCAGGGTGAGTACATTTCAGAATCTTCATTTTTGAGAGAACTATTAGTATTTCTTTAATAAAAAACAAATAAACAGAAAGCAGATGTTTAGTTTAGCTGAAAATATGGTACAAAATGAATCAAATTTATTTATAGCTCAAACACTTTAAGGTGTCAATGCTCGGACATAATTTTCTTTATTAAAATTAGGACAGGGGAAAAAGATTATAAAAGTCTTTTTAACAGGAAGTAAAATATTCAGGGCAGCCAACAAAGCCTTTTCTCCATATCAAATTTTGCTCCAGTTAACTGGAACTAAATCTTGCAATAAAATTCCTAGGGTGCGTAGCAGAATGGCTTTGCTGGAACTTTTCCAAAGACCTGATGTGCATCTCACTTTCACATGAAGCCAATGATGCAAATGTCCAATCCGTTGATCTGGAATGTTGTTTCACTGAATAAAACAACCCTCTAATGTTTCCTAACAAAGACAGACTGGATTCCAAGCTTCTTTGAATTTAAGTGAAATGTAATGCAGTTTTTCGATCCAAGATAGCCTGAGTTGGAGCTTAAATGCATTTCCAATCTATACTTACCACCGGTAACAGATACTTCTAGTCATTATGCTCTGTTATTGGTGGATTATGTGTGTTTTAAGTAGAGTAGAGAATCCAAAACAGCTTGAGGAGTTTATGTGTAGATGTGAAATGCAATCTACTCTTACCACTGATGGTGGCACGGATGCTGGCTGAACTTTGCCACCTTGACGGAAGGTGATTCTCTTTCTTCTTCGTCTGAGAAAGATGTAGATGCGGATGTAGACCAGAAGGGTCACCACGAACGGCAAGTAAAACGACACCACAGAGGAGTAGATCACAAATCGGATTTGAAATCGAGCACACTGCAGGGTCATCTGCAAGACACATGCAACACATCATTTCTTACAAAGTGCGACTGTCACGATTATGTTGTGTTTAGTTGTTCCTGTCGTGTCTGTATGAGTTCTCGTTAGTTTCTATGGTTACTGATTAGTTCCTTCATTTTACTACGTGTATATATTCTCCGTGTTCTGGTCAGCCCTTGGTCGGTTATTGTTTGTGTGAATGTGAATGTTATTCCTGAGTTTGCTATTAAAGACTGTATTTCATCATATCCTTTGTTGTGTGCTTTTTACAGCCACCATTCCGAGACAGAATAACCGACCACTTAAAAACGAGTAAAAAGAAAAAAACTATGGAATCATAGTTGCGCAGTGGATAAGACACATGCCTTTGGTGTGAGAGACCCGGGTTCAAATCCACTGCGAGACACCAATGTGTTCTTGAGCAGGACACTTAACCCCTATTTGATCCAGAGGCGTGCAACCTCTGACATATATAGCAATTGTAAGTCGCTTTGGATAAAATCGTCAGCTAAATGAATAAATGTAAATGTAAACGGAATCAACAGCACAACCTGAAATGACAACCTGAACCTGAAATGGTATTTGAGCTGATGCTCCCACAGAGGTCGTCCCACATCCAGTGCCATATAACATCAAAGTTGAGTTTACCCCACCCTGAAAAAACACTGTGTCCCCACCCTCAAATCCTTGTCTTCTCTGCCGTTCCTGTCCGGAGATAATCTTCTTCCGCCGAAGTTTGCACCTGATTTCCTGGTCCCATCTCCTCCGCTGGTTACACCCAGTCCACAGGATCCGTCGGCACCACTGGTGTCATCTAGCTCCTCGGCTTTGACCCTGCCCATAGCTCCTTGCAGTCCGTCAGCTTCGCCTCTGGCTTCTCCTCCACCAGGTCGGCATAAGGCCGAGTCCCTGTCTTGCGTTCCTCATCTCCCCCATGGCCCGTCTGAGCTAGGACTCCTCTGGGCTCCGTCCGTCATCTGGATTAGCCTTGCGTTCGATTGGCGCTCAGAATCTCGTGTCTCTGGCAGTGCCTCGACCCTCAATCCCTTCAGCTTACCAGGCTTCTCTTTCCTCTGGTTTATCCATTTGTACTCGATCATTCCATCACCGCCCTTAGGGTGTGTTTCCCGAAAGTATCGTTAGCCAACTATGGTCGCAAGTTCCGTCGTTATCAGCATAGTTCAGACGAGTCGGTGTTTCCCAAAACCATCGTTCCGGAAAACATTCGCAAACAGCATCGCTAACTTGTGTGGTTTGAACGACAGCTCTCGACCTGTGGTTAGAGGCATAGTTTCTACACTCACTGGCCACTTTATTAGGTACACCTGTCCAACTGCTTGTTAACACTTAATTTCTAAGCAGCCAATCACATGGCGGCAACTCAGTGCATTTAGGCATGTAGACATGGTCAAGACAATCTCCTGCAGTTCAAACCGAGCATCAGTATGGGGAAGAAAGGTGATTTGAGTGACTTTGAATGTGGCATGATTGTTGGTGCCAGAAGGGCTGGTCTGAGTATTTCAGAAACTGCTAATCTACTGGGATTTTCACGCACAACCATCTCTAGGGTTTACAGAGAATGGTCCGAAAAAGAAAAAACATCCAGTGAGCGGCAGTTCTGTGGGTGGAAATGCCTTGTTGATGCCAGAGGTCAGAGGAGAATGGCCAGACTGGTTCGAGCTGATAGAAGGGCAACAGTGACTCAAATAACCACCCGTTACAACCAAGGTGGGCAGAAGAGCATCTCTGAACGCACAGTACGTTGAACTTTGAGGCAGATGGGCTACAGCAGCAGAAGACCACACCGGGTGCCACTCCTTTCAGCTAAGAACAGGAAACTGAGGCTACAATTTGCACAAGCTCATCGAAATTGGACAATAGAAGATTGGAAAAACGTTGCCTGGTCTGATGAGTCTCGATTTCTGCTGCGACATTCGGATGGTAGGGTCAGAATTTGGCGTCTACAACATGAAAGCATGGATCCATCCTGCCTTGTATCAACGGTTCAGGCTGGTGGTGGTGGTGTCATGGTGTGGGGAATATTTTCTTGGCACTCTTTGGGCCCCTTGGTACCAATTGAGCATCGTTGCAACGCCACAGCCTACCTGAGTATTGTTGCTGACCATGTCCATCCCTTTATGACCACAATGTACCCAACTTCTGATGGCTACTTTCAGCAGGATAATGCGCCATGTCATAAAGCTGGAATCATCTCAGACTGGTTTCTTGAACATGACAATGAGTTCGCTGTACTCAAATGGCCTCCACAGTCACCAGATCTCAATCCAATAGAGCATCTTTGGGATGTGGTGGAACGGGAGATCGCATCATGGATGTGCAGCCGACAAATCTGCGGCAACTGTGTGATGCCATCATGTCAAGATGGACCAAACTCCCTGAGGAATGCTTTCAGCACCTTGTTGAATCTATGCCACGAAGAATTGAGGCAGTTCTGAAGGCAAAAGGGGTCCAACCCGTTACTAGCATGGGGTACCTAATAAAGTGGCCGGTGAGTGTATATTGCATCACATTTTGACGTAATAAATCCAAAGCAGAATAAGAAAGCAGGACATTCAGGTACAACCGGTGCCTTTTATTTAGATTTCATGCTAATGTAATTTACATCTTTTAGTTTGTCAAAAGATTTAAAGTACCGTGTTTGAAGAGTGCGCATGTGCGAACTTCCTCTACTATGTAAGAACGAGCCTAATATTGAGTTTGGTAATAAAGCAAAATAACTGAGAACAATTAGAAATAGTCCTCAGATGACATCTAAATCTAGCGTTAATTGGATCTCAAACAGTTTCATTAAAAGTAGTTATTATTCCACCACGATCGAAACCAGACGTGGTTGAACAATAGTTTGCAACAATGGTTTTCAAGAAACAGTCGCGACTAGCAAGTTGATTTCTCTAACGATGCATCGTACTATGGTAGTGAAGTAGCGAGTTACATCGTCTGTACGGGAAGCGCATCCCAGGTCAGCTGAGTCCCCTCTCTGTGAGCTAGCTGCTTCAACTTGGGCTTCTGAGCCGTGGATGTTGCCTTGGTCCTTCAGCGTCTCTGCTTCGCTGCCCAGCCCTGCAGTTCCACGCTGGCTCATCCCACTGTCAGCTGCACCATAGTGTTTGTCTCTGACTTCTCCTGGTCGTCCCAGTCCATCACCAGCTCCACGCCCACCTCCAAAGCCCCCTCCTTCCTCTGTTAGACATTGTACGTTGCAAGGACGTACTGTACCTTTCCGAGGGAGGCGTAATGTCACGATTATGTTCTGTTTAGTTGTTCCTGTCATGTCTGTATAAGTTCTCGTTAGTTTTTACGGTGACTGATTGGTTCATCTTTGTCCGGGTGTTCCTGTTTAGTTTCCTCAATTACTACGTGTATATATTCTTCCTGTTCTGCCCTTGTTATTATTTGTGTTGGATGCTCCACTATTACGTGATAGCGACACAGTAGATACATTTTAAATTTTGTTATGATTCCTTTGTTTGCTGTTATTGTAAAATATTCCATTGTATAGCAATGTAATTAAGATTGAATTTCACAGATATGAATAAATAGTGTGGATGTATGCAATAATGCCAGCTGTGTCAGTATAATCAATACTCTTATCAGCAGTAATCGGCGACGTATAAGATTGTTTCTGCTGCAATATAATTAGACCCTCAAAGTCCTTCCCTCCCATCTGCAGTATGCAGCCCAAGCAGAACAAATCGCATGCATATCTAGGAGGCTTGCATGTGTCTGAGAGATGACATTCATTATGTCTCACCGTGAAACTAATTAACTGATTACTCTGATTAAATGGATGATTAATTCCTTTGCAAACTAATTTATTGACATCTGATGGAAGCTAGCTAAAAGTTATAGCGATACAATTATCCACCATTTTAGTGCTTTATTGTATTTTGAAACCACATGTTGGTTAAATACTGTGAAAGTGTAGTTAACAAGCAGCATGTCAAAGTAGTTGACCTACAGTTGACTTACTTACAGTCAAGCTACCCTTTTGAAAACAGATAGGCCCACAATACAAACTATTAAAGACAAGATGCAAACTAGACTAAAGCGATTTAAAAACTCCATGAACTTAAAATTTTAGATGTTTTGAGTTCTTGGAAATGGCACTACTAATATTTTAATGTATTTAAACTCTGCCCACCAATTAAGGCCTCATTTGATCACAATTACAGTAAAATTGTAATATTGTGAAGTGTTATTACAATTGAAAATATTTTTATTTTATTATGCTGAAAATTCAGCTTTGCCATAAATTAAATTTTAATATATATTTAAACAGAAAACTGCTGTTTTAATTTGTAATAATGTTTCCCAATATTAGTGCTTTTACAGTAATTTGTATCAAATAAATGCAGCCTTGGTGAGCATAAGTTACTTTTTTTTAAATAAAGTTTAACTTTTCCAAATTGTGTAGATTTGAAGCTAACTACATAAAACTACTACTAACTATGAACTACTAAAAGTTGTCAAAATTAACATATCCCAGACATAGCCTGCACATTTGAGATGCATAGTCTCTTATTTTCTAGGGGCAATGGACAGAAATGCTCATGATTCATGCACTAAACAGATTTTTGTCCAAATCAATGCTCACAAGTATTAACGAGTAGCAATTCAAGTCATATCGGCTATTACAGAACACCTTCAGAATATTGTCTATAATTGTCTTACAAATTAAACAAGTCAGTTAAATGTAATCTAAACATTCAAGTTGATTGAACTTAATTTTAGGCAGCAATTTTTTTTTACAGTGTTTGTGAAACACAAAATGTATGCCACTGTCAATACTTTTGGCCACAGCTGTAATACAGCCAACCCCATTTGTTATGAATTAGGTCTGTACAAGATTTCATCCCTGCATGCAATGGAAGCAATGAAAATTGCAGTGGTTCTCAACTGGTTTTGCTTCAGGAAGCAGATTGTATTGGGCAAGCTAGCTATGCATAATAATATGGTAATTTACCTGTGTTTGCATTTTATTTACCATTATTTATTAGAGCACCAATGACCCTTGAGTAACAGCCCACCAGTTAAGCTGGAGCTCACCTGTAGTGTTGAATCCAAACAGTAGAGGGCAGGAGACTGTAAAGGCGAGGAACCCAAACTGTAGCAATCATAACTGAAACCCTTTTGCGGGAGCTGTGAGTGGTGTTGTATAGCACGGGCATCACCACAGCCGTATACCTTTACAGAAGGAAAAATTAATCTCAGAGAAGTCTTTGGAATACTGATCATGAAAAGGTCACACTCACTGAAGCACGTAAAGTGTGAGTTATGAGATTAAATGAAAACTTTTAAATGACCCCACAAAGTAATTTTTGAATATAGCACCCGTAGAAAAGATCAAAGTCAATTTCAGATAAGCTTTCACTGCAATGCTTTTTTCTGGATCTGCCACAAAGCGATAAAAAGAAAATATCGGAATAAAAATTAATAAAATCAGGGACACTTTAAAAAGAACGTGCAACATCTTTGCATTCGAAGAAAGATTAATTATGCTCAACCCCTATCAGCAGGATGATATGCAGTTATATTAGCTTTTTCGTGATAGTTTTTGCAGCAGCACACTGATTTTACAAGTAGAATACCAGAGGAAAGAGGGGAGAACTAGGCCAGTCTGAAAAGACTAATCAACCTAAATGTATGCCTTTCTCTTCCCCTGGGTGAATACATTTCCCTACACTCTGTATCATATATCTTTTTGTCTTTTCTACTGAATCATTTTCTCACAGCCTTTCCATTTCATCCTTTTTGATCAGCCCATTACTCAACCCCCGCCAAACTACCCTCCCCCCATCTAATTAAACTTCTATAAGTTTTCACACTCATGCCATGCAGTCAAAATTAAAACGAAGGCCCCTACCTGCTCCATCCATTAAGGTGTTAATGACGCACCTGTCACTGCAGCGATTTGCTGATACCATATTAAAGGAATATTTTTGGGGTTGAAATCTCGAACAGAATTTGTTGATAAACCACAAAAATGAGTTTCAACTAACTTCTCCTTTTTTAAAAAAAAATGTAGGGGTCGTCACATTTACCATTATTTGGCGAATTTTTGTTAATAATGTTTTGCTGGTAATCAACATTATGCCGCAAATGGTGTTGATTAAACATAAAGCAACACTATGCAGTTTTTTTACCTCAACTGAATAGCTTCGAAGTTATCGCAATGGTTATATGACTAGTTGAATGTTGGGCATCTTGTCATCGGCCGCAGCATCAGGAAGTGTTTTGCGTGATATCAGGTCTCACAATGTAGCAAATTGCTTTACGGCAAGAAAGATCTGCTAAAATGAGCATCAAACAGAAATAACCCGGCGTCGCATACATGTGGTATTCGAGGCGCATAAAATACAGACTGCTGACAGTTCAACAGGGCGCAGCTCTTAAAGGAGCCACACCTTATTTCCAATCGTTCCAGCTTCCATCCAACTGAACAGTTATCGATATACAGTACAGGGGGAGGGGATCAGGCCATGAGTGCAGAGACATCTCTGCATGAGTGCTATTTACGACAGTAAAGTACTCCACAGTGACGGTTTGAGAAAAATGGAAATCCTGCATAGTGCTGCTTTAATTTTTACTGAACTTGGAATATTCTTTAAATAAAAAGGAACCCCCAAAAAATAAGTAAATATGAAGTACACTTTTATTATTAAGCCCCTACCTGTCGATGCTGATGGCACACAGGTTGAGAATGCTTGCAGTGCACATCATCACATCCAGGGTTACAAAGACATTGCAATACAAGCGACTGAAGAGCCAATCTCCGCCAACCACCTGCACAGGTACAACAGGGTCATAATAAGGGACTAGATGCACAACAAAAATTGAAAGGAAAAGGATATAAATATGAAATATGCCCAACTAAGCGACTTCTAGCCACACTGCCTCACTGATTATCCAATGCAAGTAAGGAGAGAACTCACTTTGCAAATAATGAGTGCTCCACAGTCAAACAGACTCTTGGTCCCTCAGAGGGCCTGCGACGATAGCGCCCATCCGGGTGGCAAGGGAGATAATAAAGCTCCGGCAGAGATGAATGGGCTGCTGTGCTCCTGAATCTGACTGCTCTTTCTCCCATACTGGCACTAATCAAGTGCGGCACAATGCCGCCTACTGCAGCCATTCACAAGATGTGCTGCCAAATTTAATCGAGTAGGAATGCAGTCTCCGAATGAATGTTTTTAACTGTGAAACACCAAACCAGGGAAGAGTGAAGGGAATTTGATATATATGAAAATTAAAATGTAGCTGCTGTAATTAATCAGGTTGATTTAGTCATACTAAATAGCATTTAAACAAAAGGTGTAACACCAATTAAAGGGATATGCCGATTTCATTTGGCCCCCAAATTAAAATGTTGTCATAATTTACATTTATTCATTTAGCTGACGCTTTTATACAAAGCGACTTACAATTGCTATGTATGCCAGAGGCCGCACGCCTCTGGAGAAACTAAGGATTAAGTGTCTTGCTCAGGGACACATTGGTGTCTCAGTGGAGAGACTACAGGTCTCTCACACCAAAGGCATGTGTCTTATCCACTGCGCCATCACCCTCAATTTGTTCCAAACCTGTATGAATTTCTTTCTTCAGCTAAACACAAAAGAAGATTTTTCAAATAATGTGGGTAACCAGGCAGTTGACCGTAGACATTGACTTCCATAATAGGAATAAATAAATAAATACTATAGAAGTCAATGGCTACAGTCAACTCTCTGGTTACCAACATTCTTCAAAGTACCTTCTTTTTTGTGTTTAACAGAAATTCATGCAGGTTTGAAACAACTTGATGGTGAGTAAATGATGACAGAATTTTCATTTTGGGTGAATTATCCCTTTAATTTAACATTTAATGTTGAAATATTTTAGGCTACTTAACTTTTTTTTACGGTGTAGATTAAATGCTTAATGAATTGTAGCTCTAAAAAGTAAAACTGCTAATGTTTCTGATGGATTAAAGAGTTTAATCCTTTGACTAAAGCAATGGGTAACTAATTAATTATGACTTGATAACCATTATCTGCTGCTCTCCAGTCTATAAGCTTTTAAATAATATAGATTTTTACTGGTTAATTAAACAATAGATGTATTGATTTAAGTCTCGTTTCTTGTGTCAATGTCAAGTAATCAACTATTGACGCAACAGAATAATTGGAAGTCTTAAGTGATTCTAGCACAGATTTGACATGGATTTGTCCTTAAGACATGTAGACAGTGGGAATTAAATATTATTTAATATTATTAATTAATATTTAATTATATTAATGATATTTTTAATTATTTTATATTGTTTGGCGAATTTTCATGGACAAAATGCAGTCATTTCAAACAGGTCGTAGGTCAATGATCAACTTTGTGGTTGTTTCATCTGACCTGTTTTTAATGTCATGGACACTCCAGCTGTCACCACCTGGTGGTGAGTTGGATCCCGATGGCGAGGAGGAAGCTGGACAGACTTGGCAGACCCAAGTGTACTATAAGGGTTTGCTGGGAACATTTGGCCAAGTCTCCTGTCAGAGAGATCTTCAACTCCCACCTCCGGCTGAGCCTCGACCGGATCCCGAGGGATGCTGGAGATATTGAGTCCGAGTGGACCTTGTTCTCCACCTCCATTGTTGAAGTGGCTGCTCGGAGCTGTGGCCGTAAGGTCTCCGGTGCCTGTCGAGGCGGCAATCCCCGAAGCCCGGTGGTGGACACCGGAGGTGAGGGATGCCGTCAAGCTGAAGAAGGAGTCCTATGGAGCCTGGTTGGCTTGTGGGACTCCTGAGGCAGCTGAAAGGTACCGGCAGGCCAAGCGGAATACAGCCCGGGTGGTTGTTGAGGCAAAAACTCGAGCCTGGGAGGAGTTCGGTGAGGCCATGGCCATGAAAGACTATCGGCTGGCCTCGAAGAGATTCTGGCAAATTGTCCGGCACCTCAGAAGAGGGAAGCAGTGCCCTACCAACACTGTTTACAGTGGAGGTGGGCAGCTGTTGACCTCAACTGGGGATGTCGTTGGACGGTGGAAGGAATACTTCAAGGAACGTCTCAATCCCGCTGTCATGTCTTCCATTGAGGAAGCAGAGGCAGAGGGCTCAGAGGTGGACTCGTCAATCACCCTCAGCTAAGGTCATCGAGGTAGTCAAGAAGCTCCTCGGTGGCAAGGCACCGGGGGTGGATGAGATCCGCCCTGAGTACCTCAAGTCTCTGGATGTTGTGGGGCTGTCTTGTCTGACACACCTCTGCAGCATTGCGTGCCGGTCGGGGACAGTGCCTTTGAGATGGCAGACCGGGGTGGTGGTCCCTCTCTTTAAGAAGGGGGACTGGAGGGTGTGTTCCAACTACAGGGGGGTCACACTTCTCAGCCTCCCTGGGAAAGTCTATGCCGGGGAACTAGAGAGGAAAATACGTCCGATAGTGGAACCTAGGATTCAGGAGGATCAGTGTGGTTTTCCTCCAGGCTGTGGAACACTGGACCAGCTCTATACCCTCTTCATGGGAGTTTGCCCAATCAATCCACATGTGCTTTGTGGATTTGGAGAAGGCATTCGACTGTGTCCCTCGCAGTGGCCTGTGGAGGGTGCCCCAGGAGTATGGGGTCCAGGGTCCTTTGCTAAGGGCTGTCTGGTCCCTGTATGACCGAAGCAGGAGCTTGGTTCCCATTGCCGGCAGTACGTCAGACTTCTTCCCAGTGCACGTTGGACCTCGGCAGGGCTGCCCTTTGTCTCTGGTTCTGTTCATAATTTTTATGGAGAGAATTTCTAGACCCAGCCAGGGCTCGGAAGGTGTCAGGTTTGGGGACCACACGATTTCGTCTCTGCTCTTTATGGATGATGTTGTCGTGTTGGCCCCTTCAGATCAGGACCTACAAGCTCTCGATTTACCGGTCAATCTACATTCTACAATCTACAATCTGTATGTTCCTTCTCTCTCTGAGCTTTGGGTCATGACAGAAAGGACAAGATCCCGGATGCAGGCAGCCAAAATGAGCTTTCTCCGCAGGGTCACTGGGCGATCCCTTAGAGATCGGGTGATAAGCTCAGTCATTCGGGAGGAGCTCAGAGTAGAGCCGCTGCTCCTCCACATTGAGAGGGGTCAGCTGAGGTGGCTCGGGCATCTGTTCCAGATGCCTCCTGGACGCCCTCCTGGGGAGGTTTTCCGGGCACGTCCCACTCGGAGGAGACCCCGGGGAAGACCTAGGACACTCTGGAGGGACTATGTCTCCCGGCTGGCCTGGGAACAGCTCGGTGTACCCCCGGAAGGGCTGGAGGAAGTGTCTATGGAGAGGGAAGTCTGAGCATCTCTGCTTAGACTTCTGCCCCCGTGACCCAGCACCAGATAAGCAGAAGAAGATGAATGGATGGATCTTTTTAGGAATGTGCTTAATAGAATATAAATATAGTATAAATATAATATAAATATATAATAAAATATAGTTTGCAGCTGTTTAGTAATTGTTAATGTTAATACCAACAATAACAAAAAACACTCTGAACTAGGCTAAATCAGGTTCTGGTGTACTCACTTCCAAATATACAGCCCAGGGCATAACCAGTGAAGCAACCAAAAGATCAGCAACTGCCAGACTGACCACCAGGTAGTTGGTAGTGGTCTGGAGAGCCTTTTCACGAAGCACAGCAATACACACTAGAACATTCCCAAATACAATAGCCAGGATAAGTAAGGAATAGAGCATGGCATAGTAATTCCTCTTCCCATCTTCAACGCCTGATGCCAGGCTGTGATTTCCTCCAGAAGTGAGATAATGTTCTGACTCATTCCACAGCCATTCACTGCTGCTAAACATTGCCATGAGTGTGGAAGATCTGGGAAGACAGAGAGAACATTTTTTTACTTTTGGGAATCAACGAGACAACATGTATTGTAGCATCTCTAGGGTGTCTATTGAGTCTTGATGCTGTTTGAAAACCTTGCATTTATATGCTGACAGCCCTGAATCTTGTATTTTGCAAAGAGAATTGGTAACACTACACTGCTTGAGGCATGACAGGTTGCTTGGTGTCTTCACTATGCAGCTTTTATATCTTTGAAATTTCTATTTATTGATTGCAGCAATAAAAAAATAAGATACCGCTATATATATATATATATATATATATATATATATATATATATATATATATATATATATATATATTTGTGGATGATGTTGTCGTGTTGGCCCCTTTAGACCAGGACCTACAAGCTCTCGATTTACCGGTCAATCTACATTCTACAATCTACAATCTGTATGTTCCTGTATTGTATATATGAAGAGTTCAGATGCAAAAGCCTCTAAATGCCATTTGAAATTTTCTTCTAAAATGACAATTTTTATCGAGCTTGTATATTTAAGTTCAGTAATTTCACTTAAATGACAATTAATAGGTAATCTTCATTGCCATTTAGTGAACACAAAGCTTGATAAAAATGATCATTTTAGAAGAAAATTTCAAATGGCACTCTTCATATTATATATATATATATATATATATATATATATATATATATATATAGTGAAGGCTCATTTGGAGAGCCATACTTTATAACTTGTATTGCCACAATGTACACCTGTCACGTCCAGCCCATATTATGCAATCCTTTACATTTGGAATTCAGAAATAAATTATGGCTAATAATACAGAAAATTGATTCAAGTAAAAACTAGTCAATCTAAATCAATGTTAAATCTTATGAAGATCAGAGAAATATAGCTATAATAAACATTAAATATAATTCATTAATCTCGAAATTTAACTAAAATCTTAAACATGGATGGCAAGTGATGTTCCAAAATGCATTGCAGAAAAAAAAAATCTAAAAGTTGCAATGTTGGTTCATAAAGGCACACTCATTGACGCCAAGGGAAAACAATCATGGTGATAATCTGCGCAAATGTTAACGCATGTATTCCATTAGTTAATGGATAACACTCACTTATGTGCAGCATTCCAGAGGCAGATTACACTCATTTACAATGTGTCTACCTGTTAAGCATCTCCAGCGAAGAACCGAATCAGAACCACCTCTGAAGGCACTTTCCCTGAGATTAAAGTTATCCGTCCAGTCGCTTTCCGCGCGAGCCGTTCATGCTGAGGAAGCGACTCCATCCTTAACGCGCACCGGGCGAGCACAATATGTGAAACTTATTAAACCACAGCTCCAACAATACTTCCACTCGTTGCTTTTGTTTGCCGAATAACCAGCCAGAACCTAAATGGTTTCGCACAGAGTTTGATTCGCCAGGTTGGTTGGTTACAGCCAAGGGACGATTCATTCCATCTCCAAGAGGTCTTTTACGAACGAAGCATCTGCTTTAATTAGTTCGGTTATTAATGGTAGATCAAATATATTTTGAAGTGAATCCAAGTAGGTGAAAGAATAAAACAACATCTCAAAAATCCCAATTGTAAATCATAGGATAGCTCTACGGAATTCGCGTCCGCTGATGATTTCGAAGGCTGTCGATATACACAGGGTTTCCTCTCAGGCTGTGATCATAACTGTTACCTGTAACCGACAGCAAATCGGTTAACAGCACATGAGCCACACCGAGTTTGCCTGAAAATAGCACGTTAAAATTAACTATTAACTGAGAAAATAATTGCGCTTAATCAAGGGATTTTGGAGAGACTAGTGGTCGTACTTTTTATAAAATTGAATATTTTAAAGGTGGCTTTATTATTGAAAGTAAATTATAGGCATTGTCTTGAGTCTTGTCAAAAAAGCTATTAAATGTTGTCACCGTTATTGCCCAGAGGGGAAAAAACTGTTCATTAAACCAAATGTGCTCCAAATAGGCATGCTGTCAATGTGTGGTAATTTGTCATTAACCTGTCAATTATTAGGTCAGGCTGTCAGAGAAATACCTAAAAGCTATAACTGACATATAAATTATGGTTTATTAATCTCAAAATAAAATAAAAAATTGTCACAATGGAACAAGCCATTAAAACAAAACAACATATAATAGCCTACATAAAAATGCTGTAGAGAAACAGCAAATACATAACAAACAGCAAAAAAAATAAAAAAATTAAAAAGGCTAAAATACCTAAAAAAGTACCTAAAATATGAAACTATTGTTTTGACCAACAAATACTGTAATTAATTATTAATTTGTACAAATGTATAACATTTAAACCACCTTACTTCATTAAAATGTGACAACTTACCCCTACCAAATATGACAATACCCTTCTGATAACAGTTCAACACTATTAAAAAATTTTGTTGAAATTTTTGCATACAGCTGAAAACATATAAAACATATAAACATAAATAAAACATTTTAACATTTTATTTGAAAAGGTTTTCACCTTGGTGTTTAAAACCAGCAATTGTATTTTTGACTCAAAGCATTGTATTTAAGATAGAATGTGCTGTGACAACTTGCCCCACTCTCAGTTTCCTCTCTTATTCCTGATGTGATATAGGGAAGGTTTTTAGCAAGCAAAGAGGTCAGAAAATCAGGAAACAAGAGCAAAGGAGGGAAAATAAAATGAAATCGAGATTTGGAATATGGAGAAAACATGAAAGCAAATAAACCTAGGTATTTAGGTCCCCTGTGGCAAACAAAGAAATTAGTTTTAGATTCTTTATTTTACAAACTGGCACAGTAGTGTAAGCCCATTATGGCTGGGGTGAAAGTGACACGGTCACATTTATCATAGTCTGTTCTCATCGATTCAGGGAACAACAAGACTCAGGCTCAGATAACGTGTGCCAAATCCAATGCAGCTTTTGCTTACATCTGATGAACAACCAATTACTGTTACCTGTAACTCCTCAATAACAGTGCTCTACGAATTGACACTCAAATAATTCTCTCCAGGATGGATGAAAGAAGGTGTTGATTTTATTGCACTGCAGTCCAATGAAAAATGTGCCAGCCTTGATCTGTGTTCAGTATCAGTCTGACAGCTATTTACTAAGATGCAGCCGACCACATCCAAACAGCCACCAGTAAAATGCACATCCAAGCACCTGTGACCGTGAAACCATACTTGCTGGCCATAAAACGCTCCTTTATTTAGTCTAATTGCATTACTGCCACCAAGTGGTAACAACCACAGAATGCAGAAAGGACAAACTAAAACCATATGAACAGTCATGGTAACCTTTTTTTTTTGAAGCTTTTTATTTATTCGAGATCCAAGTCAGTTTAATATAATAATTCAATTTGAAATGACTTGTACAACCAAGTTGATTATACTTAAAAATTAAGGCAGCACCTTTATGAGTTGAAACAGGTGGAATTAACAGTGTTATATACACATACAGTGAGATTTTAAGAAATTAAGAAATAAGTCCAATTAAGTCCAATCCCTATTAAATTCTTCCAATTCAGTCTGAATCAGTCAGTAATTATTTAAAGTATTTTGCTCCATCCATTCTATATTTGGCTTTATACGTTTGATTAATAATAACAATAGATGAACCATTAAAAATATATGAATAATGACACTAATATTAAGTCAATTCAAATTTACTCCAAATTTATTTTCAAATTCTATTTCCAGATTAACAGGTCCAGATCTATGAATATTCCAGTAATATAAAGTAAATGTAGGGCCCAATAAAATCCGTTTATTTTTTTCCCAAATTCCATTTTATTTTTTCCCAAATTCCGTTTTATCCGTTTTTAATTTTTGCAAATTCCGTTTTTTACGTTTTAATTTTTGGGAATTCATTTTTTTACCCTTTACTGTTATTTTAGTTGTAAAAAGAGTGTGCTTTTTATTCCGTGATCGCAGAAATTATAGGGCCCTATAAATGTAATTAAAAATGCTGCCCAGTTAGTACCATTACTTTTTCTCACGCTCTTCCCAATCAATGTATCCGCCTGCATAATGCCGTGCCCTAAAAAAGAAGAAGAAAACAAGTAGCACCTTTAACAACAAGGAATATTTAATAAATTGGATCATATTATGTGTAGGCTTATAATGAGATCTGTGTGTGTTTTCAGTAGCCTACTTTGAGAATCCTAGACGATGAGCAATTTCGAGAGCGGACAAACTCCTTTCCCACTTCGGCAATGGAAAACTATGTCATCATCTTCCTTTTGGGGGGCTTTCACTTTAAACTGCTGTTGAAACTGTTGTGGTGGGAGCTTTAGTGACACCTCAAGCTGTCCCACTGAGAGACACATTAAAACCGAGAGTTAGTGCGCACACTGAGAAAAGAAAACCACTTATTCTATACACTTCAGTAATGACTTACATGGAATGTTGATGGAATCAGGAATCCGACCAGCCTGGAATTCATCTGGATTTCTGACGTCAAATAGCTGTACGCTGTGATTGGCCAGCATAGCTTTGAGCTGTTCGTATGTCACAACTGACACTGAAATAGTGAAAATCAAAAAGTAATGATAGCAATGCTCATCTTTGATATTAGGTGATATTATATTATTGTCAATTAATATAAAGTTCAGGTCAGTGAAAAGCATGCAAGTTAAAAAAAAAACATTTTATAAGAAAATCCTGCTAATCATGGTTGTTATACACATAAAGCTGCTTTTTTAGCTGTGATGCGAATACAAAAGATAAGCCAAACAATCATTTTGCAGTAATCAGCAGAAACAAAAACAAAACAATTGCTAAGTCATTTAGTCTGTAGAATTAGCCACAATTTAAAGCATGAAGCAGTAATGTCTCTTCCTTTAAATTAGACATTTTCAAAATTGCTGCATTATTACCAAGTGAAAAACAGCTATTACCAACGGTGTTCTCCATCTCAGTTAATATGTAGGTCTCCACTTTTGAGTGCAGTGTGTAAGACTGAATTTGATGTGTTTCCCTTAAATATCATTGCTTTTTATCAAGTAAGTAATTAACAATGGACCAAAGTCCAAAGTTCACAATAAATTACTCATACCTGACATTGCAGATTAAATGAAATAAAGCCTCCAAAAGTTATTATATCTTCCAACTATTCATACCTGACATTGCAGATTTAATGAAGCCTCCAAAAGTTATTATATGTTCCCAAAAAAAAAGTTCAAAGTTACAAAAAAAAAGTGCCTCTTGTGTCTCTATACCTGGATCAGGTTGTTCGTGACTGTGATTGACGGTTGAAGTCTTAAGTCCACATGCTGGGATTCACTCTGACATGGGAAACCGGTTTAGTGACTCCAAACAGGCACAAACGACGTAAAACCTGAAACGATAACATATCTAAGCTTGGCGCAGTCACACTGACTGGTGCTGAAGCCAAATAAAATGTTGGTCTGTCTGTGACTGACTGTAACCTGCCCTAACCTGCCTGTGTGTATGGGGGTCCGGGAAGACAACACGAAATAGATTAGTCGCTGGCCCCCTAGCGTCAGGGTCGTGTCCAGGTAAAGGACACTGGGATGGATGATATTTTTTCACGAAGAATGAGACTATATTGGGTTGCTTCTGTTGTGCCTGGTCATTCAATATACCTATGATGTGTGATGTCTACAATACAACCTATAACAAACTCATCGCATTATCTCATTAGTTACCATCAGTCATTCGCCAAATGATTTTCTAAATTGCTTAGATAAAATATCGATAATGTCAGTAATGTCGTTATGTTGTAAAATTCAATAGTGTGGTTATTCTTTTAGCCTATATATAGGCTTTTTACACACAATTTAGGCTACAACAACAAATAGATTTTGGTTAAACCATTATCTTCGTATAATATCTTTGTTGTGAGATAGCCTACAGTGCAGCGCAAAAAAAGATGAAAAAAAAAATAAGAAAACTATCTCGTTAAACCACGTGTTGCCAGATCTTGCTGGAAAACGCATGCACAAAAATTAGTCTTTGAAACAGGTGAGGATCTGGCAGTTGAAGGAACTGCAAGAAATATTATGTTACCGGTGTTTGTTACATGGTGTTGTTCTATAGTTGTTCGGCCATACATCGATGATAATAAAATAAAATAAAATGTTGATAAATAGACTAGAGTGCAAGACTAGTTGCTGCTGAGAAACGAACTCTTTTAGACCTGCTTTACGGAATAACTGACTTGACATATGTAATCAGTAGGCTATTCAAACTTTATTGGCAAACAGCTAAGTCCAAACACAACCGTTATTTGTAAACAGCTATAAAAACTGCGCCTTGCCACTGGCCATGTTTATAAGCGCCTTTATTAAGTAAAAAATAAAATAAATAAAATACACAGGTTTTCTTGTAAAAAGTGGACATGGCAACACCGTTCGTTACACAAAACTGGCAACACCGAAAACTAGACATGCGCTTCAGTTCGCACACGATGTCCTCTGCCAGTGCGCATGCGCAGTATCACTATACCGGCGGAGGCTGAACGGTAGGAGCTTATACGACGCAGGGAAAAATTAGATTTTTTGACAGGTCAGTACGTCAATGTGGATTATTTGTGTAGAATGGTTTTATTACACCTATATGATATTAAATTCAATATATATAAATGTTATAACTCAAATATAAAGTAGCTGTCGGATAACCTTATTGGGTTGGTTAGCAAGGGAGCTAACAGAGGCTGCTGCGCAGATCTGGGAGGGAGAGGCGAGTCTGGCGTTAAGACGATATTACAAACAAACCTGCTCTTCGGTCGATGACCACTACCCTGTAATGACCTAAAATTACGTTTTATTGCCTTGAATCGACCGTATTCGCTTTATAGGAGTCATGTACGGATGGATTGGTGTGTTTGGAGGGGTGTTTTTTTGGTGGAGATGGTTGGATCAGTCGCTACCCTTCACTGCGGGCTGAAGCGCCACTGCCCCTGACGAGCTCGGTTCCAATCTGGCTGTTTAGCTTATTTTTAGTATCTTAAAGCAAAACAACACAGGTGAATGGGGTACAAATGTTATCTAATAGATATCACCAATCATCTCCAGTTGATTAATCATTGTAAATTAAATCAATTGCTCTGTATTACTAAATTATGTAATATGTTAAATATAAATATTGAACGCAGTTAAGGCTGTATCTAATTAAATTTGCATATCTTTTTAAAACATATTTCATGCTACATAATATTCAGTTTGTGGCTAAACAACATAATTGACACAAACCTTGTTTGCTTGTGTAACCCATCACTGAAATGTATGAAAAATATGTTGCAGCTTTGACAGTTCTGTATTTTTAGTGCTGTCAAATTAGTTATGCCACAAATGGTCGGATATGAAAGCTTGTCTGGTATTGTGATTGGTGTACTTGTCCACAGCTGAGGAAACAAGTGACATTAAATAAGCTTTTGAAGAGGCAAAGACTGTCATCTAGCTGAGATCAAGTAGCCACTATTTTAATGGGTCTTGGTAATTCCTTTTGTGCTCATCTTGCTTTGATTGTGTTTTTCCAACAGGCAACATCATGAGTCAGGGAAGGACAATGCACTGTCTCAAAAGTTATAAAAACAAATCACTCAACACAGATGAGATGAGGAGGAGGAGGGAGGAAGAAGGCCTGCAACTTCGCAAACAAAAGAAAGATGAACAAAGTAAGAGAATTAGAGATATGATTGTGGCTTCTGTTATTCTATTTCATTCTAGAATATAGAATGCATCATGTGATTATTAATTTTCAAATAGACGAAAAAGAAAAACATGAACGTCCGATTGCTGTCAATCAACACTAATTTTACTATGGTTTGCAAATTGCAAAAATGATTTGCAAAAAAAACTGGATTATTATGCAATTATAATCGGACGATTTGACTGGAGAGATTTAAATTTGTTGGACATTAAATTTTTTTCCTGGCCAGTGTACGGTGATTATCGGACAACAGAAACCCTGTATGATACTAAACATGAGAGCATGGACTGAGGGAGTTTTAGGAGAGTTGACAGAATTGTCACTTGATGTGCTGCGTTCATTAAATCTTACATATGTTTTTGTCTTTTAAAAATTAAACATTTGTTTTGTCATAATTGGGTATTGTTGTTGAAGAATGAGCTGATTTAAGTGAAGGTGACACAATTTAGCGTGTCACAACATAGATGTGATCATGTGGATTTGTCAAAGTTGCAAGAAAAACTTTGCATCATCATTTAGAATGGGTTGAAAATTATTAACCAACCATTTTTTGTTTATTAATTATGTTACATTCAAATGACATTATTGACTTAATTTAAAGCTACAAGTTAAAAACCTAGTATTTTTTTGTAAAGAGACATTTAAATGTAATTACTATAAAAAAATTTTTTTTAAAAAACCTCACTTCCCTCGCCCTAAGAAAGAAATGCAACATTAGGACTGATATGCGGTACATGTTGTTATTTTTATCAAGCACAGTGATCTGAGATTTTGTGTTCTTACAGCTGTTCAAGCGCAGAAATGTGGCCACAGTGGAGGAGGATGGAACACTGGAGGATGATGGGATGTCAGACAGTGGATACCTGGAATCACAGGCCAACAATATGGACCAAATCACGGTGAGAAAGTTAAAACAATAGTTCATCATAAATCTTTACTAACTGATGGAAAAAAAAAAGATTTATCCCTCTTGTCTTTTTTCTTTGTAGGGAAATGTTATTTCTGAGGACATGATACAGATGATCTTCTCTAGCTCCCCTGAACAACAGCTCATAGGAACACAGCGCTTCAGAAAACTCTTATCTAAAGGTGAAAGACCCCAAAGATTAAAATACTAGCATTTACATAATCTATATTTTTGTTAAAAGGATGCTAATTCCATTTTTGTAATTCTCCATTAGAGCCTAATCCCCCTATTGATGAGGTCATTGCCACCCCTGGTGTCGTGGAGCGATTTGTTGAGTTCCTGAAAAGAAGAGAGAACTGCACGCTACAGGTGACTTTAATAAGCGGTATCTTGGTCATATTAGTACTAGGGATTTGCGAGACTATTCAACTAAACAATACTGTTCCTCAACATTGGAAATAATAGTTGTTTTTAGTTTACACATTTATCTCTTTTTTTTTAAATGTTAATTTGATTTTACCTTAGTATTTTGACTTGGAGGAAAACAGAAAACTGTTGTGTAGGTTCTGTCAAACTGTATAACAATTAAGCTTGCTTATAGGCTTGTTATACTACCGTTTATAAGGGTCAATGCTGGTATGACATTTTTTAGTGGAAATATTATGAATGAAACTTGACAACAGATCCTATATTGGTATCCTAATGAATAGAATACATATAAAGTGGAAATGAAGCTGTCAGTCAGGTGAACATTTAGTAAATGGATTTCCATTCTAAAATTACATAACAGACACCGAGAAATGTAGCCATTTTAAAGAAAAAAGATTGGTAACACTTTTGTTTAGGGTCCAATTCTCTCTATTAACTAGTTGCTTATTAGCATGCATATTATTAGGATATTTACTGTTTATTATTAGGCTACTTAAGCACATATTATGCCATATATCAGCCTGTAGCCCAAGACTGGTTGCCCACTGAAGCTAAGCAGGGCTGAGCCTGGTTAAGAAAACCAGGTTGCTGCTGGAAGAGGTGTTAGTAAGGCCAGAAGGGGGCGCTCACCCTGTGGTCTATGTGGGTCCCAACACCCCAGTATAGTGATGGGGACACTATACTGTCAAAGAGCACCGTCCTTCGGATGAGACGTTAAACCAAGGCCCTGACTCTCTGTGGACTCAAAAATCCCAGGATGTCTTTCAAAAGCGTAAAGGTGTAATCCCGGTGTCCTGGCCAAATTTGCCCAGTGGCCTCTGTCCATCATGGCCTCCTAATCATATATATATATATATATATATATATATATATATATATATATAATAGAAGAAGTTCAGATGCAAAAGCCTCTAAGTGCCATTTGACATTTTCTTCTAAAATGACCATTTTTATCAAGCTTGTATATTTAAGTTCAGTAATTTCACTTTAAATGACAATTAATAGGTAATCTTCATTGCCATTTAAGTGAAATTACTGAACTTAAATATACAAGCTTGATAAATTATCATTTTAGAAGAAATTTCAAATGGCACTTAGAGGCTTTTGCATCTGAACTCTTCATATACACCAATTGGCTTCATCACTTTCTCCTCTCCACCAGTAAGCTGGTGTGTGGTGGGAGTTCTGGCGCAATATGGCTGCCGTCGCATCATCCAGGTGGATGCTGCACATTGGTGGTGGTTGAGGAGATTCCCTCTTCTATGTAAAGCACTTTGAGTGTCAAGAAAAGCACTATATAAATGTAATAAATTATTATTATTCTTTATAACCATATTATACATCCCTCAATCCTACCCATACCTCAACTTAACAACTACCTTACTAACTATTAATAAGTAGTAATTAGGAGTTTGAGGCAAAAGTTAGAATTGGACCCTGAAACTAAAGTGTAACCAAAAGATGTTTTGTTTTTTATAGCTTAAGGGTGCTGCCATCTTGCAGTTCTACATCCAGTGACATCCCGGAGTTGGTTGGCTCTGTTGGATTAATGAAGATTATTTTAGTTTCGATTCTGGTCTTTGATTTTTATGCTTAGTTCCAGTTAAACTAACAGTTATAACTGTTAACTGTTTGAATAAATATGTCTAATTTGGATAACGTTTGTTAAAGATCGGGGTAGGAAGGGTTTGGGGATAGGGTTTGTTTTAAAATTTAGTTTTTGTTATACTGGTTGAAAATCCTAAATCCTGAGCAATCAATAATATAAGTGGTCTAAATATTAAAGGTGCAATAGATGATCTGGGAAATGCTAACTTTAGCCTGCTAGCATTAAAAGCATAACTGTAATTATGAGATGGTAACCCGTGAAATTCTACCTGGAGGTGTTCTTTAGAGAGCTCTCTGAAGGGAGGGTGGGGATCTCATGCTTTCAAAGCTAACTTGCTATTGCTAGCCTCTCTGAAATTGCCTACCCTACCTTAAGTTAACGCTGTATCATAATGCAAGACAAGCACAGCATATGCAGCATTCTGTACAGGATTTGACTGGTTGATTTATTAAGTAGCCCATTTCAAATGCATAGCTTACTTCGTTTTTTTGATAGTCTTCTGGGGTTTTCTTAGACTAGAGTCTCAGACGAGTCTAGTTGTGGTGTACATCCCTAATTAAAATAAACAATGCAGTCTAGTGCCAGGAGAACCACTTGCCAGTCTTAGGCCCCAAGTCACAGCAGTGAGACATCTAGAATGAGAGTCCCCAGCACACGCTTGTGCTATTGGAATGTGTATATTTTGCAAGTCTAATAGGTATCTTTAATCGTTCTTCGCTTTTCTGCAGTATGGTGACACATACTCTGTCTCTGTGCAGTTTGAAGCAGCGTGGGTTCTGACTAACATCGCATCAGGAACATCCCACCAGACACGTGTGGTCATTCAGGCTGGGGCGGTGCCCATTTTCATTGAGATGCTCAGCTCTGAATTCGAGGATGTACAAGAACAGGTATGCATCACACATTTACATTGAAGGGGCACAAATAAGCTGCATTTACACTGCATGTCTTGATGCCCAAATCCGGTTTTCTGACTATATCCGATTTTTTTTTTTTTTTTTTTTTTTGATGACCCGCTTGCATCATCTTTTAAAAGTGACCCGTATCTGATTTTTGCGTTTACACTATGCACTGCTGAAACTACCAAATGTAGACGTTCTGACCCGGAAAAGGGAGTAAAACAGGATGAAATGCAATGGATGCAGATGCGAATAAAATTATTCAGTGTCTTTCTTTTACACAATATTTTAAAAAGTCATCAAAAATGTAAACGTTGGTCTGGTACTGCGATGAAAAAGAGAGACCCCTTGTTGGCACAGTAGCCACGAGCACTTAAAACTAGGGATGCACCGAAATGAAAATTCTTGGCTAAAACTGGAAACCGAAAAAGAGGAAACCAAGGCCGAAACACCGAAAGAAATTATGCCAATTATTAGTATCATTGCATTTATGGCTACAACCGTGTACAAACTTAACTAAAATCAAGGCATTGCAATTGCATAAATTAATATACAATTTTCAAAGAATAAATCAATTACAAATTATGCAAATATTTATTTAGCACAATGCACAGTATAAAACAAAATTCAAACTAAAATGTTTTTGACCCCACTCATGTCTACATTAAATAATAATCTACTGGCCTGCAGAAAGGCTTTAAAATTAAAATGTTCTCTCATAAAAACAAAGCCGAGCACACCATCACACCAGCACCCAGTTTGCACGTCTAAATTAGTTGCTTACATTTAAAAAATGTTGCATACAATAGCATAAAAAGCCTTTTTAAATGAACAAAGGTCCATGTTTAATACAAATGTACATGAAACTTAATGAAACATGTTTAGTGAATGTAGAAAATATTTAAGAGAGCATTAATTTAGTTCTATACATACATGTTCCCATATACATATTTTTTTTTGTAATGTCACAAGTAATAATCTCAGGGTTTACTGGGTTTTACATGATTATTTTTGTATTGGTGGTGGAATACTTAAAAATAAACATTGTCATGTGTTTATCTTTCTCTCACCGATTCCTGATGGTTAGAGGACAGTTACTTGAGTCGTCCCCTGTCGTTTCAAGGAATAGTACAACGGCGAGCGGGTGCAAGTGTAAACGCCTCGACCGCTTGGAGCGGTGCGCGCGCTGTCTGTGGAGACTCGCGCTGCCTTGTTTATACTTTCGCCTGCCTCCGCAGCGCAAGTCTCCACAGACAGCGCGCGCACCGCTCCAGACAGTCGAGGCATTTATAATTGACCCGCTCGCATCTGAGAGATCTTCGTCATGGCGGTGCGCATTGTTTAGAGCAGATATAGGTGGATAAACAAGGCTTCCGTCTCCTCGCGGGTTCAGATACACTGAAATACGTCCACACCGCAGACATGCTGCTTCAGACAAGCACGTGCAGGTCACAGTTTCTGTTTGCGTCATCACAACATTTCGGGCCAACATTTTGCGCTTTTGGGCCATTTTCGGACGAAAATATTCGGTGGTCGAATATTCGGTGCATCCCTACTTAAAACCGTGCCTCGCCATATCTTGTGAAATGTCTTCAAATACGGATTTATTTCTGTAACAACCCACCATTTTTGTCTGCAGTCTTCCGCCCCAAACACTCAAGAGGCATGAAACCTCCGCATTGCTCCACTATATCCTTTGTCTTCCATCGTGCCTATAATAAATAAGTCATGTGATCTCAGTTAGTTGTCAATATCCGATTTGTCTGCTTACATGGCACACGCAAATGCACGTAATCCGATTCATATCCAATTTGAGTGATGTCTGAATCCGATCTGAGAAAATCGGAATCCATGCGTCTTTTTCATGCTTACACGATCTGTGACACATGAGAGGAAAAAATCTGATTTGAGTCACTTAAACCATGCTGTGTAAATGGGGCCATAGACCCAGTTAGGTAAAATAGGACTTAATATTTAACTTGATGTGATTGTCTTTGTTTTTACTCCAGGCGGTGTGGGCTTTAGGCAATATCGCAGGGGACAGCACTGAGTGCAGAGATTATGTTCTGGACTGCAATATTCTACCCTCTCTTGTACAGTAAGTCATGCAAGCATTCATTTAAAACAACCATACTGTTGAATGGTTGTTCTAATGAGGCAGGATCTCATTGCAGGTTATTGGCTAAACAAAATCGCCTGACTATGATGAGGAATGCCGTCTGGGCTCTGTCTAACCTGTGCAGAGGGAAAAACCCTACCAGATATTTGCCAAGGTAAAATCTTCAATTTCCTCACAATTAAAAACAAATAATTTCTATAAGGCTTTAAAAAATATATTAATTGTGCCAAGCTCATCTTTACATTTTGATGATTTTTACAATCATCTAACACTAACTTTGAAAACACTAAAAATGTACACTGTTAAAATATAGTCTCAAAATGAATATCCTTTTTTAAATTATGTACATTATAATGTGGGATGTCAAGGTTCAGTTGGAATATTTAAAGTGATTACCTTTAGTCTTTATCATGGGTATCATGAGAGTGTGTCATCACGGTCATGTTTGCTTAAACTAGAACATGCTATTAGTAATTATGCTTAATTAAATATCTTAAGTTAATGTTGATTTTATAATTTGATAAAAATGTTCATTTGTGTTATTTTATGATATATTGACATGTATTAACATATTAAAATATAAATCAATATGAACTTAACAAGTGAGTAATTTATTTAAACATAATTAAGTCGCATGAGTACAGTGAGATCTAAGTTGTATTTGTCTTTTAATGCAGGTGTTCACCGTGTCTTAGCGTTCTGTCCTGGCTGCTCTTTGTGAACGATACTGACATTCTGGCTGATGCATGCTGGGCTCTTTCTTATCTATCTGACGGTCCCAATGAAAAGATCCAGGCTGTTATTGACTCAGGAGTCTGTCGCAGACTAGTGGAGCTGCTGCTGTAAGACATGAAACACAGATAGGAAGAATAATGAATGGCTTAGGTCAGTGGTTCTCAACCTTTGTGATTTGTGATTTACCGGGTAAGGATTAGAGAGATTATTTTTTACTCAATTTCTACAGAATAATTATTTTAGAGCTGAGACATAACCAAAAATATAAATGCATTTTATTTATTTTTGAAAATTAAGCTACCTTACATATAGTATCCAGGTTTTCCAAGACAATGGGCTCTTTACAGAAAAAAATTAATTCAGAAATATCTTAGTTTTAGCTGATTTGAATGATGGTTCATATTATTTTAATTAATTCATCTTGAGTTCCCCTGGAAGTTTACATTGGACCCCAGTCCCTTCAGGTTGAGAACCACTGGCTTTTAAAAGGGCTTCTCTTCTTTGCATTTTAGCGGCAATACTTGAAAACAGTTTTCTGAGGTTGTTTTCATGTTGCAGACATGCAGAATATAAGGTGGTGTCTCCTGCTCTAAGAGCCGTGGGGAACATTGTCACAGGAGATGACCTACAGACTCAGGTGAAAAAATTTAGCTTTTCCTTTCCCTTTTAGATGACAAAATCTCAATATTTACTGGGATTTTGTTGATAATAATAGTTAAGACAACATTTTGCTGTGTTTTTTTTTGTACTGGTACCATGACTTTATATGGGCAATTATTTCTAACTTCATTAGGTGAATGCATCATGTAGAATTCTTACATTTAATCAATAAGTTTAATTAGAGTTTCAAAACTAGGCTTTTACCAATCAAATGAAATCAGTATCAATAACACATAAGCTCCATCTCAACTTAAGCATTTGGATGTATTTGCACTGCAGTTACAATTTCATAAATAATGCTATGAAATTTATGTTATGTAATGTAATTAATTTTGAATATTGAACTATGATTTTTTTAATGTAATATTTTAAATATGAAAATAAAATAAGGTCATTGAGTAATTTATTCCAGATTCCTTCAGGAACGAAGCAAGTGACCACCTTTATGAATGGATCATTGAGTCATTGATTCGCTCAAAAACGCTAATTCATTCATGTTGCTCTGAGACTCACAACAGCACGTTTGGTTATGATATCCACTATATCAAATGGATATATAAAACAAAAACTCGCACAGGGACTTTTTTTGTCTACATGAATTGAATTTTTGGGACGGGTTAGCTGCGTTCAGTTAGGCTACATCATGCGGTAAAAGCACTCTCAAGGGGTTAATGTCAACTTCCACATCATTAAAACAACAATTACGATATTATTAGTAGCTGATACATACTGCAATCCCTACTTCTGCAGTAATGGTTGTAGCTACGGCATATTTCAGATGTAACTTTTCATTTGATTTCTCATGCACAGGTGATTCTTAACTGTTCCGCCCTGCAAAGTCTGCTTCACCTGCTGAGTAGCCCGAAAGAGTCCATTAAAAAAGAGGCATGTTGGACCATCTCCAATATCACAGCTGGGAATCGTGCACAAATACAGGTACATGCTTTGCAGTATGTTCATAACAAACTTCAGTTTTAGTGTCGTTTTCTCTCACACTCTTGATCTTTGTAACTTGTAGATGGTGATGGATGCAGATTCGCTCCCCCGTTGATAAGCATTCTGCAAGAGCTGAGTTCCGCACAAGAAAGGAGGCGGCGTGGGCTATCACAAACGCCACATCTGGTGGTTCTGCTGAGACAGATCAGGTGAGACAGATCACTTTTTAAACCTGGTCTCAGATCTTTACCTAGAGCAGCAATCAAGATGGCTATATAAATTATAATGCTTTAATATTCTCCTTAGGCATCTTGTTGAACTTGGTTGCATCAAGCCCTTATGTGACCTTCTGACGCTGATGGATTCAAAGATCGTACAGGTGGCCCTAAATGGCTTGGAGAACATCCTACGGCTGGGTGAGCTGGAAGCTAAACGAGGAGGAGGAATCAACCCCTACTGCGCGCTCATTGAAGAGGCATATGGTATGTTAGCCATTACACTTTTTGTGTTTTTTTCCATCTTTATGTTATTTTAAAACCGAAAGCTTTAACGCCAAAGTATACTTCACTTTTGATGTCAACATGCATACTATGCTGTGGATACACACATATGCATACTAAGGATTAATTCACCCAAAAATGTATTTTTATGAATTAAACATTTTAATTATTAATGACTCGCCTTCATGTCATTTCAAACCCGTAAGAACCTGAAACACAAATTAAGATTTTTTTTTAATGAAATCTGAGAGCTTTCTGACCCCCAATAGACTGCAACATTACAAGCACTTTCAAGGCCCAGAAAGGTAGGAAAGACATTGTTAAAATAGTACACATGACTACAGTTTTTCAACCTTTGTTATGAAGCGACGAAAACTTTTTGTGCGCAAAAAACACGACTTTATTCAACAATTTCTTCTCTTTCATGTCATTCTTCTACGGTGTCCTTAACTGATCAAAAACCTGTAATTGGTGTCTCGGGTCTTCAGATGCTTCATTAAATCCCAAACTTTCAACAATAAATAATTTTTTATGTTAAGCAGTGTAATTCTTAATGTTATTAATGATAACTTGATTTTAGGAGATACAGTTTCATGTTTGTTTTAAATTTTGATGTTCATATTAATATATAAAAGGTTAGAATATTAAAATTGTTTAGTTTTTTCCCATTTCCTTGTGAAATTACTTTAAAATTAAATATGACCAGACATATGATAAAAAAAAGACAAACTATGATGCAATTTTTCAATGGCTTTCCATCAGGGTTGGACAAACTGGAGTTCTTACAGGGTCATGAAAACCAGGAGATCTACCAAAAGGCTTTTGACCTGATCGAACGCTACTTCAGCACAGATGATGAAGATCCGGCTCTGGCGCCTGCTGTTGACCTCCAGCAGCAGCAGTTCCTTTTCCAGCAGTGTGAGGCTCCCATGGAGGGTTTCCAACTTTAACACTTCCACTCACTCCCTTATTCTCCAAGCAATCCACCTTGTAGGGTGAGAGACGCCCCACTGACCCAACAGAGCGAAGGATTTAACAAATGAACATTTCAGTTAGTGTGATTATACAAGAGCGTGTGTTGCCGGTCAACCCATTTCCCTCCTCTTGTCCTTCTTCCCTGATGTCATTGGCTCAATCTGGAACGATGGCGACATGCAGAAAATATGACCAGTAGACATATGACTAAAGTAACCTACTTCCTTCATTAAACTTTCATTCAGCCCTTCAAAGCACGCGTATCCCATCAGTCCCGATTCAGGAAAACTGCATCCAGCGATGAGTTGATAGAAGCTGGAAAAGCACAGCTTGTGTGACGTGACTGCAATATTGACTCTTCATCTATTGTAAAACACTGGACTGACCGTGTGACTGTGTTTGCATGTCTCCAAACCCCCTCCTCCCTCCCCTCCAAAAAAAAAAAAGTGACGGCCAATAAACGCCGAAGGACGTCTGCTGAAGGCAAGGCACTTTTACCTTCTCATTTGACCCAGACAACTCAACGACGGACTAAGGGGTCCGGGCTTTCTGACTGAAAATGCCAGTCTTTTTGACACACATTGAACATTCCGACAATGACTGAACTGTACAGGCTCCGCCTCTCCTTTTCAGGGTCACACATTTGCACCTTTGAAATTCTGGGAGTTGGAGTCTTCCTGCTCACTGAGACTGCTGGACAGACATAAAGACAGGTCCTGTATCCTGTGCATTAAAACCATCTTGATACTTCAATGACAATTTCACACGAGCATCATCTTCGTCAGCACTTAACGTTCAGAACAGACCCTTTGTTTAGATTTGAACATCTGTAGTCAGTTTTAGTCCCTGGAAACGCTTCTCAGGATATCAAGGTGAAGAGGAATGGTCCCGTAATCTGCATTACGGGATTCATTTACAGTAAACACTAAGTATTTAAGAGTGCTGAGAAAACTACCCCTTCAAAGCTTCCACCATATTTTAACAAGCTGTTGAAAAAAGGCTTTAGCTTTCCGATGTTTGTGAGACAAACTTTAATATTAACGTCTAATCATGGTGAATGCGCACACACATTCAGACGCAGACGTATGTGACTAGAACTATATAAGACAAAATACAGAGCAGAAAGTTGTTCAGTACTGTTCGGTTTTCTGTTTTATCTTATTGTATTTTTGTGAGGGTTAGAATCTCTTGATACCGAAGGTGCCATAATCCTCATTTTAAGAAATGGAGGATTACGTTCACGAGTAAAACATGTTCAGGACTTTAAAGAAGACTAAAAACTTATCAACACATTTAAACTTAAAATTCAATGGGTATTAGCTCAAAATATGATTGTTTACTTCGTTTTTCTTATTTCATCGTCAGATTCTTCCCAAGAGATGACCAGCTCTTTGTTCAATACTGCTGTTGTATTGAGATTGTGTAACTGTTCTCTGTTACGCCATTTGCATAAATGCTGTTTCATGAAGCTCAGTGGTCACGTGATTTAATTGTAATATGTTGGTACTTTAGGAGACTCATTCATCATTGCTTCATTCAAAAAAGGCCCAGTCATTACATCAGGTATGTGATTTTTTTCCCCCGTGTTTATAAGAATTTCCGTCCTTTATGACTCACGTGAATTGCGTAAATCTGAGAAAGAAATGGTTGGGTTGGGCAATACCTGGAAATACCTGATTACCATATGATGATCGAAATCGTAAAATGGCCTTAAACAATTACTAAATAAACTGCAAATTGTGATGCTTTTCTAATTAAGTTATTTAATACACAATAACAAGCCCTACAGGAGCTTGTGGCGCCATCTGCAGGACACCCCGCATGTTAGGTTCAAAACGGCGAATGCGTATAAAAGTGGCGTTACTCTCCAATTTCCTGGTAACTTCACCAATTTTACCAGTGCATGGTTGTTAGAATGTGATATGGCTTTGTGCAAATCATCAAATCGCAATGGTTGTTTCTAAATTATAAAATATAATGTGCTGCATGGCACAGCACTGTGTTCACTGTTACAGTCAAGTGCTGTGTATTTGAGTCGCTTATAATTTGCATTTGAAAACTGAACATGCCAACTATCTTCCCAAATTCGTAATGATGAATTGTTTTTAAATCCATCAACAGAGTTCAGGTTCCAGTGGTTTTCCGCTACAATAAAAAAAGCGAAATGGTTTACTTTTTTAATTGAAGACAACCGTAAATGTTGTTATAATTTTACTGTTGTTCGGTAAAATTTAATAAAAATGGGTTGGGTTCTAGGGCTTTCCTTTAGCTGATGTTAACTTATTTTGGTAACACTTTACAAAAAGGTTCATTAGTTACTTACATTAGTTAACATTAACAAAGAATGAACAATACTTCTTCAGCATTTGTTAATCTTTGGTAATGTCAATTTTAACATTTACTAATACTTCATTAAAATCTTGTTAACATTAGTTAATGCACTGTGAACTAACATGAACAATGAACAGCTAGATTTGTATTAACTAGCGTTAACAAAGAATATACAAATTCATGTTAAGTTAATGCATGAACTAATGTTTAATAAATGAACCTTATTGTAAAGTGTTACCACTTACTTTTTGACCATCTACTCATTGTTTTTCTATATAATCTAGGGATATTGTGAGCAAACAGGCTTATTAAATGCTACGATTTAATTTACGCATCACAACATAATAATGTACAGTATGAAAAAATATTCATTTTGCTTTTGCAAAGATGCAATATTGTTTATTAAATTATAATATTGTTACATTAATCTGAATAGTAAAATAGGAAATATCCAATATGGACAGATAGTGATAAATTCATTAATCGGCTGATAATTATTACTCTTAAATATTAGCTACAAAAGACATTCACAATGAGATTAAAGACAGGTATAAAGCAAATAAACATCAGTGGACCAGTATTTTATTTTTTGCTTAATATATACAAAAAAGTCACACACGGGATACCTCATCTTTATTTTATACACTACTCTAGAAGTCGTGGAGGAACATCTGTAGCACCTCTACTAGAGTTCCCATGGGGTGTGGCATGTGATATTTGGAAAAACTGAATGGTGATGGGCTTTGGGAGCTCGAATGAAGGCATTTCACTGGGCTTTCTCGGCAAGTGCAGCGGCCTCCTTCTCCTTCTGTGCTTCCTCTCTCCATCGAGCCTTCTTCTCCATGTTACGAGAGGTCAGATTGTCATGCCGACCTACCGCCTGTCATAAAAGACATCTATTAAATGATTTGATATTACACAATGTAAGACGCCATTTCAGTTATACACTGTTTCATTACCTGTTTGCCAGAGATAACCATAGCGAGGCACGCCAGTATGGTCAGTGCCATCATGGCATAGCAGGCCTTAACACGCACTCTGTTCCTGGCAGCATCAATCATCTCAAAACTGAAAACAGCGCCGTATTTTCATAAGTATAAGCATTAGCATAAAATAGTACACTTACAAAGATACTTTTGAACAAGTGAAGTCCTGCTGTGATTTTACAAAGAAAAACATTGTAAGATTAGAGCCGGGCATATTTAGGTAACGCTTCCTTTTACAGTACAGTACTTACAGTATACTTACCTAGAAAGTACTGGCTAATGTAAGGTAAGTACATGGAACAGGGGTAGGTTTAGGGGTAAGTTCAGGGTTAGTACTAGTTATTACCCAGTAATTGTAGATACTAAAATAAGTACATAGTATTTGCATGTGTAACTGGACTGTAAAAGGAAGCGTTACCCATATTTACAGATTTTCTCATTTGATTTAAATGCTAATACCCAAAAAACTTTTATTTTTGAATGGATCATTAAAAAAGGGGTCATTCGTTTTGCTGACATCTGCCCTGTATGTTTTTGATTCACTAAAAATAAGTTCTTTTTGAGTCAGGCTTCACTGATTTCGTTGTATGTTTTATGTTTTTCCTACTTTGGACGTCAATGGTGTATATCAACTTTTGTTCTTCAAAATATCTTTTGTTTAGCAGAAGAAAGAAATTCATACAGGCTTGAAGCAGCTTGAGGGTGAGTAAATGATGACAGAATTTTCATTTTAAAGTGAACTATTTCTTTAACGTTAACCACACAGAAACGATATTGTTGGAATCACTATCAAAACATTTTTTTCCCTGAATCATTTTAAGCGGCAGATGACATCACTGCAGCGCGCACTTATAATAAACAGAGCGCCATCGTCCGTTGGTGTGTGGACATTACGGTATTAGTTATCTCTTTATAGTTATCGTTCTTGGTGTAAACAAGCCTTTACATATATATTCTCTCACAAAGTTACTGAAAATAGTCACTATACGCTAAAAAAAGATTCATCTTGGGCTTTTAAAAATCGGGATAAACAGAAATATCACGATTAATCATTAAATCTTCATATTCACCAGTCCCTAGTGAAAAGCAACTGTATGGAAGGTCACAGAGGACGTGCCTGTTTCGGTTTTGCATCTAACCATCACAAACAGAGTCCACTCTGATCTCCCTCCAGATCCCATGAATTACACTAATTACCTGTCATTACACTGGAGTAAATCTCGTTTAAACCTTACAGTAGACAGCTCTTGTGTTCCACCAATAAGCTGGCACATTAACCTCCTTAACCAACTACACGCTCAGTTAAGTAGCATGCCTGAAACTCAGGGTTTCTTCAAATGTAAAGAAGAATAGCCCACTTACGACACAAACTCGGGAATCTGCTCTGCGGTTTTGAATTGCCCCGGACCACATAAGCATCTTCTTATCCCATTCTTTTGGCGGTAGCCTGGCACTTTAAACCCAAGCCGTTGAGCTAAAGGCAACACAGAGAGATGAGAAAGGTGTTAGTGAGGAGAAGTTGGTCTGTTGGGAAAAGATTAAATTCCCTCTTGTATAATCTGATCCTTGTAGAACAACCAGAACAAGAACTTATATCTCTGCCGTTACGTGCTGTGGGTGAATTTTGAGTGCTGTATCATGTCATATGCCACTCCTTCTAATGCAGGCAGGTAGAAATGAATAGATATTTTTGAGTACTGACCTGGTTCTGTGGTCTGAAGGGGTGCAGGTGCCCCTTCTTGAGGCTTGCTGCACAGTCTTCTGCTCCCTGTGTTCATCACGCTTCTCTGCCACTGCCCTATGGAGGAAAGGAAGTGGAACACAAAGACAATTTTAGCTGAACTGTCCCTTTAAGGCTGCCATGGTGATACATTTTTGCTGTATGATGGATGTTTATACAAAACTAATAAGTTATATCCTGTTACATTTGCACCGATTATGAGTCTTTTGTTCCCCAAATGAGGACATGAAAATGCATTTAAGAATTTAATTTTCATTTGAGCAGCTGTTTGAATCATTTCATTTATTATTGGATACTTTGAACATTTGATTTAAAAAAACAAAACCAAAAAAACCCTTCTTTCTATATTTACAGTATATTCAGACTCACCATTGCAATTACAGTTTCTACCAAAATATTACAGTTATAGTAAAACTTATTTATTGGGATCTTCTTCAAACAAGCTTTCACAATCTTTTTGTGTCATATACTACTGTAACTTTATTTATTTTGTCAGAAAACTATAATTGCTATAAATGGTGAGTATGAATATAGTTCGAATAAAGTAAATACGAAACTATACTCTAATTGTTTAGTTTATATATATATATATATATATATATATATAACAATTACATACATATTATTAATACATACTAATAAATAAAAACAGTTTTACATTTATTGTTGTATTATGTATATTTAATTAGTAAGTTGTATATTTTTGTAAGAGGTTAGATATGGAGCTCGAATTACTTCTTTTTGATAACAAAGTGAGTGATACCAAGTTACCATAGATGATACTAATATTTATTTTCTATAGTAAAGAAACGTATTTTCACGTATTAGATTAAACATAAATTAAAAGTAATCAAAATGCAATAACCTTAAAAAACCTCATGAATCCAATCACGTCGGTATCGAAGAGTTAAACTACGTCAGATTCGTTTATAAACGTTTATAATCATGCGTTCAATGCTTAGTGTTGTGCTAATAAGTGTGTCAAGAATGCCCACTGTCACTGTGCCCAGTGTCAAAGCTTATCGCATGCTGCGTCTGGTCCAAAACAAACTTAAAGTATATACTGACCTATTAAACTCCCAAAGGCAGCGCGAGGCCCGCGGAGCACATTGAAGATCATGATTTCTGAAGAAATATATAATGACAGAAAAACGACTAAATTTAACCCATGAAATCCTGTCTAAATGACAACGGCAGTTTTAGTTTCTCAACCTGAATGAATGTCAGTTCGAGTTCGTACTGCAAAAGCGCAGTGCTATCAAACCAGGGTTAAAACACTGAGGACCCTGAGAAGTCTAAAGAGCTCATAGGAGCGCCTGTTAAGGACATACGTGTGTTCGTAACTCGCTTGTGGTTGTAAAAAGCATAGTTAAATAAGATAACACCCACAATATTTGAAGTTCTTCATAATATTTCGCATAAAGCACCTGTGGGTTTTACATGCTTACGTTTAAGCCTGTTTATATTGAGAAATAATTACATCACATAATCTCTGTTAAAATGGCTCACACTAGTATGAAAAATTCTCAGTAATTATCTGTTACATTATTTAGTTCGTGTCAAAGACGACATATTTTGTAGTAAGTATAATGTAGGCAGTATTTGGACACCCTCGGCGCGTAGGACCTCTTCAGAGTCCAGTATGGCGGCGCCCGGTGGAGTTATGTACTGTGAGGACTTTTCAATGTTTCAGGTAAAACGAGCGAATTTACTAATGGTTTGGATAAAAATATGCAGGATTATTAAGCGCACATTTCGTGTTATGATGTTTACAGGAAAGATGTATAAATGTCTGACCCTCTGGTCTCATGCACGCAGTCGTGTGGTTCAATGAGCAGCAAAGCAAACGTGACACCGCTTTACTTTATAAATGTAAATGTATGCATTAAATTACCTATAATTTATACACACAACAGTTATACAGAAATTCTATTTTTTTAAAATAATTTTACTTATGTGTAAAATTTGGGTAGTTGACAACATGGACTCGTGAACTTTTTTCAACATCAGGATTTTTTTGAAGGTGAAGTGAACTTTTAGGTGTTGTAACACTTTCATATTTTTTTATTTAATTTTAATTGTACTATTAATTTCAATTCTGTTAATCATGTCTGAGGTATGTGTCCCTAATTTAATATGAGCTTATAAAGCTGCTTATATTATAATTATACAATAATTTAACGTAATTTAAAAATGGCCCATGGCCATGTAGATATATAAATTAATTTTAAACCCATGGCCATGTAGTTATATTGTATACATTATAAATATAATGTGTAATGAATTACGGAGGTGTTTTACTTTAAGATAAATTAGTAATCAGTAATATTAATATTCATTAAATTGAGAAAATTATTCTTAATAGTAAGGGTTTTTAATTAAAGCATCAGAACAACAATTATTGCATTACTTACAGTAAATTACAGAAATTTTCTGCTGTCTTTCTATCTCTCCGTATGTCCTCTAGGAAGTATTAAAAGGGATGCGCACCATAGATGACAGAATTGTCCATGCCCTTAATACCACTGTGCCCACTGTGTCCTTTTCAGGCAAAGTGGATGCCACACAGACCTGCAAAGAACTTTATGAGTCCGTATGTATTCCCTTACAAAGTGCTTTTAAATAATCTAAAATGATTATTGGAGACCTTAATTCTGTGGTTGATGTATGATGTATTTTAGTAAACTATCACTAGTGTGTGATGTTTAATTACAAGCTGTTTCCCTGTACTCACTGTCTTTCAGCTCATGGAAGCCCATCTGTCCAGAGATAAGGCAATAAAATCATGTATTACAGAGACCTCTGCTGTCGTCGGACTGTTACGTGAAAAGAGGGCAAAAGATAGTGACAACTTGTCAATTATCAAACAACTCAGGAAAGAACAAACTAAGGTAATACCACCGTCTGCCACCAGGGGACCCATGAACTCTAGTGTTATGTAGTTTTATTTGTTGACTTATAACCAAAGCAATGAAAGACTGGAGGTTGCCCAACTTACATATATATAACAGACAATAGGCACAATCACGTGACTCTGAGTGCTTCTTAAATCCCTGGTCTTATGTAGTTTTATATGTTGCTTTATTACCAAAGCAATGTAAGAGGTTGCCAACTTACATATATAACAGGCAATAAGCGCAACCACGTGAATCTGAGTGCTTCTCAAATCCATGGTTGCTTAAAGTTTTGTATACATTGTTATATTCCACTTTGTGTTAAAGTTTCTTTTTATATTATTTGAAAGAAGGGTTGTTATTGTTAAGTAAAACTATTAAATCATTTTTGTTTAATAAAATATAAAACAAACTAAATGAAAATCAGAACATTTGGCCTCTGCAATAAACTGAAATGTTTAAATTGAAGCACTAAAATTAGTGGAAATTATTCAAACTAAAATCAACTGTAAAAAAAATTAATAGCTATAGAATTTAAAACAAACAAAATGAAAACCACACAACAAAATATCTAAAAATTTGAATTATATCAGTATAACTAAAACTATTAAAAATAAACTGCAAATTCAAAATATGAATATTTCTAAAATAGCACTGTGTGGAAGTCTGTTCACAAATGGCTGAAATTGAAATCTTCTAAAATCTTCTTGATTTGCCTACAGTTAAAAATCATGCAGTCTGAGCTGAATGTTGAAGAGGTGGTCAATGACCGGAGTCTGAAGGTGAGGTTTCTGAGTGTCTTCTATTGAACATGAGCTGTTATCATTCAGATAAATGTCCCTGATGGCATTTCCCCCTCTAGGTTTTCAACGAAAGGTGCCGAATTCACTACACCCCTCCCAAGATCAAGTGAATGATAGTTTTGTTGTCAACATGAACCACACAGTGTTCTGAGGACAACACCTGGCGCTGAGCCGGGACATTGACCCCAAACATCTCACAAACCCTCCTCCGCCAGTGTGATCTGTCTGTGGCTTGTGTTTCTACAGTGAAGGAACACTACCGTTACCCTAGTCCTGTAAACCTTTTTGTATAAATACTGTACAAAAGATTTTATTAAAAATGAAATGTTTTCCAATTACTGAAATGTTATTTGCTTTTGCAACACCGCAAATGTTCAGATGAAGAGGAGGATACGTTTCTCGATCTGTTCTCAGACCTCGACATCCCCATTTGTGGCGAAGGACCCTCGGACCCTCACAGACCCTCCTCCGCCAGTGTGATCTGTCTGTGGCTTGTGTTTCTACAGAGAAGGAACACTACTGTTACCAGGTTTTCAGTTTCTTAAATGACCCCCATCCTAAAAATTTAAAAGACCAGTTCTTGTATAAAGGCCCTATTTATACTGTGAAAATTTAATATTATAAATTTGTCAAAAATATTATTTGGAAAATATTTAGCTGCTATTCTTCAGTTACATTACCACATTTTGTCTGTGTTTATTTAAACTAAAATAATTTTATATATTTTTGAAATTAGTTATTAAAATCAGAATATTTTTTAATCACTTATTTAAATCAAAATATTTTGTTTCAATTCAGTTACATTACATGTAATCAGAGATGTATAGTAATGAAGTAGAACTACTTAAGTACTAAAATGCTGTATCTGTACTCTACTAGAGTATTGTTTTTTTCTCATACTTCTACTTTTACTTCAGTAGATATTTTCAATGAATTTAATACGTTTACTTCAATATGTTTTTTTCTAGTTACTCACTACAATTATAAAAAATTTACGAATCTTTCGTTGCAAGTTGGCTTTCATGACACACACATTGACAACTATTGCAGGGTTGTCCCGCAATAACATTTTTTTGGCGGCCGCCAAAGCAAATTTGTATCCCGCCAAAGCGCCTTATTTGATTGCTAGTTCAAACTAGTAGCTTTCTTTAATAATTACATGTCACAATACTTGTACTTTTACTTTTAGTACTTAAGTATTGAATTTTAAAATAAACTTCTTGCAATACTTAAGTACAAAACATGTTGAATACTTTAGTACTTCTACTTAAGTGTGGTGCTTAAAGAGCACTTCAACTTCTACTCAAGTCACTTTTTTGACAGAGCACTTGTACTTTTACTCAAGTCCGGGTTTGTAATTCATATCTGTATGTAATACATTTGTCTATTTAGACTAATTTAATTAGTTAAGTTATATTTTTTAATATAAAAATAAATTAATTTGCATTTTAACCTATTTTTGTTAGTTATCATTTTATTTAAATCAAATTTAAATTTTTAGTATTATTTAAAATCTACAATAAAAATTTACATTACTTTTAATTAAAAAATGTTTCTCTTTAATCAAATTTTTAAAAGTCAATTTAAATCCAAAATCTTCTAAAATTTGAAATCTAAATATTTTTTATTTTCCATGGATTCCCTAGCACTCTAAACTTGAATAACAAATCCATATATGAAAAAAAAGTCCACTATGAGAAGACAAAAAACATTCACAACTTTCCATATATGCATTTTATGTAAATAAAATACATTGTAGGTAGTCGAGTATAAAACAACTATTTACTGCATCAGTATCACTAAGTACAAAACCCAAAATGTGAATTTCAAACTATAAGCATGCATAACTAGATGTGAGTTAGGGAGTGTAAGGGAGGGAAAGTGTTATTGTACAACTATCCCAAAAACATAATGGAGACGTGCATTTAAAGGATTGCTTAATGAGTTACACTGCAGGTCGTGTTTACCCACCACTCAATAAATGCATGTCAATTATTGATAAGATCATCACAATACACAGGTTAACATGATTCATCTTTAGATGTTAACACAACATTTACTGTGTAACTGTGGGATTCATGAGTATTTTGGGCAATATTCATAATGATGTTGATCTTCCTGGAGGTCCACTTCAGAAGTATTCAATGGCATCATGATGAGCCTTGGACGTCTGAATGCTGTGAAGCTCCAGTTTCTCTCCAGCATGGGGCAGGGTTTTATAGACACGCAGATGAATATAGTCGTCCTCACCAACATGCACCTAAAAACAGATCATTTAAAACAGTTAATTTAAAAAATATATATATATATTTTTACATAAAATCAGTACATTAACAGGGTTTTCCCTATAAAGTCATTCATAAAATCACACAGGGTTTTCACTAACCTTAATGAAGTAATTTTTCCCCGCAACAACTTGCGTTTTAAATGATTTGGCAGTGAAAGCATCAAACTTGCGGCCAGCTTTTTCCTCCGCGTGAGGCTTTACCTGAGGAGAAACGGGAGTTGGCAGTGAATGTTTCTGTATGACACATCACTGCACTATTTCTGTTTCTCTGCAATGAATGTAAAGTTACTAACCTCATCGCATATTTTCTGCACCTCTTCATTGGCATCTTTCGCCTCAGATGTTCCGCCACAAAGTAAAGGCATTTTAAATACAGAAGGTTAATAAACAATACTCGAGGACGTCTGCTTACAATAAAATTTACTGACTGGAATGTTTACTTCCGGGATATCACGAGACATTGGAAGAAACCATTTTTGTGGAATAGACCAAAGAGTTGTAGTGTATCAACAGAGAAAGACCTGATAGATACTCTGCTGTTGTGCTTAAATATACATATAAACATTATAATTATTTAACTTTAAATCTAAAATATCGATCTTCTTTATGTTAATATATCTCTGTTCATGGTTCATCATCCCCGTAAAGTGGTTTGAACCTCGTATTACCCCACATGTTACTGGTTAGGGCGTGGATAGTTACACTGATATTTTTACTAAATGAGATATCATTTTAAATTTAAATAATGATTTTAACATAGTTAACATTTTTAGCAAGAAAGTTAGTACATAAACTCTACAAACCCAGGTGAGTCCAGGTGACTACGGAAGCGTTACTGCTGAACAGCAGTACTGAATTCAGGTAACTTGAGACCACACAATTGCCATTGTAATGAATGGGGGAAACATGTCCTAGTTGGGTGAAGAACAAGTTCAAAAACTGAAACTTGATATACAACGAGGTTGCCTTTTAAGATCTACAGTTTTGCTAATTTTCAAGCTCAAACCAAAGCTCAAAAAATCATAACCGGTTGAGCGATGGGGTGAATATGTCCAACCAAAATTTATAGAGATGGCACCACTCCTTCAACTCATATTTTAATGTTTCAATTCATAATAGATATCTTTCTGCCCATTTTTGTCTATCCATCATTTATTCAACCTCGTGTGTTCACCCATGTGTCCATTCATCCCCTCCCAGTTCCCTTTACTGTTAAAGACATGACACACATAGTTAATGACTAAGCCATACAAGATGTTAGTTGGCTGTTGAGGTGTTATCTAAAGAACATGTGCTATATGTAATCTTTGGTAAAAGTTTAGTTTTTACTTCAGAAACTGAGAGAAAGAACCTTAACCCCTTCAGACCTGAATTATGTTTCAAATTTCTGAAAAATATAAAAGTACATTTTCCCAGCTCATGAGGCTTCTAATAAATGAAAACAAATGAAAAAAAAAATTATATAATTTCTTTCATTGTGATTTTTTTTGTCCATTCCAATGGACATCAGGTCAAAACAGGTGTACTTCCCAAAAATGTACCAACATGAAATAAATTAATAAACATAAAATTTGTTGGTCTATACTTTAAGCTTTTTCTCAAGGTCAAAAAAATTCCAGCAGTATACCATTTCGACTATAATTTTGAATTTTGATTTACAGTTGCACATTGTTGTAACAAACTAAATATCTTCGAATCAATCAATCTGGTCATATTAGAGTCATTTTCTGTGTGCATCTTTCTTTTTTTAGATCAAAAACTTGAACATTATAACATCTAAACTTTAATCGTAAGGTTTTTCCTTTATATATTGCACATTTGTTTATTCATTACAAAATAAACCTAGGAATGAATCAATGCATTCATGTTAGAGTCATTCCCTGTGTGCATCCTGTGTTTTCTTGTATTTTTACAGTACTGGCAGGACGGTTGCCAGCAAGTCACTGTATTTCGATTTCCAGTAACTAGTGTAATTCACTTTACAGTGCACAAGATCAGTAATGCAAAGTACTTTACTGTATTTTTACTGTATTTCGTAATTTCGCAATTTGATTACTGCTGTAATCAATTATACGGCATTGTACTGTATCAATATTGATGCTTTACTGCTAAATATTATTGTAATTTTCAAAATAGTTACTAATAATGATAATATTATATTATAATTATATCATATAGTTATTTGGAAAATATATAGGAAAACAAAAAGATAAAGTTTCAAAAATATATCGGTACTGTGATCTATTTTTTTTATAAAGAAATTTCAATCAGCATTACTGAAAATGTGACTTAAGTAACAGGCTTTCAAACCTACTGTCCATTCTAATGAACAGACACATTGAAAAAAATCCTGATTTAAAACGTGCAATTCTACAGTCGATTTTTAACTTTAATTAATAAGTTCAATCTTTCTATTTTACATACAAACGATGAAATACTGGCAAAAATATATGCAAAATGTAAATATAACTTAGAAAATGTTGCTTGCTTCTGTGTTTGCAGTGAAGTGCTGACATGCTTCTCTTCAATGTAGAGTTTTTTATATATAATTACTACATGCAGAGCTTTTCTGGCATTTGATTGGATGACAAACGTCCAATCTCATGGACTGCAGGCTTTAAACTAGGTGAAATGCTCCAGAAGTTAAAAAAAGGGGGCTTACATGTGATGTCCATTGTAATGGACGCAGGGTCTGAATAAATTCAAAACCCTTTTTCCATCTATTACTAATATTTTAGTTTCTTCAGAGTGTGCAAAGTAAAGTTCACGTTGTTTGTGTAAGGCTTTTTCGTAACCATCAGATATTTATGCAATGAAAAAAATGGTTGCCTTGACAGATACTGTGCGCATGTATTTATGTGTCATACTCTGCACGTGTACTCATACAGTTACACAACCTGCACACTTATAAAACCAGTCCCACAGGAATAGTACTGCATTTGTGTTTGTCAGTCCTCGCCCTTAGGGTGTTATGTTAACTTCCTTTTCTCGTTTACTCTTGGTCTCTGGGAGTGTTTTCAGCTGTAGGTCAGATACGACTCTCAGTGCATTTATGCTTCTAGTCAATTGGCTATAATTAATATTCGCAGTGCTTCTTAGTCGAGTGCGCTTCTGTTAAATATTTTAAGATAGCATTACATTCTCTTTATTTCAGCTGCTCACAATGGGAGATCACAGCACTGTCCGTTTAGCACTCATTGTCCTTTCTGTTGTCATGTACATCATTTGCATCGTATTCAATGCACTTGCTGGACCAGGAGCAGGTATGTACAGCAGATGAACTGAATAAATGATAGGTGCAAAAGTACATTTTGGTTGAATATTATGTTACAATGTTGTTTTACTCATCCGCAGGTCCTTTTCGGAACAACACTGCTGCTATATCAAATAAGTACAATACCGAAATCACTCCCTCAGGATGGACCTTCTCAATCTGGGGTGTCATCTACACCTGGCTGTCTCTCATGCATGTTTACATCCTCTCCACTACCTGCAGGAGGTATGAACTTTGAGCTAGAATCAAATGATATCCAAAAAAATAAAATAAAGTGGTATATAATAATATGCTGACGTTCATTTATTTATATTGTCATCACAGGACTGTTTATGGTCCAATGTACTGCAGTCCTGCTGTGTTGCCGTATGGATTCTTCATCACCTGGATTGCAAACATGCTACTGAATATAGGCTGGCTCCTTCTTTGGGACAGAGAGTAAGGAAAACTCTGATATGTTGAAATATACTGTATAGTGATGTCCATAGGGGATAATTGTTTTTTATGACCCCTACAAGTTTGATTAACAAATTTTTTTAAATATAAAGGTAAAACGAAACACTAAATGAAGGTATTTTAAGGCAAAAAAGGCAAACAGCAGCTAAAGGTTTTATTTTACTATGCAAAAAAATCATACCAAAAGCTCACAAGGAAAAGCATACATGAACTACTACATAATCAAAAAATAATGTCTACACAATTTGGCTTGTTTCTTTACATTATCACAAATAAAACAACTGACTCAAATCTCAACTACGCAATACAAGTACAACATTTTTAACACACACACACACACATATATATATATATATATATATATATATATATATATATATATATATATATATATATATATATATATATATATATATATTAGTGCTGTCAAATCCATTAATCGCATCTAACATAAAAGTTTTTTTTACATAATATAAATGTGTGTGTGTGTATATTATTATATTAAATATATGTCTGAGTGTGTATTTATACATATAAATATAATATACACATATTATGTAAACAAAAACTTTCATGTAAGATGCAATTAGACGATTTGTATTCATGTTTATATGTAATATATATATATATATATATATATATATATATATATATATATATATATATATGTGTATACATGTATGATATTTGTGATTACACTTATTTTTACATTTTGTAAATACAATTTCTTTACATGTATATTTAAAGAACAAATTGTGTATAGATTATATATATATATATATATATATATATATATTCTATATATTTATATATATACAATTTATACAAACATTTTCTACAGTAAGAACATCTTTTGTAATTTTTTTTTTGCATTTATTTAAAGGGAGATGATTGCTGGATTTTTTTTCCTTGCCCTGATTGCGTTCACAAACTACTTGCTGATCATCTTCACCTGTCATGCCCTCAAACAATATGGATCCTGGTTAAACAAATATCACAAAGTAGACCTCTGGTGCATTCGGATATTGGTGAGATATCATTGCTTAACAGCTTCTCAAACGTATATTTTAAAAACATTTTGCAGTTTTTAATGTTGCATCTTCCAACTGGCAGGTTCAGAATGGCATTGCAACATACACAACATGGACAACTATTGCGACCTTGATCAATTTCACTGTTGTGCTGAGATATAACGCTGGAATGACCCAATCAGATGCAGCAACAGTCTCTCTCTCAATTCTTTTGGGTGAAGCTATTGCTTGGTAAGACTATAAACTCTAATAACTTATTTTAAATAAATGATGTTAATCTTGAGATTAATGCGTAATGGTTTTTGCAGGTTTATTGTTGAGACATTTGTGTTTGAAAAGCACCTGCGATACATTCTGACAGTCTACCCTGTCGTCATTGTGGCTTTGAGCGGAAACATGACAAAGAACTTTAACTCTGCAGATCCAAGTCGCAATGGCATTTACATAGGTGAGCCAGAACAAGCGCTGCACTGACATCATAATAGTTTTGCTGTTATGTTGCTTTATCTGTAGTGTATATTTCATGACAACCTTATTGTGTGTTGTATTCCACAGCTGTTCTGCTGGGGTTGGCTTGTACACTTTTTGCCATCAAAGTGTCACTGGTTATATGGAGGCATATTAAATATCCTCTCTACAGAGGCATGGATACAGACGAGGTCATATCACCGATGGAAATTGCTGAAAAGCAAAAAAAGATCTTCAGTTAATCTGAACTGTTTATATAATTGAATTGTATATTTGTGTAATCATCCTGCAATACGCTTTTTTTATAAATGATATGTATTTTTTTAATTGTTCAAGTGTGTACATTGTTTATATGTACTTTTGATACAGTAAAAAAGTAAAATACAAAGCGTGTGTAACTGAGTTACACAAAATTAATTGCTCTTATCAAGACAGGGGGTGTACAGTGACCATGATCTGTGCACTGTTCAGTACTTTTTTCTGCAGCAATAAAATCATAAAACTCTCTAGAGGATCATGAAGATTTAGAGGAGAACCCAAGAAGCTGGTTGGGTGATTGAATATAGAGTTACTATCATCACAATACTGTTATATCAAATGTCAATCAAATTAATGAATTGAGTATTGCTCTGTGTAAAAACTTTGTGTATTGTCTAATAACTTTCCATATGTGACGTGTTAAAAAATATTGATATTGTTGATAAATAAAAATTTTATATTATAAAAATTCGGAAAATCTTATTTAATATATTAAATTGCCATTTGAATTTTTCTTTTATTTTAAATAATTTTAAAGCAGTAGTTCACTTTTGAAAAAACTTTTGCTGATAATTTACTCACCCCTATGCCATCCAAGATATCCATGTCTTTCTTTCTTCAGTCGAAAAGAAATGAAGGTTTTTGATGAAAACTTTCCAGGATTTTTCTCCATATAATGCATTTCAATGGGAACCAAATGGTTCAAGGTTCAAAATACAGTTTCAGTGCCAACTGTTCAAAGGGCTTTAAACGATTCCAGACGATGAATAAGGGTCTTATCAAGCGAAACAATAGCTCATAAAAAAAACAACGTTTAGGTTTTGTAAGCTTTAAGTTTTATTAGCTCAAATGGTTCGCCTTGCTCTGTTCTGTGACGTGTGTTCGTGACTCTCCTGTTCGAACTTCGTTCATCAAAATGAACAAATCTTTTTTCGTGTCATTTGGTTCATTCAACGAACTAAATGAATGAATTGACTCGGAAAAGATTTGTTCATTTTGATTAACGAGTTCGAACAGGAGAGTCACAACACGCGTCACAGAACAGAGCAAGCGCGACCATTCGAGCTTATAAAACTTAAACTTTGTTATTACTTTTTTAAATGAGTCTTTATAAAAATTTTTAAATCGTTTCGCTTAATAAGACCCTTATTCATCGTCTGGAATCGTTTAAAGCCCTTTGAACAGTTTGCAGTTTGCACTGAAACTGTCTTTTGGACCTTGATTCGTTTGGTTCCCATTGAAGTCCATTGGAGAAAAATCCTGGAATGTTTTCATCAAAAACTTTAATTTCTTTTCGACTGAAGAAAGAATGACATGGATGACATGGGGATAAGTAAATTATCAGCAAAAGTTTTTTTAAAGTGAACTACTCCTTTAAGGCATCGCCGTGATTCCACCTGTACTGCCGTGGCGTAACTGTGAAGACACTCCATGGCACTAGGTGGCAGCATTTCATTCTATGTTGTGTTTCCTTTCCTCCCGCACAGGAAGAAAATTGAGCGGGAGAATTTGTGTTGTTGTTGTCGGGCCAAATACAGTGACGGACTCTGAAAGATATTAATAGTGTTTGTGGGTTTTTAGCATTTTATTAATTAATTTTCTCAGTTATTTTTAATGTAAAACAATCGTAAATGTAACAGGAGTGCACAAAGAAGAGTGTAAGGTAACGGTAATGTAATCGGCGAATGGCGGTCATGGGCATGTTGATAGTGAGACGAAGAACTGAGCTATCTGCGGGTTTATGAGCTTCACTGGTGGACACACAGTCTCTGTAATCGGGGGTAGACCTCAACACGATGTCGCAGGTCAGTAACGTTAGTTATGAGTGTACTTAATTAACAAAATCATCGTTGTTTGCAGCAACCGTCTGTGACAGTCTGTCAGTGGCTGCGCTTCAAAACCTAGTGAGCTCCCTACTTAGACAGCGTCTTAGGGCGTTGTTAGTGCTGAAAATTCTCTCTGAGTAAGCAGTGCACTAGGTTTGAGACAAAGCCAATGTCTAGTAAGAAACGAAAGTAAGTTAGGTATGAAGTGACAAGAGACTGATATACATACGTTATATAAATATACACATTAAATTGAAAAGTGACAGTGAATATGTTCACATTGCTTCAAACATTTCTATTTCATGTAAATGTTATTTTTGTAAACTATTTTGAATCTTAAAAGGTCATATTAAGCAGCACTACCTGTTTTCAACATTGCACAATAATCAGCATAAATGATTTCTTAAGGATCATATGAGACTGGATTAATGATGCTGCAAATTTAGCTTTGACATCACAGAAATAAATTACGTTTTATTTTACAATATTATAGAAAACAGTTATTTTAAATTGTAATAACATATGGCAAATATCACAAATATGTATTTTTGATCTAATTAAAGCAGCCTTGGTGAACATAAGATTGCTTTTAAAACCCCACTCTTTGTATTGGTATTAGATGTAGGTGTGTGAATTTTATGATGAATGTTAATGTGTTTTATATGTTATTTATTTCTGTATTTTTCCCCTTCATATGAACTTGTGAAGTTTGAATCAATTTCAGGTCAAAGCCAAAAAGAAACTGCATTATTTCCAAAAACAGGAAAAGTAAGTAATGTGCCGCTTTCAAAACAGCTGTATTGGATTACGTTAATATATTAACAAGCTCAAGCAAGAGGTACATTTCATTACATGTTGCTGCTGATTTTCAGAGCTCATTCTAAACTCAAGGATGTCTTCGCCTTGCCTGACATTGACACTCTCTTTGATGACATTGGTAATTATTTTATATTACATTCAACTCATTGCTAAAAATCTTCATCTAATTTTTTCGTGCCATTCATTCATTGTGTGAAACTATCCGTGATGTTGTTATTGGTAGATGCTGACTCTGAGCTGGGTTTGCCTCTGCTTTCTCCATTGTCCAAAAGCACTGGTGTAAATGGTCAGAAAAAAGGCTCATGTGATCCAAAAAAGATGAAGGCATCATCTAAGAAGGTACGCATGGATTGAATCATAAGAAATCAGTCTGTTCTCATTGCCACAATGTGATGTTGATTGTTAATCAGATGACTCTGATTGTCAGGTACACAAGGATCCTTTGATCCAAGAAAATGGCATTCAAGAGGATGAAATAATTGATAGAGGTAACCCTATATCCAAACAAATCTCTTATTACTTGTATTATTGTGACTATAATTTCCTGCTGTTATTGCTTTATCATCTTTAAAGAATTAATTAATAATTTTGGTAATTTAAAACATGTATATATTAAAATATATTAAATAAGAAAATAAACTTTCTGGGTAATACTTTCCCTGTAATAGAGCTAGTTTTTTGTAAAAATGTTCAGTGTATTTTATCACCTTCTTGTCATATTTCTTTTTATTTCTTACAAAGAGAGTCCATTTAAAGAAATTGCTCCCATAAAGACATCCAGTCCTATTGCTTTGGCAACAGAGAGTGATGAGTCTGAGGATGGAGTCAGACCTGTGGCTGATCCTCTTCTCTTTGGAGTTGAGGATGAGGAGCCCATTGGTGGAGACTTAAGCAAGATGTCCTGCGTTCAGCAGTCAGAACTGCCGAAGGAATCCCTCTATGGGTAAGAATAAAAGAAGTTTTGATAGCTGGTATTGTTTGTTTTGTATTGGTTTTTCATTACCTTACTGTTCTGTTATTTTTCTGCTCTGAAAGGGATAGTGGGTCTCTGGCATCACCACCAGATAAGCTTGAATTTAGAAAAACTGCTAAATCAAATGCGGGTTCCTTATCAAGGTCAGTTGTCAATGAATAACAACAGTATTGTACATCTGCATCTTTTATTTTTCTAATAAGAAATATAACCTTAAATTGTATTTGTTAGTGTGAAGCTTGCAAAAAACACTAAAACGTCAATGCAAGCAACCCAGTCTACACCTCCAGGAAAGAGGGAAGGCATAACAATGTAAGTTCACTTAAATTCAGTAATGTTAAAACTGAATTGTTCCTGCAGATTTCTTAATTAATCTCCTTTTTTATTGTGTAGGGATGAAGATCCTGGTCAGCTTTCACCTGTTTTGGGTCAGAAGAGTGAACAAAAACTTCGGGTGGCAGAGCAATGCACAAATCAAGTAATGGAGGATCCAGGCAAAGGATTGTCTTTCCAGCAGAAGCTTAAAAAAGCCATGATGCCTAAATCTCCATGGTGAGTTGACATGTGACGTTCTGAACATAAACCACATGAGCCGTTGTTACTTTCTTGTAACACGTTTATTTCTTATTCCATTAATAAGCTCCAGGAAACAAGCAGCTGTTCCAGCTCCTCCACCTTTAGATTTAGAGGAGGAATTCATGATCCTGGACGATGAGGCCCCCGTTCTTTCATCATCCCTCGCAAGGCAGAGGTCAGCAGGAGCAAAAAACCTGTCCCAGCAGACACTGCAAAGGAGATGGTTCTCACAGAGCCGCACTCCACAGATCAGCTCCCGCAGAGTGAAGCGGAGACGAAAAAGCAGCATGGGATGGATGCTAAAAGAAACAAAGCTCAAATCGAGTCTGGTAAACAAAAACCGAAAGGAAGACATAGAAAGGCTTCAAAAAAAAGTGGTAAAGACTCTGTGACTCATGATGGTGTAGAGGATGGAGCAGACCCTGTAATCGAAGTGCATGAGGACAGGGTTTGTGATCAGACCTCTTCTCAAACTGTAGAGGGACACAAAGAAGTGCAAGCAGGTAAATCACACTTTTACCATATCTTATAATATTATAATCTTAGATTTCTGATGTATACAAAGGCAGTATACTTGATCAGTGCAACCAGTGCACATGCAGTGTAGCGTTCCTTTTCTTAGCTTTTTTTTTAGTCTTAGTCATTCCAAATTTACTTTTTAGTTTTTATATATTTATTCAACCATGTCCTGTTTTTGTTGTCAAGTTTTAGTCGACTAAATGTCTGGGCATTTTAGTCAATGAAAACTAAGTCACATTTGCTTCATGTTTCATAATGGTCAAGATGATAATAGTGATTATTTTGCTTAAAGTCGTAATCACGATTCACTACGATGGTTGTCATTTGAGACATTTCATCAGAATTGTTGCACTTTCACCTGTAATCAAAAAATCATACACATGCTTTATTTCACCTTATCTAATTTCCTTATTTATTATAGACTTTATCATATAAATTTAAACTAAACAATTAGGTAATCTACATTATGAAATTACATTATGAAATACATTATGATTTTTTTGTTTATATAGATTACATTCATAAGTGCACAAATACATTTTGGGAATACTGTTTTTTTTTGGGATACTATAATAGTGCAAATACTTTATCACTATATTATTATTTACATTCATAAAACATTGATGAAAAAAAGTATTTATATCATTTATAAAATATTGATGGAAATGAAAGATTATGTGATGTATTGAAAAAAGTTTACACTTTTTATATATTTGAAATGTTGTTTTGTGTGATAGTTAAAGGCAAGAAACGGACAAACAGCAAAGCACCTGAGCCTGCTGAACTTTCTGACAAAGATGAAACAGATGCAGATGGCAACCAAGAAAATCCAGTTCCTGTGTTTAGAACCACAAAAAATCCTCAAAATCATCTAAACAGGAGAGGTCAGGGTCAAATGTGAAGGAATCCAATAAAGTCACTGCTGCAGCAGCTCTTCACTCCACAAACTCTGTGAAATCCAATAAAAATGTAAAGAACAGCACAAAGGAGGAAACTGTCTCTAAGACAAAGAAACGAACGTCTAAACAACAAATAGAGTTGGAACAAATGGATCCTTCCTGTGATGAGCAAGAGCATGAACCTCCAGCTGACCAAAGAACAGGTCAGTTCCTCTGGCTTTTGCTTAATCAATAATTATGAATCAGAATTATGTAATTTTGGTTAGATGGGCATCTAACGATCAATACTCACAGATAATGCATCCCTGACAACTACCAGTCCTGTGTTGTTGAAAACTTACAATCTTTTCTGTTTTAATTTTTACACTGTAGCTGTGAATAAAAAATCTTCCACCAAGGAAGATGCCGTGGATCCAGCTAAAAAACAGAAGAAAAAGAAACACAAAAGCCGGAACCAAAACCAAAGGATCCGCCAACAACTGCATCTGATGTTTCGTCAGACAGTCCTCTGGTTGCCAAAAGGAAAAGGAAACCTCCAGGAGCATGGTGGCTCTGTAGCCCAATTGAAAGTAGCACAGAGCTTCAGCCAACGCAGGTTTTGGATACGGCACCAGGGCTGAAAGCCAGTACAAAAACATCAACGAAGCAAGGAGCTGCTGTTAATTCTGAAGAAACTCCGTCTCTCAGGCTTGCCCAAGGGAATCAGAAGAAAACAAAAACTCAAAATGTGTCAAACAATGTGAAAAAGTTGGTTGCAGGTGGTGAAGGTCATGATACTGGAGCTGAGCAGAAGACCGCTAAGAAGACAAGTGGTCGAAGAAAATCAAAATCTGCAGCCACTCAACCTCAAGTGGCATCACCAGCTCATGTGTCAGGAGAGGAAGCGGGAGTTGGTCCGAATGAGAATGCTGTGAGCATTAGTCCAGAATTCTGTAGTTCTCATAGACTGCACAACATCCTACCAGGTAAACTCATTCCCAAACAGCTTTTACTTTGCATGGTTGAAGTTTTTCAACTAACCCTTTCTTTCCGATAAATAAAACAGGTGAGAAAAGAGTGTTTGACTGTGTTTACTCAAGAGAAAATGGCTCTGCACAGAAACCACCATCCTCTTCTCTTGGAAGACCAGAGACTTCTGCATCTGTGGATAACGTTCCACAGAAAAGACAAAGAAAAGCTCCGTCCAATTGGTGGGAGGTGCCGCAATTTCAGGAACCAGCTGATGATCTTCCACCACCTCGCAGTCCTCCTCCACAAAAGTCCAAACTATCAAAAACTCCTCTTCGTGGTGCATGTAATAAGGAGGGAAATTCACAAAAAGTGCATAAAGCTAAAAATTGCATAAAAAGAAACATAAATCAACACACCAAAGTCAATTAAGCGATCTTTGGCCTCAATGAATGCAATTTTTGCTTCTGAAAAACCTGAAAATATGGTAAAAAGTGGACGAAGGGGCAGAAAACAGGGACGCAGAAATCTTCTTCACTCTCTTGAGGACCAGTCAGACCACTCAAGTGAGAATGTGGCCCAAAGTGAGGATCAGCAGGGAAACAGACGCCCCTCTTTTGGCTTCACCAGTGGTGTTACCGTGGAGCCGCCAGGGACCAGAAACAGAATGAGTGTCCGAGTATCCAGTGGACCCAACACTTTATCTGATGTGTAAGTTGATTTCTAAAATGCAGATGTATGTCTGGCCTAAACAAATGCTATTTGCACCTGAGTGTTGATGATAAATATGCAGATCTGCCGTATACAGTGTATAAAAGTTCCTTTGTCTAACCCCTTCGCCAGACCATTGGGATACAAATAACTGTTGTGTGGTCAGTGCAAAAAGTCACTGTTCAAAATTCTGTGCTTCAGGACTGAGTGTTTTTGCTTTTTTTGTGTAGTGACGTTGCTTTCAGAAGTGGGCCGTCATCAATGCTTGAGCTTCAGCAACATGATGAAGGGGATGATGATATTGGTGAGAATTCATTCATATGTGATGTAATTTAAACCTGCAGTGCATCATTTCTGTGCCACTAAATAGAATTGCAAAATAGGTTTACCAAACTCTTCCAAGTGTTTAAACTCATACAACCAGTTGAGCCAATGTTACGCTGTTGTGTCTCTAAAGCCCCTTTCACACAGAGATTCGGAAAATACATGGATAATGTGACCCGGCATTTGTCCCGGGATTTGTTTGATTCCGGTTCATTCACACTGCCAGTGATTTGCCGGGATATTTAAGTGCGTTCACACACAACCCGTAACTATCCCGGAAAAGACACATGACGTCAGGATGAGACGTGTAACTTACGTGTCGAAAACATGTACACACGCATATACCGTTCCACAAAGCTGGTGAACGATCTCAGCTTCAGTACGGATAGTGAGGAGCTCCTGGTCTCTGCTTCGTTCCAGTTTGCAGACATTTGTTCGTCCTTTCTTTGTTGATGACGAACACAAACTTTCTTCTAAGAGCAACAGAGTCGCACGATGGCACGAGCGCCATCACTATGACACACCCCTTACGGCATTGGTCCTGGCTTTTGTTCACACAGCGCGCGTTCCGGGACTGATCCCGGCAATGTTACTAGGTCCCAGACCCGAGATCGATGCCGTTATCAATCCCGGGTCTTGTTTGCGTTCACACAGAAGGCGTTCTAGCAATTTCCCGGGATCAACGCGCTGTGTGAAAGGGGCTTAAAACAAACAATAATTTGAAAGTTCCACAGAACCATGCGTTTGTTTGAGCTTTGACAACGCGATTTGTAACGAACTCCTTTTCTTTCAGATTTGCCATCGTCTAGGGTGACACCCCATGTGCGACTGGCTCCACGGGTGTTGGCACACTGTGATCTCTGTGGGCCTCCGTTGCAGCCTGTTGTCCTGGAAAATGAGGACTGGAACAATCTACATGTGTGGTTCTCTCACTTGTGGCCACCAGCCTCAAAAAGTAATGACATTACAATCGCAAATACATTAACATGCAAGACTATTTTACATATCAGGTGAAGCCATGTTACAGGGACACATGCCTGAACAGCCTCAAGTTGAATGATATATTTATCGGCACAAAAGTGAAAGGACAGGAGTTCCTCCTTAAGACCGGTACACACCGGGGACGAATATCAGCATGCGTTATTCGGCAACGTTTTTCAACGCGTTTTTTGTTTTCACACTCAAACGATTTTCGTTACGATGAGCCGAGTGAACATGCAAATTCATTCCCTGACATTAGATGGCGCCAATTTGCTCTGCAATACCACTCCATAACAGTTCTCTTTTATCAAGATGTTTGTAGTCTCTGTCGCGTTTGTCATATAGTTCTTTATGTTCTAGCACCAACGAGAACAGCAGCTCTACATTTATCTTGCCTTGCATCTTCCTCGTCTTATTTCTTCCTGGCTGTGTAGACGGCGTTAAGTTTGATTTTGTCATTATTATTGGATGGTTACTTACTAGTTATTTTAAATAAAGATTACGAGGGCACATTAATTTTGATAATTTATAATGAATACTGCAGTGTTCTATAACAAAAAAAGAACGGCCAATTTTGATTTCATAGTGGCTTTTGAAATAGCATGACCGTAACTATAGATCACATTTTAAAAACACATTTAGAAACTATAACTACAACCAAAGTATTCTTCCCTAATCGAATTACTACTGTTGGTGTTATCACAGTAAAACCATGATAAATTGTCAATAAAAAGGGTGTTGCTGCATAGTTTGAAAAGCATTTGATTTAACATGTGACCTTTTTTTTCTCTTTGCCTTGTCATTTCTGTTTATGGTGCTGTGGCTGTCCAGCTGTTTAATATTTTGACTTCCCCCACAGCACATTCAAGTAGAAAATTCTCAGTAGGATTCAAATGTGTCATGCTGTGCACCACACAGATAATTGGTCCTCGCTCGCTGTGAGGTTTGGTGCGAAGCACATTAAATGCTTGTCACATAAAACATAAAAGCCCAGGATGTGAGACAAAGACACGATCTTATTGGCAGCAGTTGTTTGTATCAAATATAATTACATATGCATTTTGCAGCATGCATTATGTTTTCCTTCTAGTGACTTGTTTTATGAAGCTTGTTCATGTGCAGGTTTTTTTTGCCCCTTTCTAGACGGACGAGTTATTAGTCCTGATGACTTCCACTGGCACTCCCATGGAGGCCGAGCAATAGGCCACGCAGTTGACCTCCAGAGCCACTCTTTCTCACACGGAAAGATTCTGTTGGGGTCGTTCATGAAGAAACCGTCACATGTGGATCATGATATGGTTTCTGTAAGTAGAAAGTGTCTTTTTTTTAAATCTCAGTTATTTCCATAACTGGAATAGTGTCTTGTAGCCATTTGAGATCTAATTGTAAAATTAAGTTAACAAGAAGGATACATGACATGTTTAAATAAAAACTGCCCAATTGACTTTAAAGGTCCCCTGACATGAAATTTTCACTTTCTGAAGTTTTTTTACATTTAATATGAGTTCCTCTAGCCTGTATATGGTCCCCCAGTGGCTAGAAATTTCAATCGGTGTAAACCGAGATTTTTTTCTGCCTTTTGAGAAAATGAAAGCTCAGACAGGCTGATCTTGAATATCCTCCGTATGATGTCATATGCAGGATAGGTAGCCTCCCCTTTTTCTGCTTTGCCGCCCAGAGAACGGTCTTGCTTTGCCACCTATGAGAAAATGAGCTAGGAAGTATGAACGCGATTTGAGTTTTTTGAGTTGATCAGTGTTCGGATGTACAAATGAACACAAAAGTATTTTTCGGTTCCTTCTTCCGAGCCTCTGAAGAAACAATGGGTTCATTTTATTTTCTCTGGAAATGCGCTGACACAACTTCCCAAAGTCAACTCTCAAAATCTTTCATTACTGTTTATGCGTCAGTAGTCAAGCCAGTGATTAAAATATAAACTTCACATTATTTCTTTTAGTAGGAGGAAAATAATCTTATTTAAATTGTGAACGAATTATACAGAAAGCGATCACTTTACATTAAAAATAACCGCGATCACTGTACATTAAAAAAAAATTAACTTTACTGTTTTTTTAAATAAGGTATTCAGCATCATCTCAAGTTGTGTGCGTGTTGATGTTGATGGTGTAAGGTCAGTCTACAATTGTGGAGAAGTGTTTATGATACCCTCTGGTGAGTAAAAACTTATTACTAAATATGAATTACTTGTGCATGTTCTTGATTTCCTCAATTTTATTTTATTTTTGTGTTACAGGACAAGCGTATAGCATCCACAACCTGTGTCAGGAACCTGCAGTGCTGATTTACCACAGGATGATTGATATCGACGAGCGGATTGACATGATGTGGCTTTCTTTGATTCGTTTGAAATATTCAGCTGCATCTTTTTTTTTAAAGATAAAATTGTAGATTTATATGTAGTACACTTGTCTGGCAAAGCTCATAAGTGCTAGTTGTTGTTTTTTTTGTGTGTAAATAGTTTAAAGAAAATGTCAACATTGAAGAGACAGTAAAGCATGATTTTATGATGCTATATAAAAAGCTTTTCAAAACCATGGTCTTATTAATATACGTGCACATTTCTATGTTTCATCTCGGAATGTAACTAGTTTTTGTGAACAAATTTGTTGGGTGGTCAGCAGGGGTCAGCAGATCCTTCACTATATTATATTGCTGTTGCATGTCCAACTTGTTTTTATACTCGGAAGTAGTGCTGTTTATTTTTTAAAAAGTGAAAATTCTTTCAGTTGATCAGTAACCAGTTATCAGCGTTATGTCGTGTTTGTGATTTACTGCTTTTGTTTTTATAATATTGATGTGAACTCTTCCTCGGCCCAATTTGGGAATGTATTTATGTATAGACCTGTATGAAACATGTTTGTTTACACGTTGATGTGTTTAAAGGTTGTCATTCCTTTGATTTTCCATCAATTCTGAAAGAGCAAATCGAAGGCGCTGATGCAGCCATACCACTCTAAATATGCTTTATATATATATATATATATATATATATATATATATATATATATATTTTTTTAATTTAAAATTATCTTTATAGATTGATGCTTGAGACTTTTATTCTCATTTTTGTCTGGCAGAGTCACAAACGCGCATCACAGAAAAGAGCAGCGCGAGCATTTGTGCTTATAAAACAAACTTTTTTTATTTATTTTTGAAATGACCAATCGTTTCGCTGAGATAAGACTCTTAATCATCGTCTGGTGTGTTTAAAGCCCGTCGAAGCTGCACTAAAAGTCATTTGGACGTTGAAACTGTTGGAGTCCACTGAAGTCCATTTTATGGAGAGAAATCCTGTAATGTTTTCATTAAAAACCTTAATTTCTTTTCGAACTGAAGAAAGAAAGACATGGACATCTTGGATGACATGGGGGTAAGTAAATTAATCAACTAATCGTTTAATAATACAACCTGTTTTTCACCTGACATGCTGTAGGAACAACTAATTTTTTTTTCTTTTCTTAGAATCACAGAGGTTTCATTTAAAGCTGCAATACCTAAGATTGCAAGTCGCTAGAGGGTGCTACATTCAAAACAACAACAACGGCTTTGCTTGATGACGACGTGGAGGAACGCGGAATGATGGGAACTGTTGTTTTCAGCTCCACCGTGGATAAATCAGACGGGAATCGAAAATTAGTTGTCATGGATGAGGTAAAGTTCAGTTTCTATAAATGTTGCGTTTAATGACATGCTTGTTTTTCATTAAACTGAAATAGTCGCAAGAAAAGTCAGGTTTAAAAGTAAATTAGTTATCACAGATGTTACTGTACGAGTCACTGGACGAAGCTATGGTGTCAAATCGTTGCTATTGGATCCTGACTTTGCCCTATGCTGCAATATACATTTAGTTTTGCATTCATTTACAGAAATCAGCTGCTTGAATGACAATTGCTGATGTTATTAGATATTTCAGGTGAGATTCTCAATTAATTCAGTTAACGGATGCTCTGAGGTAAAGTTTTCAGACTGCAGACTCAGCAACGATTGTATTTAATTGTACAGTACAATCATAACATAGAACAGACATTATCTTCCTCTTCATGTCATTAAACATTACAATATTGCTGGCCATATACTGATGAGAAAGTGCGCGTCCGGTGTGCGATACTGGACTTTGTTCTAGACGTGGCGCGGCTCTTCTCGTTCGGTGTGCGACCCCCTTTACAGCCAACAGTTCACATTCCGAGAATAATTGAAAAGAATAATTGTGCGCCGCTCCATAACAAATGCGCAAAACAAGATGACGTTTGTTGCTTGATAGACGCTAACGCACAACTGCAACTTCCGCATTTATCCAGGACTACACGTAGTACGAGCGGAAACCGAGGTAACGCGGATATGACGCGATTGACTGGCGACTCCCAGCTCACCCCTGCTCACACGCCCCGTTTCCTTGGTTAAAATCTCAATTTTCTCGCAATTTAAACATTGTTTGAAACATTTGGAATATTGTAAATCAGCATCTTAACTAAACATATAACACTGGCCTTGTGATTTTGGGAAAAATCTTAGGTATTCCACCTTTAAAACAGCTTTTCATAGCAAATCATGAACAAGATTATCCCTTAGCCAAAAGACACCACTTAGAATGTTTTACCCAAGTGTGATACTGATAACAAAGACTTCGTTTATAAAGATAATACTTTTATTTTTGCTTTTAACAGCCATGTGGTTCTAGTTAACATACCCTCATCCTTCTCCGGAGATTTTCAAACCAATGTACACAAAGGCCTTTTTCGTTATGTGCCTAGAGAGAGAAATGGTTTGCTTACCACGAATTCCGGTAAATTCCGATAACTTTGTCAAATCAAATCTTTAGTGAAGGATGAAACATTTTTTAAATAACCACTAAACCAGTCAGATGTTACAGTTTAACTCACCTTAATCATACTGAATCCCTAATCAGGAGAAAGATGGAAAAAGCTGTCTAACTTGGTATCATGCTGAAAACATTAGCTACATGCAGCAATAATTTATTATCTTTATCTCGCAAGTCCACATGTGGATCCAGTCATTCTGCTTTAATGGAATCATTTTTCCCAGAGGAGTGAGTTGCCTATATCCCTGGAAAAATATATTTGAGCTTATTGGTGTCAAGAGCAAAATGTCAAGCCAATGGCTTCTTAAATGGTAAAGCAGTGTTAAATGGAATGACTTTCCATATTTCTAATTAACATTTGCATCTGGCTAACTGTAAAATGAGACATTTTTGTATCTGTGTCACTGTAAAGGTCATAAGGGTAGCTGAATGAAAAAAAAGTGAGGTGCAGTACTTCAATGTGCAAAATATTGATTAAAGTTATAATCTGGAATTGAGGGCTTTCACAAGGAGCCTCTTGGGTTGGTCTTTTTCTCCATGTATTCACAGTCTAAATGTAATTAAGGTCCTGAGGAACTCTAAAATTCAATCAAAGACAACTAGCCATGGGCTGAAGGGAAATCAGCTCAAAGCTGGGGAGTTTTCAGTAGTTTCATAAGCTTGTAGAGGCACTTTAAGCTTAATGCATTAAAATGCTGCAACCCTTTCCCTCGCTTGAGTAACATTGATTACTGTGCTCTCACATTTGTGGTGCTAAGTGAATCTGAGTGCAGATGGATGAAGGATGCGGTTCAGGGTAGAGAGAAGCTCTAAAAGGGTACCAGACGCAGAGGGACAGTGAGTTGTAAACTCCGGGGTGAATTATAAATGTGGAGGAGGACAAATCGCTGCTCCCAAAGAACATTTCCGAAAAAGTAGAACTTTGGTGGGTAAAATCCTGATAAATATGAATAAGAGGGTCATTAGATGGCTACATTTAAATTTAACGGACTCCCCCATTTGGAACCTTTATTTTTAAGAGTGTATGCTATGCAAATAGTTTTTAATATGGGTTTAATATGTCACTAGCAAGTCATGCAACTTTGTTATCCTTTAGTTAGACAAATTAACGGTTTAAAATTATGAATTCCTTTTCTGTATGTTAATGTCAATCAGAACTGAATCCACGAAGGTGCTATTCGTAGAGTGATGGTTTTATGAACAGCAAAATTCTGGCACCGAACGTTATCTAAGGATATCCAGGCCCAGGGTATAATGTAACTTCCTTCCATTGTTGAAAAATTTTCACTTGGTGCTGCACATCTGTTAGCTTTAACTAAACACATTAAAATCAAATCAGCTAAACAATGTGGCTCTTTTACAAGACACGTCACTTAGAACTCGCCGACAGACTTGGCAGCATTGAACAAATCAAGGAAATTCCCAATCGTCAGACACTTAGAAAGACTGATATCTGTTACCCAGATGAATGCTGATTCTTTCTGCTCTTTGTGCTGCAGCTGATTGCTTTTAAGGAAAAAGTCGAATTTGTACCAAAAATTTAATTCAGCTGAGAATTGTGCTTTTGCTAGGGTTTTTTTTTTTTTTTGATGTAGTTCTTGTAAATGTAATTGCATCTAAGCTAGACCAAAGCATCAAAACAGTGAATATGTGGTTCAAGAGGAAGTGTGATGTTAGACGGTTTATGCTTGTGTTTGTTTAAATACACGTGTGTGTATGTAGGAAATGTCAAATCTGTCTCTCATGCACAATATGTTGTTCCTGGAAGCTTTAGGCCACAAAACCATAGCAACATTTTGATCTGACTGAGACTCTTGCTGTGTGACAGAACAATGTTCATGTTTCGAGGACAGTCAGCCCTCAGAACAGTTCTGCATTTGCAGGAAATGACCTTGTGTTCTGCAAATGACATTCTTTTACATCTAAATTATCAATTCACAAAGGCTTGTTGTCATTGACAAAAAACTGTGTCACATTGAAATAACAGCAAATTAAGTCTTAAATTGTCAGTTTTTTTTTCAAGTCTTTGAGAGGCTATTATGATTTTTATCCTGGAGGATAATTGTTAAAAAATCCCACATATCACATGGATCTTTGTGGTAGTTAGTGTTTATTGTAAGTGTACAATATAGGACTTTGTATTTTTGTTTTCTTCTTCATCAACTTTTTTATTATCAGTGAATAACATATACAACATCATCATAACACAGATGTAGAACGTTATATGTGCATTAAAACATAACAATATGCAAAATAACAATTAACAATAAGTAAAGAAATGGCCTATATAAATACTTTTGAAAAGAGGCTTGTAATTTGTGAATATAAATTTAAAAATAAATAAAATAAAATAACATTTAAACCAGAATTATTTGAACGCGCTTTCTGCCTGTCAATCAATTCTGTGAATTCGCAACTTGCCGTCCAAATAAGGGGAAAAAAAAACCTATTCTGAACTATCTTGAGCGTCACTTCACATCTAACGGTGGCTGCTGTAGCGGCATGTATCACCAATAGTAGGCGTAAAAAGTCTTGTTATTTTTGGCAGCTGTCTGCCAAATACATATCGGCGTCTGTTTTCTTTTATTTAAAGAGTAACTAAACCCTAAACCAACTTTTTTTAGTTAATGATTTGTAAGAATGGCTATTTATTAATACCAGTCATTAATTCGAGTAACTTTTTTTACATTTGTGTATAAAGTGTTTTATTTCTACTATATATGGTGTAAAAACGTCTTAGTGCTGCCCTCTTCAGGTTGAACGGTCTGCACTTCGAGACTTACACAGGTTTCAGCTCACCAACGCTCTTAAAAAGTATAAAAACCAGCTTGTTTCGTCAAAACCACTGTAGTGAGTCAGGAGTTGGAATTGCGAGTATTGAAAACGATCAGGATAGAGTGTTTTAGCATCTATTTCGTCCCCTCTATCTCCGCTGGGGTCTGCCCGCTTTTTCAGCATTTTTCAAATATTGCCAGTGGGTGGAGTCAGACTCTGACCAGGGGTTTAGTTACACTTTAAGCCGCTTGGGTAACAGTTTAATTTCTGCTTTTCACTTCTTTTTTTTTTACAGTCTATGGTATAGACTTGGGATTCTCCGTACTTCCCAGTCCTCCTGTCGTGTTTATCTTTTGCCGTTTCGCGCACACACACCATTATGGACTAGTCCATTTCATTGGGAAAGTAAGGGGTGTTATGTGTAGGGACAGATAACCTTGAACTGTATATTTCAACGTATTTCTAAGAATATTAATAACATTTACTATGCTTTTGAAGCGTTCATGATGATAAGGGGCTTTTTCTTTTCTTTTTTCTTTTTTGAAGTTGGTTGGGGGCCCCCCTAGTATGACCGCTGGTAGGGGGCCCCAAGTAGCCACCTACCTATGCCTCTATGTTAAGACCGCCACTGCTTCCCTATAATAGGCCTATAGTAAGCAAAAAAGAGTAGCCTATGTGACAAAAGAATTATGTCCGAATTTACAGCTAGGCCTATATGTAAAGAGGAGACAATAAGTGAGTAGGCTAACCAAATGACTGCAGAGATTCTGGAAATGTACATGATGGGCAATGGGCTCTATGCACAGCTCCACTATACTTCCTGAACTTCAGCCAGCTCATTGTTTCCTGTCTGCCATTATTGGCCAAATTGATTAATTCAGGTGTGTCTGATTATTGTTGCCATGACTACTGAGGTCAGGCACACCTGAATTAATCAATTTGGCCAATAATTGCAGACAGGAAACAAGGAGCTGGCTGAAGTTCAGGAAGTAGTGCAGCTGTGCATAAACCACATTGGGCACTTTACTATCCCATGAGGCCACAGGAGAGGATTTATGAATGGCAGTGCCAGTGAAGCGACGTAACTGATGCTAGTCACATGATAATGACAACATGCTTAAATTGGATGCCGAGCTTGCTTTACTGATTAACAATTTAAGATACCATTTTCGCGCCTAGCGAAAATTATTATTTATTTTAATACTTATACTTATAATACTTATTTTGCACGTCTAGCATCCCTGTGTGTTTTGTATGGAATTTTGTAGTGTTAAGTATTTTCTTAAAATGACAATCTAATTATAATTTCTGATAGATAATGCCATTGATATTTCTGCAAACAGTTAAAGGGTGGTTTACTGCTTTTTTTTTCTTTGCATGATTGTGTTTATGGGGTGCTAAAAACGCCTATAAAAACCTATGTTATTCTAGGATAAATGTCCTTATCTCCTGAGGGTTTTCTGAAAAAAATACTAAGAATTGTCAACGTCTACTAAAACCTTAATATCTAAGCCTCTGTAGCACTTAGAAACATGAAATAAAATGCATTTTAAAGGTAAGAATCACAGCTTTTATTTAAACATGCTTCCTTAGAACTCACATAACAAAACATTTTTCTAAAAATTCTCAAAAAATAAATTTAATTAAAAAATATAAATCAATTATATAAAATATCACAAATAATATTTTAAAACATCCCAACACTGGGTGGTTTGGGTGGTCACATGGTCTTTAAAAAAATCAACAAGACCCACCTCATGTGTATTTGAACCAATGACAGTGCGTTTTATGCTGCACGTGTCATGAAAAGGTTGACGAATACAAAATGCTGCGTCACGCAGCAGCCGGCGGAGTTTCAGAGTTGCGCAACGCAGTAACCGGCGGTAGATGTAATGTTGCGGGCGCAGCTTCCGTCACAAATGGGTTAAGGGCGAAACGGATATGTCATGAGCTCCGGTCGAGATGTAAATGTGTGTCGAACTGCAGTATCAGTTTCAGGCAGAATCAGACCGAGAAAGCCGCGATGAAGAGAGTCAAGCAGATCCTCACCACCCACGGCTCTTACTAAACGTTTCTGAATTATAATTTGCTAAATTTTTTAACTTTATACACGTTTGTTTTACACAATAGCATCTGACTGGCAACAATAGCAACTGACTGGCTACTAATGTTAAACTCAAACAGTGTTGGCAAGTTTACGTTCTTGATTAAATCGAAAATAACGTCATAAAACATATATACATGACAAATACATTTACAACATTAGTACTTATACAAAATTCATATTTGTACGCGTTCGTAGACACAAAATAGCATAACTACTAGCCTTTAGTGGCAATAAAGCCAGCGCTGGCATTTGAAAAAAATAAAACACAAGGCTTTTTCTGCAATTATACATTCAAGTACATTTAAAATGATGAAGTCTTAGCCTACTTACAGGTTGTGGCCCAACAACTGCTGCCTCTGGTTTTAAAGTTGAAACTGCTTCATGTTTTAGTTACAGTTTCTTGTCTGAATCCGGTGTTGAACTCGTGGAGATTCTGGAAGCTGTTTCCGTAAAATGCGCAGCACAGAGAGCTAAATTACGATCGTCACTTTCAGGAACATAATCAAACATAAATTGTATCCATTGTTGACGAAGTAGCGTCCGTGGGAAGTCCGAGCACAGAAGACCTGACAGCTGCGTGAACACAACACACTTGACGAGCTGGAGCTGCGCGAAATATGCGCATGCACTTTTCTTTGCTTATTCCGGAGGGAGTGGTTGATGCAAATGTGTGGGTTAGTGACTTACCATAACCTGCAGCTGTAGTCCCAATCGAGTCGTTTTTGTAGGCAATTATACTTCCTGATTTTTAAAAGACGATATTCTGCTTACACTAAACTTTCAGCGCTGCAACTTTGCAGATACTGTTCATGCACCAACAGCAACATTACACACTATTTAAAATGAAAAGTGAAATTGCAATTAACCACCCCTTTAAAAATAAAGACTGGTGCATTGGCCTACTGTGCAATGTTCTGGCAAGGTTCTCAAAAATGATAGAATGTTCAAAGTCTTTGATAATGTTCTCAAAACGTTAGCACAAAAACATTATTTATAGATTGTTCAAGGATTTTTTTGTTTTTAAACATTAAAAAAAAAGCTACATCAGTTAAGTCATCCAAATCGTAGAATCATATTGGAGGAAGTGAGAAACTGGAAGTTTTGAATGATTATATCTTCTAAATGCGAATGTCATTGTTTTGGGGTACACTATATAAAATGATAACATATTCATACTAAAAGCCACAACTTTTTTTGTCAGTCGAAGGATATTGAGATAATCTAGTGGCTCAAATATTTAATCACAAACTTTTATTTTTCATATAGTTTCTGTTTGATATTTGAGTACCACTGGCTCACTGGATACTTAGCTCTCTTGAATTGGACAAATGCTGACTTTGTATTGTAGGATGACAATTGATTTTCTATTGCTGTAGGTGCAATTGGACCAAAGTGGACATGAGCTTTGTCCTTGTTCGAATACATTTGTTGCAACCTATGGTGATGCACAAACTACATCCCTCAATTTCAACCTGAGAGATGAAAGGACACTTCAAGGTTGTTTGCAAAATGTTTTAGTTTTTCTTTATCCTGTAGACAAGAAAACATATTTAATTTATTCAATAACCTCGGCCAGCCAGCAAGAGACAGCTCTTATCGGAAACAAAGTCAATTACTGAGCTACATGCACACATGTATAATTCACTGCATATCATGATCGTGCACAGCACCATTCAACTCCTTAGACACCCAGAGAATGAGAAATGATCACACGTTTTCACAGTCCAATACAGACATCAAGTTGTGCACATTACAAAAGCTCCAATATTGATTCTCTCTTCACCAAACAGAGGTGTTATCTAAACTGCATGGGCTGAAGCTAAACCTTAAAATAAGGTTGATAAGGTCCCTTATTAACTTAAAATAAGCGGAGGAAGGAAAATAAATTATAAAATATCCAGCCTTTGGTCCATTCATTCTCTTTAATCAATTGAATTCAGCATGAAACTGTTCATGAAAATTGAGCCCATTTAGTTTCTTAATGCATATTGCTGGTTTTATAAAAGAAGATATTTTGCATGTTTCAACTTGTCGTCTGTACAATATTAGCCAGTGCAGTGGGGTCCAAAACAACATTAAAGCCCACATTGCATGAACATTTTTCATTAAATTAAAATAACTTCTTTTTGTATTCTGCATATGAAAGTCAGCTCATAAACATTTTTGGAATGACATTTGATGCGCAAAATATAATAACAGACTTTTAACTATCCCTTTAAGAAAGCTCTTTTCATTAGCTTGAACAATATATCACTATAATATGTTAAATTTTTGATCAAGCAGGAAGGAAGAGGCAAATAGGGATCTTGCATAAAATAGGCTAGAGTTCAAAAGTTTGGACTCATTCAGATTTAATATTTAAACAGAATGCATACTTGTATTCAACTAGGAATAATAATAATAAAACAATGTTACAAAAATTAACCAAATTTAATTAGGCTAATGTGACAATACATCATTAATCCTTCTTCCAAAATGTGTTTTTGTCTTACCCTGATTCACTATGGTATGGCTATATAAAAAATATTTGTAAATTTTACGATTTGACGGCATAGTTTTCGTGTTAGCCCTACTTCTGTGCGTGTCTTGCATGTTCAATAGAAAAAAAAATTGCTTGAAATAATAGCTGCACTGATCTATCAGTGTCTCAAATCTACTTTACTAGCTCTAAAATGACATTTTGGAATTGACAAAGGAGGCTTTGGATGAGATGCGTAAGAAATTAGTCCACACACACGAGAGCGTTTGAAGGACAAAAGCCTGACAAACGTCTTGAAATACATCATTTGAACAATGTTTTGAGGATTGAACGTTTGTTTACTACCTCGGGTGTGCATCAATTTTTTTAGTAATTCAACATCGTCAATTATTCCTTATTTATTGTGAAGTATTATTTCATTATAGTTGTTTTTGCACTAATCCACTTGAGATCCTTTCTAAACTGGTTATATCTCTTAAGCTTAGTGGTGAATGTTTTATGGGCAGTATGATAATAACCATGTTCATCCGCACAGTCACAAAGCACAACCAAAACAATGTTATTCCACAAAAGCATTTAGTTTTGTTTTTAAAGCTGCTTTCATTTATAAAGAAAGATTTTACAAAAAATTTAATTTCAAATAAATGCTACTGTTTTGAAATTTCTGCTCATCAAAGAATACTGAAAAAACGTATCACGTTTTCCACAAACATATATTAAAAGTATTTTAACAATATTAATAAGGATTCAGATTAGAATGATTTCTGAAGGATCTAGTGAAACAGAAGACTAGACTAAAGGCTGTCAGGTCAGCAGGAATAAAAAAATATTATAACAGTTTAAGTTTATTATAATAAATTTTGATAATATGACTGTTACTGTATTTTTCATCAAATAAATGTTGCCTTGGTGAGCACAAGAGATCTTTTTTTTTAAACTCACCAAATTTTAGTTAAAGGTACTCTATGGAGTTTTTAGCGGCCTCTGGCGGTGATGTTTCAGAATGCAACAAGAGCGCTCGTGCCCGTGTGCGTGCTAGATATCAAGAGCGATCATTCGTGACCAGCCACACGGAGACTTTCAACGCAACTGCGAACTAATCACACAACATGCTGGAAACCAGGGGCGTTTCTAGGTTTTAAAAACATCAGGGGCTGGGGTGGGTAATAAGATAATATGATTCCGATACAGAGAATAATGTATATTGCAGGCCTATACGCGGGGGCAGACTGGTTAAAAAAAAACATCCCTGGCACTATAACCAGTCCACACCAGCCCACATTACCACACAGTCACACACGCAACAGTGAGGTAGTTAGGCGGGTTCGGGGGCATCCCCCGAGAAAATTTGGATTTAATATAATATTGTTTCATGGTATTACAGTGAAAAAGAAGAATAAACTAACACAAGTAATCAATGAAGCAAATAAGATCATTCGGACAAAAACTGAGCACATTACAAGAGCTATTCACAATTTTTTTGGAGAAAAGGGCATTATCAATATATTCAGACCAGACTCATCCCCTTCATTCCTGCTTTCGAGATCCTTCCTTCTGGGTGCAGGCTACGTATATACAGCCAAGAGGAATATTTATAAGAGATAATTTGTTCCATTGGCGGTGACTGTTTTAAACTCAATTCTCAATTGAGGTGATTTTTATAGGTGTGCAAATTTGCTCATACTGTATTAATTTAACTTATGTGTCATGATTCTGCCTGTCCTACTCTTGAGGCAGGATCATGACAGATCCTTGTTTTGTGTGCAGGTACATGGTCTTGTGTTTGGGGTGGGCTGTGTGTTTGCAGTGTCTTGTTCTCTGTCCCCACCCCCTTGTTACCCTCGTTTTGTCATCATTGCTTCATCTATGTCACCTGCTGTCAATGTTTGTTTCTTCCTATTTGATTCCCTTGTGTTTGCTGTCCTGTGCCACGTGCCGTGTCTACTTGTCTTAACGAAGTTGTGATCTTGTAAAATCCTGTCCCTGTGTAGTGTAATGTCAAAGTGTTATATTAGTCTTTATTTTCCCTACCAGTGTTGTTTGCCCCCTCGTGGGTTTTGTTTTCTGTTATCAATAAACATTGTGTGTTTGCATACTGTCTGCAATTGGGTTCGTCTGCGATCCACATAACAGTATGTATTAATTATTTATTTCTTAAGTGTTTTTTTTTTCTGTGGTTTGTGGTTGTTGTACCAGTGTCAAAGATGAATTTCTTTCCAGTACATCTGAACAGACAATGAAGTTAATCAAATCAAAATCGCATTCATGTTATTATATGCCTAGATGTCAGTCGGAGATGATGGACTTGATTTTTGGTAATTAATGAACGTGCAACGCGCATCCCATTTACGACAGGTTGGAATTCATTAACACACACACACACTATGACATTTGACGTTTACGATGTATTTGTGAATAAGCCAGGAGAAGAGTTTTCGGGAAGGTCTCTACGCGCAAATCACTCTTATATTTACTTGTACCTATTTACGAATGTTTCATGAATGAGACTCACTGTGAGGAACTGCAGGCCAACGGTGACGTCACGCGCATACCCAATAATTTCTGAACATTGAATCTCAGAATGTATTCACCCTTTTTTCATGGTTTCTCAATAAAGTTCATACAAGTATAGAGTAGAAAAGCAATAATTCTAATCATTTGCTCATTGCAATGCAGTGTGACAACATGCCCCGCCTGCACAACTGGGACAAAGTTCTCTTAAATATAGATTTAAACCCGGCTAGTCTGTCTTCTGCTGTCACACCAGCATTCAAGAACTGTCTCAACTGTTAATTAACAGATATAAGATAAAATAATATCAGACTTGTTTAAAATTAACACAAGAAACTTACTTTTGCTATGCTAAATAAATGTTCAGTAATATCTTCAATACAGGCTATATATTTTTAAAATTTTATAGTGTTGATATGGCAACTAGAAAATTCGTCCGCTGAACCTCCATAATGTGTCGTGTTTCAAATCAATGCCAGTTGGAACTCCTAATCAAATGATAACATTAATTATTGCCAAGTGGTGGTTAATTAATTGAATTAACGAGATGAATGCGTTCCTGATATATTAGAGTCTGAAGAGTGGCTTGATGAGGGTTAGTCTTGGGTGATCTGTCCTCATGGCTGTGAGGGAGATTTGTGTTTGGAAGAAGCTCATTTTCACCCTTTTTCTCTTTGCTGTTGATGGACTTAAAGAACCAGGTAAGTACCATTAGGCTTTGAAGTGAACAGAAGCATTCTCTTTTTATGTTGGAGTTGTTTACTAAACTTTATAGATGGTGAAAATAAGCTTTGTGAACCATTGAAGCTTTCCTTTGACACCATTACTACTCTTGGTTTGCCATCCAGTGATCAAATGGATGATTGTCCTGTTTTTTTTTTGTTTGTTTGTTTTTTTCACAGGTTATTCATGGTGAATTTTCCTGTGGTGATTAAGTCTGGATCTGACTCCAAATTATGCATAACTCTTCTGAAACCCCAAGAGATTGGTTGGGATTTTCCCTCTGCGTTTGTTTCCAGGTCTGTCATTAGATGGGTGTGGTTCTTTTTGTCTTGGTTTCTTGTATGTTAACTGAAGTTCTCTATAGGCTCCACGGGTAGAAGGAGATTTTGAAGGTTGAAGTTCAAGGGAAGGTCTTTGTGTCTCACTGCCTCATCGCTTCTCTGGCTACGTGGTATGCTCCAACCTCCATCACCTCCGGTAATCCCCTTGGTAGTGTTGGGACTCTTCACTCCATGGCTACTCCATTCTGCGACACCGCCGTGGAATGCAGTCCTGACTGTGGGCTGGGTCTCCGTCTGCCCTTCCCTGCTCAAGGCCATCCCCCCTGGCTGTCACCACCATCTGCACCAACCTTTTGCATGGTTCTCTTCAGCTTTTTATTGTCCTCCAGCTAAGCCGCATTCCTTCCGGACGGACGCCTGCGGGTGCTAGTATAGACCATTACAACACAAAAGACTACATTTTATCCAATGGCTTGCAGTTTCAATGTCCCTGAACTAGCCTCAAGGGACGTGGAAACCGCAAGCCGTTGGATAAAATGTAGTCTTTTGTTGTAATGGTTTACACCAACTTTTGGTCACTGAATGTGATCTTTTAATGTGACGGGCTGGAAGTAAGCCCCAGCTGTCCGCCCGTGTTCGCGCAGCTGCCTGCCCGCCCAGCTGCCTGCCGCCCGCTCTGCAGCTCGCCCGCCCGCCCTGAGCTGCCCCACGCCCGCGCCGAGCTGCCTCGCCCGCGCGCTACCGCCCGCGCGGCCTGCCCGCTCTGCCCGTGTCTGCGCGCTCAGCTGCTACGCCCGTCCGTCGCCGTTCGCGTCGCGCGTTGCCCTGACGCGTCCGTCCGTCCGTGTCCGCAGATCTGCATTTCACAAATTGCAGATCTTGTAATGGTGTCAAAATCTGCAATGGTGTCCTCCGCCCGCGCCTGTCCCGTCCGTCCGTCCGTCCGGAGCTGGAGGAAAGGTTGGTGGGAAAGGTGGTGGTGACAGCCAGGGGGGCTGGCCTTGAGCAGGGAAAAGCCGACGGAGACCCAGCCCACAGTCAGGACTGCATCCCACGGCGGCAGTCGCAGAATGGAGTAGCCATGGAGTGAAGAGTCCCAACACTACCAAGGGGATTACCGGAGGTGATGGAGGTGGAGCACACCACGTAGCCAGAGAAGCGATGAGGCAGTGAGACACAAAGACCTAGGCGACCGCGACTAGGCCGCGGCGTCGCAGAATGGAGTAGCCATGGAGTGAAGAGTCCCAACACTAGTCTCCCAAGTTTTTGAGGTGAAAATACGGTAAGTTGTTGTGTAAGGGCAGTTCAATGACAGATCTGAGGCCTTAATCTAAAGCGCTTTGTTTCTGGTTTAGTTTTGCCCATGTTTGACGTGACCGTAAACGCACTGCAGACCTACAGCGTTGCAGTTATGGGACTGAAAGTTGAGTCTTGTGCCAAGTGAGTGATGCTTTATTTTCTTGTCTTGTGGTTGGTCAGTTCTTTATCTTGTTATAATGTTTCCCAGATATACATATGGCCAACCTGTACCTGGTCAAGCCTTAGTGGAAGTGTGCCGTGATCCATTTCCATACAGTCTGCTTCATAATTTGACCAGACAGTGCCTGACTCAAACCGCAAAGGTGTGTGACTCCTGCCTTACTGCTGAGGGTTTTCCTTTTGCCTGTGCTTGACTTAATTGTGTCTTTGTTCTCCTACCAGATGAATGCCACGGGCTGTGCCTCTCTTACTGTTGATGCGTCAGTGTTTTTCAACACCAAATTTGAAGACCAAATGCAAGACACATTTCTTGTAAATGTGAATGTGACTGAGGAGGGAACAGGTGAGCTATTGGCTGATCTGAACCATATACTCTATCATCTTTACAAGACATCCACTTTAAGCCACAAAGTTGATATTCTTGCGTCCGTCCGTCGTGCGCCGTCCATCCATCTGTCCGTGCTGTCCTTCTGTGCGTGCGTCGCAGTCCATCCGTGCGTGCATGCGTCCGTCTGTCCGTCCGACACAAAGACCTAGGCGCCGCAGAATGGAGTAGCCATGGAGTGAAGAGTCCCAACACTAGTCTCCCAAGTTTTTGAGGTGGAAAAAATACGGTAAGTTGTGTAAGGGAAGTTCAGTGACAGATCTGAGGCCTTTATCTAAAGCGCTTTGTTTCTGGTTTAGTTTTGCCCAAGTTTGACATGACCATAAACGCACCGCAGACCTACAGCGTTGCAGTTATGGGACTGAAAGTTGAGTCTTGTGCCAAGTGAGTGATGCTTTATTTTTCTTGTCTTGTGGTTGGTCAGTTTTTTTTTTATCCTTTTGCCTGTGCTTGACTTAATTGTGTCTTTGTTCTCCTACCAGATGAATGCCACGGGCTGTGCCTCTCTGACTGTTGTATACGTCAGTGTTTTTCAACACCAAATTTGAAGACCAAATGCAAGACACATTTCTTGTGAATGTTACTGAGGAGGGAACAGGTGAGCTATTGGCTGATCTGAACCATATACTCTATCATCTTTACAAGACATGCACTTTAAGCCACAAAGTTGATATTCTTCACTGTTTGTTTGGACTTTCTCTCGCAGATGTAATGGTGTCAATCTGCAATGGTGTCCTTTACAAACAAAGCTGTATATCTCTTGGAGGGGAGCAACTGGCCCAACAAACTGCTGTAGAATCTAACCACAAACAAGAATGGACGGGCTAAGTTCTTCCTAAACACTGCTAATCTTAAGGCTGATCTGAATCTGGGGTAAGACTTGTATTTTGTAAAAATGAAGACTTTCTCTAGCATGAAACTGATTAAGTTTGATCTTCCCCAGGCGAGTGCTAATCCAGAGGTTTTTATGGTTATAAATCGCCATACTTCACTACAGCGGATTCTCCTTCGCTGCTTGTGGTGGGCTCATGCTGTTGATCCTCAGAGGTGGTCTTAGCTGGGAACTGGGTTGTTGGCGTTGTTGTCCACAGTTACAATGGTGAGTGGTAATCCACAAGACGCCAGCACCCACTCCATCGAATTCTGAATTTCTACTCGTATGAAATGAGGTCTTTATACACCTCTTAGGTCAATTAATATGACTTATCTCCAAATTGCTGCAGTAAAATGGTTTGAAATGAGGTGTTTATACTGTATGGGACATCCCCTATAAGAAATAACCTTTGTTATTTTCTACTTATTAGAAATTAGGTATTTATGTGCCTCTGAAGTTGAATGATGTGACATTTCTCCAAAATACTGCAGTAAAATGGTTTGATATGAGGTGTGTATACTGTATGGGATGCCCCTACAAGAACTGACCATTAGTTTTTTTTCTACTTATTAGAAATGAGGTATTTATGTGCCTCTAAAGTCGAATAATGTGACGTTTCTCCAAAATGCTGCAGTAAAATGAAAAAGAAATGTAAGAAAGAAAAGTACTGTCCATATCCACGCACGGTAATAGAGATTTTGTTTACATTTTTTGCTGCTCCAGTCAGAAAGACTGAGAGAAAATGAAAACGAGTTAAATTTATTTTTAAAAACCTAAAAGATTCGGGGCATTTGACAACATTTGGGGCTTAAGCCCAATTAGCCACCCCTCGCTCTGCCCCTCGAAGGGCTTGCGCAGCAGTTATGTTAATTCTCCATTTTCAGTGTATGTTTCCTTAAAAAAAAAAAAAAACACAGTTTACCTCGTGAGGTGAAAAGTGACATGCAATAGGTAGCTAGACAGAAAAGTTGATGCTAACGATAGGATTTCCTAACCTGAAATAAGATAGGAGGAAGCAAGATGGGATTCCTGAAGATATAGTATTTTCTTAGGTAATACCAATTGGGGAAAATCCTATCTTCGACTCTACCTGTACCTAATACGGCCCCTGATGGCTCTATCTGAGGGCGATTAATGTTAATTTATTCATCGTGCTTCAATCGCCAAATCAGATGAATAAGTTAGGCTACTTCATCTACATCTATATTCAATTCGGTTTCATCTGATAGTTTATTTAAAGTGAATGTGTATAAACCTCAGGAAACTTACAGCTGCTGGACTTGTATAATATGTCTATCTTCATGCCATTGCATTACTTTTATATTGTTCAGTTATTACTGTTTCTGATTCATTGTATTTATATTCATTATTGTTATATATTGTTCATTTATAGAACCACACCCATACTGATGTATGAATCGAAAGACAACAGTAAAAAACTCTATTGTGGACATGGACCATGTGATTTATTGTTCTGCCTGAACAATCTGTAGCGGTTGTCATCCAGTTTAAGATCCGCACCTCAACAACTTTCATACAAAATTTGGTCCTTCGAGCCGGAGCAGACGGCTACTACAGCATTACCATGTCTAGAACAGAAAGACAGGCTACGTCAGTGCCACCAGTGGTTCGACCACGTCGACAGGTCATCCCACCAAGATACTTAGATGACTTCTATGTTGATTATACAGTGCCACATCAGTTACTTCATTCTGATGAACAGCCTTAACTATATGTCCACTGACCAAAGAGATCACAACCAATATCCCGCAGCTGTTCAGTTTATGCCTCAGGAATACAGGCAAGAGACTGCAGCTATGTATGGGACTTATAAAGATCATAGTCTGAACTGCAAATCAGCTATTTCCCTTCCACTGAAAACCTTATCATGGGATTCCAGCTTCAAGTCCAGTCTATCAAGATGAGAGACTTACTCTAAGGGATACATTAGCTCACCATGCACATGAGAGACATGCAAATGAGAGACACTCAGACAGCTATGGTCAATCAGCTCCTAATCCTGCAGACAAATTCAAGCTTCTTGACCCCACGACAGTACGCAGATTACGCTCAGCCTGAGACATATCAGCCATACCACCCAGTGCTTAGCCTTCTCTTCCATATCCTCATGTAGAGCCCACCTACAGAGGTCCTATCCCCACCATTCCTCATTTTTGCAGTGAAGATCCCAGAGAGTTTGCATGACTCAAAATTGCACTGGAGAATTTGCTACCTGCCGAGGCTACAGAACGTTTCAAGTACCAAATACTCAATCATCTGAAACAGGCGAATGCCTTGCTCATTGCAGACTCGTACGTCAACAGCAGGTACCCATACACCAACACCATGAGGTCTCTAACTGCACTTTATGGTCAACCACATCAACTCTCACTACAAAGAATTGCAGAATTGATGGATGGCCCAAAAATCAGGAGTGGCGACGCTAAATCTTTTAGAATGTTTGCCCTCAAAGTGCATGCATTAGTTGGAATGCTGGACCAACTTGGAGCTAAAGGATGGACAGAGCTCAAATGTGGGTCACGTGTTTCATGTCTCCTTGCCAAATTGCCTCATGATCTTAAAGCAGACTTCAGATGGTTTGTTAACCCCATTCAGAACCCAGTTCCAACACTGATAGAACTCAGCGATTGGCTAGAATATGAGCTCAGGATACAAGAGGATGAGTCACAGTACATTAGTAATGTAAGCAGAGCCTACTCTCAGCCACAAAGAGAACAGCAAAGGAATTGCAAGCCGGTTCAACGATTTGCTACTGTCTTGCATGGTGGTGAACGGAGTAAACCAGCAAGTGTTACAGCAGTCAAGAAGGAGAAACCGACAAAGTGCTGCCCCTTCTGCAACACAGTGCAACATTGCTTCACCAGATCTCACAATGTAATCTTAAAGCCAAATGCTAAAAAAGTGAAAAGAGACATTTAGAAATACTGCATGACTTCAATCCCAAAGGTAAACATGAAACACAAGCTTCAGCAAAAAACAGTTGTCTTGCGAACTCAGAAGTAGAGACTTTGTATATGGATAGACCAACTGCAGGCAGCAAAGGTCTTTTGAAGGTCAGCCGAGTGATCTTGAGAAATGGAGAGAAGGAACTTGACAACTTGCGCTATCTTGGATGATGGATCAGAGAGGACAATGTTACTGTATGAAGCAGCACAGCAACTTTATCTTCAAGGACTTCCTGAAAATATAGCCCTCCGTACTGTGAGACAAGACATACGGGTTGTTCATGGGGTGGCTGTTTCATTCTCAGTAGCTTCTGCATTTCAGCCAAACAAATCCTTCACCATTGAAAGAGCTTTTTCAGCCAAAGAACCGAACCTCGCAAAACACACTTTTTTTAATTTATTTTTTTATTTTTTATTTTGTGCTTTGGCAGATACAGGCTTTAACAGTTTGTGGCCTGAGAGCCTATCATGATCTGCAGCTACTCAGAACTAAGAATATGGAATAAGTGACAAGCATCAAGATATCACAGTATTTTGCTAAGGAGATGTTTGTTTAGTCTCTTCTTGAAGGCCTGAATATTCTTTGAGGTGATTTCACCTACTACAGTAGAGGGGAGGAAGTTCCAAGTTGTTACCGCCGAATGAAGAAAGCTCCTTTCCAAGCATTTTGTGTTAGACTTGGGGAATTTTAGTGCGTGACTTGCTCGTGCTCTTCGAGTGGTTCGGCAGACGAGATCTGGTGGGGGTAGCAGAGCTTTGAGATCCTCTGGGCAGTTTTCAGTGTGCATTTTGAAAAGCACAGTTGTTGCTGCAACAGTTCTCCGATGGCTGAGCTGACTGATTGCATATTTCCTTAGGGCAGTGTCCTCATCCACCCCAATGATTTTCAGTGCCTTTTTCTGGATGTTGTCAATCTGCCCAAGGGTGGTCTGTAATGCGTTCATCCAGGCAAGGCAAGAGTACTCCAAGGTACTCCTGACTTGTGCCTTGTAGACATTGGCCCTACCTTTAACATCAAGCTTGTTGGCCAACCTGCGCAGAGCTCCAAGACACTGTCCAGCACGCTTACAGATGTTTGACAGGTGATTAGTCCATAGCAACTTATTATCGATACACTTATTATCGATACACTTACCCTGTTAAGTTGCTGCAGAAGAAATACAGATATCTACAAGGTCTGCCCATTCCCTCATTACAGCAGGCTCAACCACTCTTACTCATTGGCTCAGATTATCCACATTTAATCAGAGCTACAGAGCCAGTACGTCTCGGACCTCCTGGCGGTCCTGCCGCTGTGAAAACCAGACTCGGGTGGACTCTGCAGGGCCCCTCAAAATTCATTGCCAGTCAGCTCTCACCACAGCAGTGTCTAACCTCCACTCTGTCAGCAGAAGCCGAACTGTTCAACAATGTACAGAAATTGTGGCAAATGGACACTTCCGTATAGGAGTGAGAAACTGATCACAAGATCAAGGCAAGCACAGAAGCGGTGCAAATCCTTGAGGAGAAAACGATCAGGGTGGCAGTCGGAGACATTCAAAGGTATGCAACACCTCTCCTCTGGAAAAGAAGTCTTCCACTTTTGCAATCAGCTAAAGAAGCAGTAACAGCCCATTTAAGAAGCACAGAAAAACACCTTTTGCGGAACACAGATCTTACTTCAGTGTATGTTAAAGAAGTGCAGAAACTTGAAAAGGCAGGCTATATCTCAAAGCTAACACCAGAGGAGACGGATAAGAGCCGATGGAATCAAGGTCCACAGTTCTTAACTCAGTCAGTTAGTAGTTTGCCCAAACAGCCTCGTGATGTTGTAAGCGATGACATCCAAGAACACCGCAGTTATACTTTCTGTGGAGCGCTATCCTCCAGTCGAACTGATATCCCAGATATCGCTCGACACACTTCACTTCAAGATCTGATTAAGGCTACTTGTGCTGTTCTATATGAACATTCTGCATTTATTTGATTTAAAAGTTGTTGTAAAGTGACTCCTGTTCAGAGTTGGGTATTGCATTTAATATAGTTTAAGTTTTTATATGATGACATCATAAACGTGAGCCCAGCAGCAAAGAAGAGCATGCGGTCATGGCTACTACTGCTCCTTCATTTAAGTTGTTTTGAAGGCACTTTCGTTTTACGTTATTCCTTGGGCAACAGTAAACTTTGGAAACAATCCCTGTGTCTGTCTTTGGGAGGCGTTATTTGACTGCATACTCAAGCAAGGCAGAGATAAAGGGCAGAACAGTAAAACGAAAACTCTTCAGTGACCAACTTCTAGTTTCTAACTCCACGGCGGGGAGCAAGCTAGCCCATAAGGTGATCTTCCTCCAACAATGTCTAAGTCAAGCTCCAAATCTGGATCACGGAGGCAAGTATCAAATGCATCATGTTCGTCACGGCACTCACGAGGCCCATCAGCCGTAATTACAGCTGCTGCAATGGCTAGAGCGGAGGCTGAAGCGGCTAAAGCAGAAATAGCGTTTGCTACTTAAAATACAACAAACACAGCTTGAGGCATCACTAGAGACTTTAAGGCTGCAAAAGAGAGCTGCAGCCATACAAGCGAAGGCAGAGGCATTAGAAACAGCTGCAGAGCAGGAAAGTAGGGGAAATTCAAGCATAATAGACCTACCTATAGAGGACACAACAGAACGCACACAGGCTTACTTAGCCGAACAAGCGGGTAGCGCTGTAGATTCAAAAATGACAGTACTGGATGGGCTGTTTTATGATAACAGAAGCATAACCGCTTCAGAAGTGCAACAACCACAGACTACTGAATCTTACATGCAGCAGGAGGGACAGTGTGGTTTTTATGTCATACCACCCAAATCTCAATCTGTCAATGCAGAGTTTGTGCAGTACCCTACCATTTCACAATCCAAGGACGTACAGCTGTCATGCCCGGCTCAGCAAGAGCCACACTTCAGGTCACCTCGAGATGGGCACCATCCACAATCTGCGCCATTTCCAGGCTGTGAGGAAAGGAACGGAGACAGAAGGGTGCCGCTCGAACTATTATCAGACTCAGTCAGTTACACCTTTACGAGCTGGACAGCATCAAGGTTATCTTTACGCAAATAATCAAATGTCTGTCAAGTTTATCGCAAGACGTGAATTAGTGTCAACCGGCCTTACACAGTTTAATGATCATCCAGAGACCTTTAGAGCATGGAGGGCATCCTTCATAAATGTCACTAAAGACCTTAACCTCTCACCTAGTGAGGAGATGGACTAAAATGCGTACAATCGATCCGAGTTTCTTTCTCACAGCTGTACAGGAAGAAACTCGCAAACCAAACAAACAGTTAAACAAATCTGTTTTTCCCAGAACTGTCATCACACACAAGACACAGGTCTCCTCTGAGAATTCATCAGCTGCCAGTGAACTCAAAAATAAGGTAAATCCAGCAAAACAGTGCTTTCTACACAATAAGCCTCACTCTCTGTTCAGATGTAGAGGATTCAGGATGAAACCTATGGAAGAGAGAAAGTCATTGCTCAAACAACAAGGCACATGCTTTAAATGTTGAAGCTCCACATCCCACATGGCAAAGAACTGTGATCAGGATGTCAAGTGTTCAGAATGTGGCAGCGTTACCCACATGGCGGCACTCCATCCAGGCCCAGCACCGTGGATGAAAGAACCACAATTTCCGACACTCATGCTCCAATGTATGTCTCGTGAAAGTGTTTCCCGAAGGCCACCCAGAAAATGCATTCAAAACGTATGTGATGCTAGATGATCAAAACAACAGATCGCTCGCAAGATCAGAATTCTTCGATCTGTTTGACATTACAGAGTATAACGTAGCCTACACTCTCAAAACATGCGCAGGCACAGTCGAAACAGAAGGCAGGCTAGCACGAGGCTTTCAAGTGGAATCCTTCGATGGAAGCTTAGTCTTACCCTTACCAGTGCTACTTGAGTGTAACAAAATTCCAGACAATCGCTCTGAAATCCCCACTCCAGGAGTAGTTAGTAAACACAGGCACCTAAAACATCTCGCAAAATACATCCCAGAGCCCGATCATCACGTTCCCATTCTTCTCCTGTTAGGCAGAGATATGATCAGAGTCCACAAAGCCCATAAGCAAGTGAATGGGCCACCAAATGCTCCCTTTGCGCAAAAATTGGACTTCGGGTGGGTAATCATTGGAGACATGTGCCTCGGGAAAGTTCATAAACCGACTTTCATCCAAACTTACCACACCAACATTATGGAAAATGGTCAGTCTACATACTTTCACCCAAGTCCTAACAACTACACCGTAAAGGATAGACCCCAAAGCGAGTCATTCAACAAGTCCCTTATCAAGGAGCGGACTCAAAGACTAGCAGAATGTGATGTATTTCAGAAAACAAAAGACGACAAGAGAATTGCTCCATCTATCGAGGACAGGCTCTTTCTGCAGATCATGGATAGAGAAGTCTATAAAGACGAGGTAAATTCATGGGTTGCCCCACTCCCATTCAAGCAGCCAAGGCAATATCTTCCAAACAATCGTCAACAAGCTTTGGAACAATTCAATTCACTCCTACGGTCTTTCAGGAAGAAGCCTGAGATGAAAAGAGACTTTATTGCCTTTATGGAGAAGCTATTCCAAAATGATCATGCAGAAATAGCTCCTTCAGTTGGTCCCAATGAACAGTGTTGGTATCTACCTTCTTTTCCTGTGTACCATCCAAAAAAGCCATCCCAGATCCGAGTGGTCTTTGACTCTAGCGCTCAATGCATAGGGACATCACTGAACAAGGTTCTCTTGACGGGTCCTGACCTCAACAACAGCCTCCTCGGTGTCCTTATGCGGTTTCGCAAAGAGCCTGTTGCCTTTATGGTGGATATACAGCAAATGTTCCACTGCTTTAAAGTGCGACCTGCAGACAGGAACCACCTCAGGTTCCTCTGGTTTCATGAAAATAACCCAGAGAACGAGGTCACAGAGTACCGTACACGTATTTGGGAACAGTCCCTCTCCGGCAGTGGCCATTTACTGTCTTCGTCGTGCAGCTCAAGAAGGACAAAGAGGAATTCAGTTCGTGGAGCAAGACTTTTATATGGATGATGGATTGAAGTCCTTACCTTCTGCAGAGATGGTAATCGACCTGTTAAAAAGGACACAAGACATGCTGGCTGGATCTAACTTGAAGTTGCATAAACTTGCTTCAAACAGCAAGGAAGTTATGGGAGCATTCCCATCTGAGGATTATGCCAAATCAATAAAAGAACTGGACTTGGGTGTTAGCTCACTTCCTATGCAACGCAGTCTTGGCTTGCTGTGGGATCTGGACGCAGACTGTTTCAACTTCCACGTCCAAAAGGATAGAAAGCCTTACACTAGGCGTGGACTGCTGTCAGTTATAAAGAGTTTGTATGACCCACTAGGATTTTGTGGCCCCCATTACAGTTCAGGGCAAAGCACTACTGAGGGAATTAACTGGAAATGCAGCTGATTGGGATGCACCTTTACCTGAGAACAAACAAAAGGTGTGGGAGGAGTGGAGAGATTCTCTGCAGGAACTGCAACATGCACAAGTCCCAAGAAGCTACGGGCCCACATCGTTGTCAGGCTCCAAGTTCAAGGAGCTCTGTGTTTTTTCAGATGCTTTTGAGAAAGTAATAGCAGCAGTTGCTTACCTCAAAACAGTTGATTCAGATGGTAGCTGTCATATGGGGTTCATCACAGGCAAAGCAAAGCTAGCACCACAACCAGAGCACACTATACCTCGTCTGGAACTCTGTGCGGCTGTCTTGGCAGTGAACGTGATGGAAACCATCATTGCAGAGATTGCTGTCAAATTTGATGATCACCTTCTACACAGATAGTAAAGTGGTCCTTGGCTATATCTACAACGAGAAGCGTAGATTTCATATCTATGTAAGCAATCGTGTACAGAGAATCCGGACAAGCACTAATCCAGAACAATGGCATTATGTGAGCTCAGAGCATAATCCAGCTGATGTCGCAACATGACCAATTGCTCCAACCAAATTGCAGGACACTATCTGGTTCAGTGGACCAGCATTTTTGCATCATCCAAAAACAGAGACTTTACCTAGAGAACCCTTCGCACTTGTTGATCCTGATCGAGATTCAGAAGTTCGTCCACAAGTAACAGTGTTGCATACCACTGTCTCAAAACGCTTTGAACGTTTTTCGGACTGGAGCCGTCTGATCCGAGCTGTTGGGAAGCTGATTCATATTGCTTGCTCTTATAAGCAGGGTCAAAATGACACACCTCAGGCATGCAAAGGATGGCACTGTTGCAAACTTCCTCTTAGTGCAGACACAATACTTCAGAGCACAGAAGTTGTCATACGAGCAGTACAACAGGAAACCTTTGCTGACGAGTTGCAGTGCCTCAAACAGAACAAACCACTTCCCAAAACTAGCACACTCCGAAAACTAGATCCCTTCATTGATCAAAGCGGACTGTTGAGGGTCGGAGGTCGTCTGGTCAAAGCAGATCTTGGTTCTGAAGAAAAGAGACCCCTCCTCATACCTGGTAGGAACCATGTAGCATTACTTCTAACATGACACTTTCATGAGCAAACACATCATCAGGGTTGTCACTTCACAGAGGGAGCGATACGATCTGCTGGCTACTGGATAATAGCAGTCAAAAGACGTGTAAACAGTCTAATCCATTCCTGTGTTGTATGCCGCAGACTTGGGAGGGGCTGCGAGACTCAAAAGATGGCAGATCTGCCTGCTGACAGGCTCAGCATAGAGCCTCCCTTCACACATGTGGGACTAGATGTGTTTGGCCCCTGGTCAGTATCTGCTCGTAGGACAAGAGGCGGCTATGCAGAAAGCAAAAGATGGGCGGTGCTATTCACTTGTTTAAGTGTCAGAGCCATTCATATAGAAGTGATTGAGTCCCTAGATACCTCCAGTTTCATTAATGCTTTAAGGAGGTTTCCAGTGAAACAGATTCGCTCTGATAGAGGGACCAATTTCATTGGAGCGTGTAAAGACCAGCAAATTCCTTCCAATGTTGATGAAAAGGCGGTGAAACAATTCCTGTCGGATCACAGCTGCATATGGACTTTCAACCTCTGCATTCGTCGCACATGGGGGGTGCATGGGAGAGGATGATTGGCATTGCTCGTATTTTTGGACTCCATGCTTCTTCAGATGGCATCCTCTAAACTCATGCATGAGGTACTCCACCTTCATGGCCGAAGTTACTGCCATTATAAACAGACCACTGATTCCTGTGTCTACGGATCCAACAGATCCTTTCATCCTAACACCTTCCACATTACTTACCCAAAAGACTGGTACTAGCTCAGTTCCACCTGGGGACTTTGGAAAGCCTGATCTGTACAAACAACAGTGGCGTACTGTGCAAAGCCTTGCGAACACTTTCTGGGATAGATGGCGATAAGCAGTACCATTCATCCCTACAGCATCGGCGAAAATGACAACACCAACAGTCCAACGTTTCCAAAGGATGCATAGTCCTGCTCAAGGACTCTCAGTCAAAACGGAACGATTGGCCCTATGGCATCATAACGGAAACTTACCCCAGCCAAGATGGGCGAGTTTGAAAAGTTCAAGTAAAAATCATTGGGAAAAGACGGACCCAAACTGTTTCTGAGACTTATTAATGAGATAGTACTCCTCCTCCATGAAGATTCGGAATAAAGCCGTTCAGGTTTACACTCAAGTAAAAAGGTTTGGTATTTCCTGAATACCAGACGGGGAGTGTGCTGTTCTATGAACATTCTGCATTTATTTGATTTAAAAGTTGTTGTAAAGTGACCCCTTCTGTTCAGAGTTGGGTATTGCATTTAATATAGTTTAAGTCTTTATATGAGGACATCATCAAACGTGAGCCCAGCAGCAAAGAAGAGCATGCGGTCATGGCTACTACTGCTCCTTCATTTAAGTTGTTTTGAAGGCACTTTTGTTTTATGTTATTCCTTGGGCAACAGTAAACCTTGGAAACAATCCCTGTGTCTGTTGTCTTTGGGAGGCGTTATCTGACTGCATACTCAAGCAAGGCGTTTGAGATAAAGGGCAGAACACTACTGCTATTTCCCTTCATGGGGCGGCAGACGAAAGTGAACTCTCTGCTGACGACTATACACAAGCTGAACAGGAACTTCTGAGACTTGCTCAAGTTGAAAGCTTCCCAGAAGAAATAGCCCAACTCCAGTTAGGCAAACCTGTATCTCACTCTAGTCGTCTTCTGAGCTCTCAGCCCCAGAGTATGATCACAAAGCCAAATTAGTCAGAGTAGGTGGACGCCTCCGCAGATGTAAGCACTTGGACTCAAACACTATACACCCTATTCATAGATGCCACCTACGTCACTACAAATAGAACGCCGCCATATTTGCGACCGACTGCACGGTACGGCCGCCCAAACTGCCTATTTGAATGAGAGAGAGAGACAGAGATACCTGGAGAAAATTTTAATTTTAGGCTCCGATCCTTATTTGTTACCCCCAGTTTTCTTTAGTCCATTATTATCTGCCCCAGGCTTGCCTCAATTGGTCTTTCATGACATAGAAATACATAAGTCATAGAGCGCACGCTGTTCATGAGAGTTGAGGCGATGTCATGAATGAATATTCTGCAGCAGTTCGGCTGGCATGAATGAATCTTTCTAATCCGAACAGCAGCACAGAGAGACACCTGCATCAGCAGTCAGAGACATCAGTCAAATATCATAAAAGACTGCCATGTCTGTCTGAAAGTTCAGTTACAGAGAAGGTTTAATAATCACAAATATCGAAATGAAAAGAGTCTTCTGAGTTCGAATCTTTTTGAATGATTTGGCTGCGAATTAAAAGCTAGAGGTAAAGCTCTTCAGTGATTAGAATATAACAACTTAAATCGCAGTTTGTTCATCCCATAAAGCTATCATATTACGATATTGATATAACGGATGAGTCGTATTAGATAACTTTTATGTTTTTTGTCTTTTATTATTATTATTTTTTGCGTGACTCGCCCCCAGTCAGCTAATGTTACTCATTCACTTTCATTACATCAACAAGAAGAGTCTCCATTAGGCTACATAATAAAAAATGTCCCTTTGTCTTCCAAGGAAAGTAAACTAAGGATTTGGACATGAAGGCGAGTATTTAACAGCAGAATTATCATTTTTGGAAGAACTAAGTTCGTCCTTTTAATATGCATTTCAAGGCTGAGATCTTCTGCAGAGCTAACATTACTCACACAAAATAACATCTAAAGCATATGTGACTAAGACAAAATCTTTATGAACTTCAGAAATATTTATTAGATTTAGGTAGACAGACAGTTATGTTCAAAATAACCCCAAATCTAATAACTTACAATGATAAAGTGCATTTAAACAGATCCAACAAATAAAATGAAGAATAACAGATGTGAAAAACGTTGGGGAATACTGTACAAGTGCCTTACTGCCAAAGCTGTTCATATTGAACTTCCATCCAGCATTGACACAGACTCCTTTCTCATGTCGTTAAGAAGGTTCATAGCTCGCAGAGGGAAACCGTATGAAGTGCTTTCTGATAACGGCACAAATTTCAGAAAAGGACGTATTACAGAACTTCAGAATGCCTTCAATGCACTTCACCCAATCTTGAAAGAGAATCTGGCTTCTCAACAGATTAACTTCCATCTAAACCCACCAAATGCACCGCATTTTAGTGGATCTTGGGAGAGAGATGTTAGATCTATCTAGACTGCACTGCGTACCTCTCTCGGTTCTCAATCTGTGCCAGAGGAAGTACTGAACACGGTACTTGTGAAAATAGAGGGAATATTAAACTCCAGACCATTGGGATATGTTGATAAGCGGAGAAAAGAACAGCGGATCTTCACTGGAGAATAATTCATGGTGCAATAGCCACAGACAAACATGTGGCACATGTAGAAGAGGCGCCATCTGCTGGAAAACCTTATTATCCATTCAGCAAATACACCGACATAGTGATCACGCTCCGATCATGCTGTCATGCCCCGATCATGCTGACGGACAGCCAATCAAACCACAGCATTGGTCAGGTGACCGTGTTCAGAACTTTTAGTTTCGTTTCGCTTCATCATTGAGAGATGGTTTGTGTGTTGTTTCCTTCCTAATTCCTGCTTGAGCCTTGAGTGTGTTAATGACTAGAAGTGTTTTTTTATCTTATATATATTACAGTTGTTGCTGCTGATCAAGACTAGCCTCTGAGTAGTTTGTATGATAAAATGAAGCACGAAAGACCCGCGGCTCCAGAGTCCAAGCAATTGTTGGCATGCTCAAAGCCCTAAAGGGGACGGGATTGAAGAACTGCACAGTGGGTCAAATGTGAAACGTCTGCTGAATCGTCTTCCTCGTTCACAACAAACTCAGTTCAGGAGGCATTACCTTAAGAGAAACCCAGATAAGTCTAAGTTCTCCCTCCTCGAGTTTGCAGATTGGCTGCAGCTAGAAGCTAACTGTATGGAATTTGACCCAACTGACGAGATAAGAGCCACAAAACGAGATCAACGGGTAGTAATTCGGGGACAAAACAAACACACCACCATACTTCATGGCCATCTGTCCATACTGTAGTGCAGAACATTACCTTAGCCAATGTACCACATTCACAGCATTAACCAAAGAGCAAATGGTTGGCTGGATCAAAGACAATAAACGGTGCTGGAAATGTGCACGATCCCACATGGCCGAAGATTATGACCTAAAGAGACCTTGCCACCTTTGCCAAGCCAAACACCTCTCCATACTCCACAACATCAACCAAAGGAAGGATGAGGTTACCAGTGAGAGCAATAGCCTGTACAACTCCACCACAGAAACTTTATTCTTGGACCATTCTCGATGTGGCGGGAAAGTGTTTCTGAAAGCTCGTGAAGGTTACCATCCATCACCAGCACAAAACTTTAGAAACATTTGCTGTGCTTGATGATGGCTCAGAGAGCACCATTTTGCTCGCCACAGCTGCACAACAGCTCGGCTTAAAAGGTAGACCAGAGCAATTGAATTTACGGACAGTGCATCAAGACATCAGGACATTGCATGGCACTTCTGTGAACTTTAGCTTATCCACCCCAAGTAATCCAAGAGAAAAGTTCAACATTCAAGGGGCCTTTACAGCAGATGAATTTGGGCTAGCAGAATACAACTCCCCGGTGAATACCCTGCAGGAAAGGTACAGACACCTCAGAGGCATACCAATACCACCTCTGGTCAAAGCTTGTCCCCTACTGCTTATCGGTTCAGATCATACTGAGCTCATAACCCCAATTGAGCCAGTGCGATTGGGCCCACCTGGTGGCCCAGCCGCTGTCAGAACCCGTCTCGGCTGGACCTTGCAGGGCCCCTCCAAACTTCTTCAGGATCATCTCCCAGTCTCGCAGTGTCTGTTCACGTCTAATTGTTCACCATCTGCAGAACTGTTTCATCAAATTGAAAGGCTATGGCAGATGGACATCCTTCCTTATCGAAGTGAAAAGACAGTGATCAGATCACAACAAGACCAAGAAGCACTGAACATGCTGGAGACACAAACCGTACGAGTGGAAGTAGATGGAATCGAACGATACGCCACTCCACTTTTGAGAGTTAAAACAATGCCTCTGTTACATGCTCCTAAGGATGCTGTGATGGGCCACCTCCGTAACACTGAACATCGATTAGCTAAAGACTTAACATTAGCTAACAAGTATCGAGAAGAAATCCAAAGGCTGGAGAAAGCTGGTTACGCCACTAAAATACCACCTCAAAAGGCAGCCCAGTCAACAGAATCATGGTATCTGCCACACCATATTGTGACCCACAATGGGAAACATAGAGTGGTATTCAACTGCTTGTACACCTTTAATGGGGACAATTTGAACAAGCAGTTATTACCTGGACCTACGCTGGGCCCGTCTCTCCTTGTTAACACCTCTCTCGGGGTGTTAATTCGCTTCAGAGAACATCGAGTAGCAATCAGTGGAGACATAAAGGGGATGTTCCACCAGATTCGCTTGCTCCCCAAAGACAAACCCCTTCTGAGGTTCTTGTGGCGGGACCTAAAGCCTGAGACTCCACCGGACGTGTATGAGTGGTAGGTCCTTCCATTTGGAACAACCTGTAGCCCCTGTTGTGCGACATTTGCAGTGCAGCGACCCGTTTTCACCCATTGCCAGCAGGGTGATAAAATACAACAATCAGTTGAACGCTGCTTTTATGTTGACAACTGTTCACAGAGCACCGCATCCTCAGTTGAAGCCCGTGAGCAAATCTATGGACTAAGGTCCTTACTGGCTTCAGGTGGTTTCGAAATCCGCCAATGGGCAAGCAATGAGGCCTCAGTGATTAGCCATCTCCCAAAGAGGCTAGATCAGAAAACACTGAGTTGTGGATTTCCCGCAGTCAATCAGACCCTCAAGAAATGACCCTGGGATTAAACTGGCATTGCGTACCAGACACCCTACATTACCACCATCGTCCTCTATCCTACCATGAGGTAACAATGAGAAACATATACCAGGTCCTCGCCAGCCAGTACGACCCCTTGGGTTACATAATACCTTTCACAACCAGAGCCAAAATCCTAGTAAGACAATTGTGGGAGAAAGAACGAGAATGGGATGACCCCCTTCTTCCTTCTGAGCTGCTGCAGGCCTGGCAAAAATGGGAAGCAGAACTGGAACACCTACCACTAATCACTATACCCCGGTGTTATGTGTCAGCTACACTAGATGTCCCAGAGGTGGAACGAGAACTTCACATCTTCTGTGACGCCTCTGAGGCAGGCTATGGGTCAGTAGCATACCTCCGTACTGAACACCAAGATCAAGTTGAGCTGGCATTCGTCCATGCCAGATCCAGAGTATCTCCCAAAAGGCAACAATCCATACCTAGGCTTGAACTATGCGCCACCCTTACTGGAGCACAGTTAGCCAAGCTACTTTATAATGAGCTCTCACTGGAAATCGGGAACACGTTCTTGTGGAGTGACTCAACAACAGTACTCACCTGGCTGAAATCGGAGTCCTGCAGATTCAACGTTTTTGTAGGAACCAGAGTAACGGAGATACAAGAACTTACTGAAGGTCACTGTTGGCGCTATGTAGATTCAGAAAGGAATGCTGCAGATGACATTTCACATGGCAAAACCTTGCTTGAATTAACCCAACCCAATCGATGGTGTAAGGGGCTAGACTTCCTCTACCTACCATCTCAATCATGGCCTGAAAGTCCTGCCATTGGACTGAATGAGGACCCTTCTGAGCTTTGTAAAACAAAGTTTTGTGGCCTCACTGCGACCTGCGTCGATCCTGTAACACCACTGCCAGATGCGACTCAATTCTCTACCTTTGAGGAACTCCTGGAAGCTACCTCTAGAACCATGCATGAGGCGGCGGGAAAAACAGGTGACCCAGGAACATTGAAGTACCAGCAAGCTGAAACAAGCCTATTAAGGAGAGCCCAATTAGACAGTTTTCCAACAGAATATCAAGCTCTTACAACTGGTAAGCCAATCCCTTCATCTAGTCGTTTGCTCACACTGTCACCAGAGTTAGACAAAACGACTGCACTCATCCGCGTAGGAGGAAGACTACGTCAAGCTACCCAGTTAAGTTACAATGCTGTACATCCCAGAGTCTTGGACCCAAAACACCCTATAACTCGCCTCCTCATTAAGCAATTCGACACCAAACTCTGTCATCCTGGTCCAGAAAGGGTATTCACAGAAATGCGAAGATATTACTGGATCCTCAGAGGGAGAGAAGCAATAAAGCGACAGCAACATTCCTGTGTTGAATGCCAAAGATGGAGAATATTCCAAAGATGGCAGAACTTCCTCCCGCCAGAGTCCGCCTACTGAAACCGGCCTTCTTTTCTACAGGGGTAGATCGTTTTGGCCCATTTCAGGTAAAACAAGGGAGGAGCAATGAAAAGAGGTGGGGAATCATTTTTAAGTGCATGACTACCTGCTGTGTCCACTTAGATCTACTGAGTAACATGGATAAAGTTAAAACTGTTAAAACTGCCCTACGTACACGTAGTAGGATCTCAGACCCTTACAGAGGAAGTCCTCTGAACATTCCTTATTGAGGTTGAGGGTATACTCAATGCAAATCCACTAGGGTATGTCTCTTCCGATGTAGCGGATCCAGATCCGCTGACCCCGAACTACCTGTTGATGGGGCGGCCAGATGCATCGCTACCACAGGTGATTTACCCAGAATCCGAAATTCTTAGTCGGAGAAGATGGCGGCACTTACAAGTATTGGCAGATCAGTTTTGGACAAGCTTTATTAATAATTACTTACCCATGCTGCAACCACGTCAAAAATGGATGAGTGAATGCAGCAACCTCACACCTGCGACTGTCGTTATGGTAGTAGACCACCAACTTCCTCGTGCTATGTGGCCTAGCGCAAGGTAATAACCACATACCCTGGATCGGATGGCCGGGTCCGCTCTGCAGAGATCAAGGTAAAGAACAAGCACTACCATCAACCAGTGTCTCGTCTCATCACACTGCCTGCTATCCCAGATGATGACTCTAAAACAGACTAAAAAAGAAAATGGAAAGTACATTTGCTAAGCAAAAAGTAACCTATGGTTAGGTTACTATGTTGTAAGCATAGTAACCTAACCATAGTAAATTTGATCTGCTTGAACATTTTAATCGTCTTTAATACATTATTCCGAAGGATAGATTAAAATACCCGGTAATTAAAAAAAATAAAAAAATAAAATGTGATAATAATGATCAATATTTTTATTTTATTTTTTTAGATCCGGGGCTATGAAAAAAACATCCGGGGCTGAAGCCCCGAATGCCCATGTCTAACGACGCGCCTGCTGGAAACTAATGCAAACTCCCACTGCAGGTACAATAATAGCCTACTTTTATCAGCTTGACGTTGAACTAATGCTCTGTGCTTGTGCATGATAATGTTACAGTAAACTGCATTTAGTCTAGCCGGCATACGATTTACATTTGCTAAGCAAATGTAGGGGCGGCTGTAGAAGAGGTCAGTGGCGCCATCTGCTGGAAAACCTTATTATCCATTCAGCAAATACACCGACATAGTGATCACGCTCGGATCACAAACTACCGCTGAGTAGTTTGTATGATAAAATGAAACACGAAAGACCCGCGGCTCCACCTAAGCGAATGTTTGTTTAAACAGAAGCGCCTAAACCGAATACATTTATTTGGAATAGTGTAATGTGAACCCATTTAGGCTATTGTGGCATATTTCAGCCTAATAGAAATGTTAGTTTATTATGTGAATGATGAATCTGTCACATGTACACTCAATGTATATAGATCTATGCATATGCATGTGTAGCTATTTGGTTCATTAAGCTAATAAGTATACATGCACATTATTTATGTAGCCTATATTTTGTTACAGTTCTTTGTACAGTCATCTGTTAAGTTATCTGGTAATTTACCTGAGGTAATTGTTGTTATTCTAGACTCATGTAATTTACATAAGTTATTTCTTCTTTCCTTTGTTTAGACCACACACACATATAATCAAGTACCTAAGTTACCATCCATTCAATGTAACCAGTCAACTTGATGGACTTAAAGTCATTTAAATGGATTTCCTGTCTCCGTGTCCTTACCGACACACCATGGCGATGACCAATTATACCTAAGAACCGGTCCACCTTCATTACAGCACACCTGAACCCAGCAGTAGGGGTTGGATGCAGGTTTTGTGGAGAAGAAAATTTAGAACATTTGTTTTTAAAATGTAAAAGACTGGAAGGTCTTTCTCAAGTTCTTGGCAGAGATTTCTCAGAGGAAGTTTTTATAGGGGGTGTGAAATATAATTTTTCAAAAAGAAGGAATGTGTCTGTTAAATTATTTAACAGGAACTGTGAAATTGGCAATATGGAAAACCAGGAAAAATCAAGGATTGCAGCTTAATAGTATTAATGTTGAAGTGATGTTTATGAAATTAGTGGCTGGTATACTAAAAATAGAATTTGCATACTAGTCTTGTAAATAATGAGAAGGAATAATAATGGAATTTTAATGTTTTTTTTTTATATATAGGCTACAAATAATGTTAATTGTTGAATATTAAGCTTTTTAAATAAAGTTTTGTAAATCTCTCTCTCTCTCGCTCGCTCTCCCGTCTAAAGCTGTACGTTAACCGATCAGGCACTCTCTCTCTCCTCTGGTGCGCAATCTAAACTAGAGCGTGCTTTGTAAGCATAGTAACCTAACCATAGTAAATTTGATCTGCTTGAACATTTTAATCGTCTTTAATACATTATTCCGAAGGATAGATTAAAATACCCGGTAATTAAAAAAATATAAAAAATAAAATGTAATAATAATGATCAATATTTTTATTTTATTTTTTAGATCCGGGGCTGACGCCCCGAATGCCCATGTCATACACCTTTCCTCCACACGCGCCTGCTGGAAACTAATGCAAACTCCCACTGCAGGTACAATAATAGCCTACTTTTATCAGCTTGACGTTGAACTAATGCTCTGTGCTTGTGCATGATAATGTTACAGTAAACTGCATTTAGTCTAGCCGGCATACGATGTTGTTGCATAAGCCATTTTTCTAACTATTCGTGTATCTTTCACAATCAGCAATGTCAACATAGGTGAATGTAGCCTATATATGGTTAGTGAACTAAACTGAACAGTTTCAGTGTATCAGTAAGATCGTAGGAAGTGACATTACTGTACTAAACGTGTCTGGAAATGTGTATTATAAACAATATGATAGTAGTGGATTGTCATGTTTCATGTAGTTGCTATTTCACTAGAGTTTACTAATATGTCGTAGCCTACTAATATGTTGCCGATGTTGATCTGCGTTTGCGTCCGGAGTTAATCAGATTCACGTTTTGCCTGACGAGCTTCAGCAGATAAAACTTTTTTGTTTATTATATGTGGAGTTTGTGTTGGAGTCTGTGTTGTGCTGGAGGCAGGACGTTCTGGGGAGTTATCAGACTCCGTGTCGTCAGCTGAAGTGCCATTGGTCGCATGTTGAAATCAACGGGGTTATTGTGTCCATTTCTTTTACTGTCTATGGGTCGCATAGACTGTATGATAGAGAGGCTCGGGAGTGCACATGCACGTCACTGATGGATTTCGCAGGGAATCCGACCCGGAGACCTCACATATAAATATGAATATTGACCATCAGAGGTAATAGCAAAACCCGAAAAGTGGATCATTGCAATGTGTGATTACAACCCCTTCAAACACAGGAAATAAAAAAAGGATTCATTTTATTAAAAAAGTTACATTTAGAACCTTTAAAACAAACAAAATGGTAAACGTTAGACAAACTGCTAATTGCTATTAGATTGCGGAGCCCTAGCTGTTCCTCAAACGTGCCTGAATTCCCTACGTTTACCCTTTCTGTTCTTAGAGCCTACCTTGTTTCACAAGTTTGTTAAAAGCCACACTGTTGCTAAAATCCTCCCTTCACTTGAATTGTTTTCTGCCCTAGATATGCACTTGTGTCACTGCTATAATCACACTTCCAGCTTCTGTGACTGACAGAGAATTAAAATTCTTATATGTGATATGTCTTTGGTCCCAATTGAGGATTGGAATTGTTACACTGAGACTCTGGTTTTGCATCCTCAGGCTGAGATGCTGAGAAAACGGATGACAGACTAAACAGCCACTTTCTTGCTTCAATGGCTCCGTCACACACGTGATCGGCACTGATGTACAACCACCCGCAGGGTGAATGACAGAAGGTGTGATCCCGCACCACACATGGGGTGAGTCACTCTGTCGAGAGGCTGAGAATTACACATATGTCGGCTTTGTTTTCATGCATTTGGTTCTTAGATTTACTTTTTGATAAGCATGTTGGCCAAAATTGGAAACTGTTTATGCTACATTTATTTGTCTGTTTGCTAGAAATTGTTCTCATATACTTAATCATAGTCACCAGGTACAGCTAATCCCCTTCAGCATGGGAATGAAGTGGGCAGGTGGCAGTAACATAGACATGCATAAATGCCATCACATCTTTCTCTGTTATACAGCAATCTGACCTTTCCTGTCTAAAGTCATTTTTGCAGAAAGACAGAAAGCCTGAGGTTTACTACATTTTATATATAATATATATATACACTACCGGTCAAAAGTTTAGGGTCGGTACGGTTTTTATGTTTTAAAAGAAGTCTCTTCTGCTCACCAAGGCTGCAATTTTTTGATAAAAAATACACAAAAAACACAGTAATATTGTGAAATATTATGACAATTTAAAATGACTATTTTTATGTTAATATATATTAAAATGTAATTTATTCCTCTGAAAAAAAGCTGAATTTTCAGCATCATTACTCCAGTCTTCAGTGTCACATGATCCTTCACAAATCACTCTAATATGATGATTTTATGCTCCAAAAACATGTATGATTATTATCCATGTTGAAAACAGTTTTTTACATTTTTATTTCAGGATTCTTTGATGAATAGAAAGTTCAAAGAACAGCATTTATTTAATTAGAATATTTTCTAACATTATAAATGTCTTTACTGTAACTTTTGATCAATGTAACTCATCCTTGATGAATAGAAGTATTGATTTCTTATTTATTTCTTTGTTCTGAGAAAGGCTTCTGTCGTCTGAGGTTGCATTGCTGCTTTTGGCCGACAGTCTGAGGCGTTAATTAACAGAGGATTTTTGCATTATTAATAGTGAACAGTCAGTGAAATGACTTTCATTTTCCTTGTGTGCGATGTTACTACAGGGAAGTTTGTTATTACAGAGATCACTAGACAATAATTCATCTGATCGCAAACTGCTCTGATATATGTGTGCTGAGATATTTCCAGTTCCTGCACATTCATATTCACACTAGCCCCTTGTTTACAAAAAAACATCTTGTAAAAAGAGTCACAATTTATAGTTGCTCTGAAAAATAAATGACATGTTGAGGTGACGCGAGCATCACTATCATGGATTATTGCAGCCCTATATTTAATTACAAGTTGCCCAAGGCATCTGAAAAGTTCAGCCAAGGATATTATTATGAACATCACTTGAAAGGAAGTCACAGACTGACAGAACACATACACACTCTATGACAATTAAACCGTGGTCGGCTTTTAAATCCAATTAGGTATTGATGCCCTTGTTTGCTTTTCCCTTAAAGTATTGTTCATTAAGATATTTGCAGCTTAATGAAAACAAATGAAAACAACTATGGTTTGACCCTCAGTTTGGGAAAAAAATGTGGAAACGGGAACAGTAATACACACCCATGGAAGCCCAGCAGACAAGTGCATCACTGTGAATACACATTTAAAATAAGCAGCAGTCAGAACTGTTTATACGTCAAAAATATAACCAGAACATTTAGACGTGCAAAGTTATATTTAATCTGTCAAGTCATGCCATGATGAGCTAAAAAATGCTTGGCATCCATGTAGGAAGATATGTGGAACATTTCGATTCTCTCTTATTCCTATTTCTGCATTTGGCATTTGTAATTTTCATTATTCAGATTTTTTGCTAAGAATTGTGGCTATTTTTTCCGCCATTATTCACATACCTCAATGATAAACTCGCATACAGTAGGTGTGTTTTCTTTTAAAAGTAGGGTAGGCAATTTTTCATAAACACTTGTTATTCTGCAACTCTTAACATCCTGATAGCTATATATCGATTTTATAACTTGTACTGTACATATCATCTGTGGAAGTCTCAGGACCAAAACATGTTTGTCCAATCATTGCATTTGGTCCAATGTCCTACCTGTCTGTCAACATATGTATTACCCTACCTCCGCACACCTGCTCTCGCAGACATCACATGTCATCAGCACGGTCTGTAAGGCTATGCAGAGTTGTAGACAGTCACCGAGCGCCAAAAAAAAAGTGCCATTAACAGTTCCTCCTGAACCAAAACAATGAGCTTATGCTGTGTTCACGCCACTTCATGACCGCAATTACGATATGGTAACACGTGACGTTCATGTCCTTAAATACTTTATACTTTATTAATGTCGCACATGTATAGTAACGAAGTAGAACTACTTAAGTACTGTACTTAAGTACAAAAATGCTGTATCTGTACTCTACTAGAGTATTGTTTTTTTCTCATACTTCTACTTTTACTTCAGTAGATATTTTCGATCAATTTAATACTTTTACTTCAATATTTTTTTAATGTTCTGCTAGTTACTCGTTACAATTATAAAAAAATTACGAATCATTTGTTGCAAGTTGGCTTTCATGCTGCCTAAACCACATGCCAGTTTTATAGGGTAATGGTATTGATTGACACACACATTGACAACTAATGCAAGGGTTGTCCTGTAATGACATTTTTTTTGCAGCCGCCAAAGCAAATTTGTATCCCGCCAAAGCGCCTTATTTGATTGCTAGTTCAAACTTTTGACTGCTTTCTTTAATAATTTCATGACACAATACTTTTACTTTTAGTACTTACTTAAGTATTGATTTTTTAAATAAACTACTTGCAATACTTAAGTACAAAAAATGTTGAATACTTTAGTACTTCTACTTAAGTGTGGTGCTTAAAGAGCACTTCAACTTTTACTCAAGTCACTTTTTTGATAGAGCACTTGTACTTTTACTCAAGTCCGGGTTTCTAGTACTTTATACATCTCTGCGCACAACTTTGTCAACATAAACTCTTAAGCACCCTAAAAATGGTTGGTCACCTTGGTCAGAGTTGAATAGATGTGACTAAAGTGTTTACATCCATTAAAGAAAATAAAGTGTGTTTACATGCCTGTTTATTGCAATTCAAGCCTGCATATGCCACATATTTTATCATGTTGTTTACCATCATGATAATGAGCTTAAAGGTACTCTATGGAGTTTTTAGCGGCCTCTAGCGGTGATGTTTCAGAATGCAACAAGAGCGCTCGTGCCCATGTGCGTGCTAGATATCAAGAGCGAGCATTCGCTACCAGCCACACAGAGACTTTCAACACAACGGCGAACTAATCACACAACATGCTGGAAACTAATGTAAACTCCCACTGCAGGTACAATAATAGCCTACTTTTATCAGCTTGACGTTGAACTAATGCTCTGTGCTTGTCCATGATAATGTTACAGTAAACTGCATTTAGTCTAGCCGGCATACGATGTTGTAGCATAAGCCATTTCTCTAACTATTTGTGTATCTTTCACAATCAGCAATGTCAACATAGGTGAATGTAGCCTATATATGGTTAGTGAACTAAACTGAACAGTTTCAGTGTATCAGTAAGATCGTAGGAAGTGACATTACTGTACTAAACGTGTCTGGAAATGTGTATAAACAATATGATAGTAGTGGATGAGTGACGTTAGTCAGTAACTAGATCTAGTAAATAAAATAAGTTACATCCTAAAGCACTGACTTTTTGTTATCCTGGAACATTCTTTTGTATTCATGTCATGTTTCATGTAGTTTACCTTGCTATTTCACTAGAGTTTACTAATATGTTGTAGTCTACTAATATGTTGCCGATGTTGATCCGCGTTTGCGTCCGGAGTCGATCCGATTCACGTTTTGCCTGACGAGCTTCAGCAGATAAAATTTTTTTTCATTATATTTTTGTGGAGTTTGTGTCGGAGTCTGTGTTGTGCTGGAGGCAGGACGTTTTGGGGAGTTATCAGACTCCGTGTCGTCAGCTGAAGTGCCGCTGGTCGCATGTTGAAATCAACGGGGTTATTGTGTCCATTTCTTTTACTGTCTATGGGTCGCATAGACTGTAATAAGGATAGAGAGGCTCGGGAGCGCGCATGCACGTCACATCCGATGGATTTTAAAGGGAATCTGACCCGGAGACCTCACATATAAATATGAATATTGGCCTTCAGAGGTAATAGCAAAACCCGAAAAGTGGATCATTGCAATGTGTGATTACAACCCCTTCAAACACAGGCAATAAAAAAGGATTCATTTTATAAAAAAAGTTACATAGAGAACCTTTAATTACATTAATTTGATTTAAAGGGGTACTCCACTTTTTTTGGAAAAAGGCTCATTTTACAACTTGTCGTTGTCGAATCAATTCAGCCGATTTTCTTATATTTAGAAGAATGTCAGCAACCAGACAGTTTCTGGTCTCATTGACTTCCATGGTGGGAAAAAATATACAATGGAAGTCAATGAGACCAGAAACTGTCTGGTGACTGATATTCTTCTTAATATCAGAAAATCGGCTGAATTGATTCGAAAACGGTAAAACTCAACTGTTTAACTCTGGGGAGTTGTAAAATGAGCCTATTTCCCAAAAAAGTGGAGTACCCCTTTTAGTATTGTGTTTATATGATGTAAAGTTTAATCACAATATTGCCAATTTACTACTACTGCTGTTCTGCTTATATCTTATTATGTTGTTTAATCGCAACTACATAGGTTGTCTCATTAAATTATTTAAGTGTGCTAGTGAGGAACTAGTATTCTGCTGGGAATCAAGACACTTTTATTCTTGATAAATGGAAACTCATATCCACATTGACAACAGTGTAGTCTTCATTAGCAAAGTGTTTAAAGTCGAACTTTTTAAAAAGTACATTTAGTTCATTTTTTATTCTAAAGTGTCCTTTTTTTAAAACTACTTACTTTTAGTGCAAAGTGGTTGAATTTCTTTCAATGCTGCTTAACTGTGCTTCTTGGCCCAGTGCCCTGGTTTAATGCAATGTTCGATCTGGGAGCTTTCCAGAATTCTGGACAGAATGTCCATCGCCCCCCTCTCACTGCTGTCGTAAACTAGCCAATTAATGTAAAAGCTTCAGGGATGTCATCAATAACAGGGCAACATTTTTAACCATGTGGCACAGGGACGGTTTTAGTGTTGAACAAGAGACACAAGGCTTTAAAACAGAATCTCTGAAAGTGATAAAAGTACCTGTCTCTTATGTAAGGCTTTCAGGCATCAGATGGCTGTTTACTACTGCTGTTTTGTGTGGCCTGAGGCGTTGTGTGTATGTGCATGCACATTGTGACTAGTGACCGTTAGAGTCTACGCACTACCAGTTGTATGCAGAATAACAACGCAAAGTGTGCTTGTATATTACGTTGAACTGGAAAAAACTAGAAGTCAGCATTCTGAATGAGGTACGAGAATCTAGTCTCTGTTTTGGCTTAATAAGGCCAAAGAGATAAACCTTGTCCCAAAATGGCACACATGACGCAGGTAGTCCATAATGCCCCTGAGCTACATTAATATGAATTACACATCCTCACAACCCACCGTGCTGTGCAAGTTGCCTTTTTCATTACCTTTGAGAATTTTTCACATTTGTTTATCAGGAGCTGCTTACTAGAGGAGGTTGAATCTATAAATACAACAAGGGAACCATTTGATGGTTTAGAGTAATTTTAGCTGCTGCAGACATTATCTAGTAAACAGTCAGTGATATCAACAGACCTCCCTTTCAGAAAGGTGCTTGTGTGGCATCTGGGTTTGTGATATGAAGACATGTCTCTAATGCCATCTGTGATGTGAGGCGGCAAAAGAGAGATAAGCAAAAATAGCAGACAAGCTTAATGGAAATGGAAATGTTTTCCCATTTATATTTCTTTCATCTTTTAACTCTAATCCTGCCAATAGTTTACTCTGCATGAGCTTTTATTGATCAGGAATAGAGCTCAGATTTAAAACAACAAAAATATTTGGATGTACTTTTTTAAAAAAAGAGAAAAATACATGATGAATAATTTACATTTAGCTGGTGCTTTTTTCCAAAGCGACTTACAATTGCTATATATGTCTGAGGTCACACACCTCTGGAGCAACTAAGGGTTAAGTGTCTTGCTCAGGGACACATTGGTGTCTCACAGTGGATTCGAACCCTGTTCTCTCACACCAAAGTGATGTGTCTTATCCACTGCGCCATCACCACCCCAATTTAAAGGTGGAATACCTAAGATTTTTGCATTAAAATATCCCAAAATCACAAGGCCAGTGTTATATATTTAGTTAAGATGATAACTTACAATATTCCAAATGTTTCAAGCAATGTTTAAATCGCGAGAAAATTGAGATTTTAACCAAGGAAACGGGGCGTGTGAGCAGGGGTGAGCTGGGAGTCGCCAGTCAATTCGCGTCATATCCCAGTACCTCGGTTTCCGCTCGTACTTCGTGTAGTCCTAGACAAATGCGGAAGTTGCAGTTGTGCGTTTGCGTCTATCAAGCAACAAACGTCAGCTTGTTTCACGCATTTGTAATGGAATGGTGCACAATTATTCTTTTCAATTATTCTCGGCATGTGAACTGTTGGCTGTAAAGGGGGTCGCACACCGAACGAGAAGAGCCGCGCCACGTCTAGAACAAAGTCCAGTATCGCACACCGGACGCGCACTTTCTCATCAGTATATGGCCAGCAATATTGTTATGTTTAATGACATGAAAGGAAGATAATGTCTGTTCTATGTTATGATTGTACTGTACAATTAAAAACAATCGTTGCTGAGTCTGCAGTCTGAAAACTTTACCTCAGAGCATCCGTTAACTGAATGAATTGAGAATATCACCTGAAAAATCTAATAACATCAGTAATTGTCATTCAAGCAGCTGATTTCTGTAAATGAATGCAAAACTAAATGCATATTGCAGCATAGGGCAAAGTCAGGATCCATTAGCAACGATTTGACTTCAAATCCTCTCCGCTTCATCCAGTGACTCGTACAGTAACATCTGTGATAACTAATTTACTTTTAAACCTGACTTTTCTTGTGGCTATTTCAGTTTAATGAAAAACAAGCATGTCATTAAACGCAACATTTATAGAAATCGAACTTTACCTCATCCATGACAACTAATTTTCGATTTCCGTCTGACCTGATTTATCCACGGTGGAGTTGAAAACAACAGTTACCATCATTCCGCGTTCCTCCACGTCGTCATCAAGCAAAGCCGTTGTTGTTGTTTTGAATGTAGCGCCCTCTAGTGACATGCAATCTTAGGTATTGCAGCTTTAAAGGAGTAGTTCACTTTAAAAAAAAAACTAATTTACTCACCCCCATGTCATCCAAGATGTCCTTCTTGTCCTATGTCCTATGTCTTTCTTTCTTCAGTCAAAAAAATTAAGGTTTTCTCCATATAATGGACTTTACTGGGAACCAAATGGTTCAAGGTCCAAAAGACGGTTTCAGTGCAAACTGTTCAAAGGGCTTTAAACGATTCCAGACAATGAATAAGGGTCTTATCAAGCGAAACGATCGCTCATTTAAAAAAAAAAGTTTAAGTTTTATAAGCTCAAATGGTTCGAACTCTTCTGTTCAAACTCGTTTATCAAAATGAACAAATCTTTTTTTCGTGTCATTTGGTTCATTTAACGAAATTTAACGAATTGACTCGGAAAAAGGTCGTTCATTTTGATGAACGAATTTAAACAGGAGAGTCACGAACGTGCATCACAGAACAGAGCAAGGCAATCATTTGAGCTTATAAAACTTTGTTGTTGTTGTTGTTTTAAATGAGCGATACGATTTTTTTTCGTTTGATAGGACCCTTATCGTCATTGTCTGGAAATCGTTTAAAGCCCTTTGAACAGGTTGCTTTTTGCACTGAAACTGTCTTTTGGACCTTGAACTGTTTGGTTCCCAGTAAAGTGCATTATATGGAGAAAAATCCTGGAATGTTTTCATCAAAAATCTGATTTTTTTTTTTCAACTGAAGAAAGAAAGACATGGACATCTTAGATGACATGGGGTGAGTAAATTATGAGCAAAAGATTTTTTAAAAGTGAACTACTGCTTTAAATTTACTGTAGCTGTTTCTCATCTGATTACATGCAAGGACAAATAATTTGTTGATTTATCCTCATGTCGGTCACCCGTATGACTTTATTTCTTACGTAAAACTTAAAAGGAAATGTTAGAATCTTTACATTCTTTTCACACAATCAAAATGAATGGTGACCAGGGGCTAAAGGCTCAAAGTCAAAAAGGCTATGTGAAGTGACACATCAGACTGGTGTGCCATAATCATATTTTAGGCTATTTTAATTCATTATTCCCCAATCACTCTCAAATCAATTTTTTTGCAATTCGATTATGTATTTGTAAATTGATTTTTAGTCAGTTGATTTGACAAAACACAGTAACATTTGACATTTTTGACCTTAAACCTATCGCGACATGACTTGAAACATTCTTGAATCTATTTGATGCAATGAAAGATTTAAGGGATATGGCGGTGCTTTCTTGGTCAGTTCAGTTTGATATCACTCCATATATAACATGCTCTGATCCTTTATCGGGTGCAGTCAGCCTGGACAGAAGATACAGATTCACATCTCTCTTCATCTTTTAATCACTTTGACAGCTAACTTCTGACTTGTGAGTGATTGCTCAAGGAACTGTGCTCTTTGAAACATGCAGGTCCTATTTTCCCCCAGCCATTTATACTGTAGCTGTTTGGTCTATGACCCTCCCCCTATTAGCTCGAAGACTTTTGTAGCCTATATGTGATGCTGTCATCTCTCTCTCTTTCCAGCATACAGCATATATACACAAATACATACGACACAGACACACACATACAGAGAGAGAGTCTGCTTCTGCTTTATTATGAATTATTAAACCCAGAAATGTTTACTGGGTTGATGAATGCACTGTCACTCAAGCCATATTTGTGAACTTTTTCGGCATTTTTTGTAAAAACTTCTGTACATAGCAGAGTACATACTTTCACTATATATTTACGCAGATGCTGCGCTTTTGTTTTTGGCTGTATTTTTGGAAATGGTGAAATACAAAGACTTTCAATTGCTTGAGCATTTCATTGGTTTACGTTTTTCACAAAATTTGTTCATATGTTAATTCAAATATCTAAAATACTAAAAATTGTAAGTCTTTTCTTCCTGAAATATTTATGTGCTGTCATTCTCCACTGTTATAATTTGCCTAAGCAGAAGATAAATTGACGTGCGTGTAATGGTCTGTGACACTTAAATATGACATTAGTATTTATTCGTTTTTTACAGCAGATACAATGGAGTCATACATAAGCAAGTGATGGGATTTAAAATGCATTTAAGCACATCATCGCTGCAGGCTCATTGTGTAGCATTTTATTTCTGTTTACACTGTGGTAAATTATCACCTGACATAATTGCTTTTCTTGATTCCCAGACGGAATGTCATTAAGAAGCTGCGCATGTCCCTTAATTTTCCTCTGCTGTAGATAGCAACTAATAGAGTGATGTAAGTTTTTCATTTGTTTTATCATTTATTTGTATTACCATATGTTCATTTCACATGGAATCAATGCCTTGATAGACTGATCAGCACTTAGACACATGCCAATGGTGGAAGAGCACAACAGACATTTCAACCCGGTATCACGACAAGACGTGAAATAATCACGTTGGTCCACTTTGGAAAAACATGCAAGTTTCACATTTGAGGGTATTAATCATGTGAAGTAGTTATTCAGAGTTTTTTTTCCTTCTTTAAATTAAACTTTAGCAAATTACGGTGACGTCACTTGACGTCTTCTATAGGTGGTTTGCAGTCACGGGATTGTGTTGACGCGCGAAGGTCAGATGGAGGGTAAGGAGTGAAGAGCGCAATGGATGAGATGGAGGAAAATCCGTACTGTACTACTTTAGACGCTATTACAGGAGAAATATATAAACCGATAATTGAAACATATGTTGGACGTGATCCTTACGTTATGAAGAGGACCAATTTTCAACTGAATTGAGAGATTTTCCTGCCATCGAGGCTGTAGATATCAGCAACTACCTCGTCTTACAGACATACTTTGACTTTACAAAGTTTGGAAACTGGTCTGTTACACAAACAGCCACATAAGTGTATTTAAACACCTGAATAATGTAATTATAAGCCACATAAATAATGTATATTAACTCACATTTGACTAAGTAATAACTGCACACACGGGCATTTTCCCATTCGGCTCTTCCCGACCGCAGACGTGTCAATTTCTTGTATTTTCCCGCTCATGACCAACAACTTTTGGCACACGATAAAAACTCCTCGTGGTTTGATCGATTTGAGCAACCATAAACAATGTAAAAAAACATAGGCATTTTCAGTTTGTTAGTGCTTCCTAAATATAGAAAATCACTTCCTGCCCTTCATCTGCATTTTGCGCCATGGCAACGCAGTGGCGTGACGTCATATGAAAAAAGCTATTCGCGTATTTTTTTTTTCTGTCGTGTAGTTCTCGCGTTTGGAGAAGGTATGCTCTATTCATGTATTCTACCAAACACCGCAGCATTTTTCTTCTCGGAATTAAAAGTATAACATTACAAATGCAGCGAACACATACTAATGTCTCCTAATCCGTATAAGCACTCATGTTTCTTCAGGAGTTTCTTTCCGTTGCTAAGCAACGGAACTAGGTCGAGTATTTAAAAGGTTATGGTTAACGTGGTTTAACGTCGATGTAATACGTTGTCTTCAGCGTACCTTTTGCTTAAATTTTACTCATCAGGCTACTTTATTAAAAACATGACATTTAGACGTTTTTTTTTCGGCGTGGATCAAGGCAAATGAATCCTTTTCACCTTGAAAATAACAAATTAAAAACATTTTTTTTAAGTTTTGCATTTTAAATAATAGAACATTTCTCAGTGATCGTCAATAAAACAAAATTCCATTTTTTTCGGTTTAATGAAAACCAATAGGTTGTTATGGGAGAGGCGATTGCGTGTAGAATAGGTCAACATCTGGGTCTCTCCACTTGAAGGTGTTAACGCAAACGTGCAAGTTTCACGTTTGAGGGGGTTAAACCGTGACATCTACACATTTTCCAAAGTGGACCAACGTGATTATTTCACGTCTTGTCGTGATACCGGGTTGGACATTTAAGACTCTCTGCCAAGGACCACAATCAAATGGAGGCCAAGGAACGTAGACGGTGCTGTTTAATAAACACAAGTGCTGGATACATGTGACCTTCAAACAGCTGATTCACGTGCACACATTCTCGTGATTTGGCGGAACCGCTTGAGGAGAGCACATAAAGACCACCTCTATTTATGGGGCTTGCACTGTTCCTGCAATAACCCGAGATATACTGCCTTAAATAGTCTGGTGAAACACTGGAAACAGTGTCGAACATACTGAGGATGTCATTTGTCTGTAGATGAATCCATTTGTAAATACTGTAATAAATCAGGTCCCCCAACATGATACACGTAACTGATTTTGAGACCCTATACCCCATTTAAAGATCTATCAACCAGAAATGAATATGCTGTCCCTCATGCACGTCCTGAATGAATTTCTTCTGTGGAATCCAAAGAAGACATGTTGAAAAATATCCACAGAATGACATACAATATTGTTTTAGAACCTATTGATTTTAATTGTAAAGTCTTTAGTAGAGTAATAGTAGAGTGCACTGCAAAACAGAAGCTGTCCCCCTGTACAACAACAACCTTTATTTATAAAGCACTTTTAACACAACAAAATTGATCCAAAGTGCTGTACATAGTGCATAGCAGGACTATACTATCTATCTATCTGTCTGTCCGTCCGTCCGATAACAAGTTTCCAAAAGCTAAAGAATAAAAATGTTTTCAGAGTAGATTTAAAAATGTAAAATGAAGGAGCAGACCCCACATGATAAGGGAGAGCATTCCCGATCACCCTTTAATTTGTAGCGACATCAAGACACATTTTAAAGCAAGTGCTTTGAAGATCTAAGTGCCCTATCAGGACGGTATGGCACAATAAGATCACAAATATACCTTGGTGCTCAGCCAGACAACGCATAAGAATCTTACTCAACACAAGGACATCAACACTAAACTTAATGGGAAGTCATATGAAGGGATGCCAAAACAGGAGAAATATGATCCCTCTATCTACACCCAGTCAACAGTTTTGCAGCTGCATTGTGAACAATTTGCTATCGAGATAATGAAGATTGAGGAAGGCCACAGTTAAGAGAGTTGCAATCGAGATCAATCGAGATTCAGAACTTCTAAATCTTTGCTTGAAAGAAGCTTTTTCAACTTTGCAAGAGATCTTAAAGGGACACTATGCAGTTATTTTAGCTTAATTTAACAGCTTCAGAGTTATTGAAATGTGACTGGTTATATGACTTCTTTCGGGTTGAAAAGGCGGTGTCTTGACCCGACCCCAATCCGCCCGCAGCATTCTTGCCTGGTGTCCCTTTAAATGGAAAAAGCTTCCTCTAATAACAGTACTAATTTGTTGATCAAAAAATAATGAAGAGTCAAAGATCACTCCAAGGTTTTTGATTTGTTTGCGTTACTGTAGTCAATTTTATCCCTTAACTCACCTTCGATCACTAAAATGACACATTTAAACGTTTTTCCTTGGAAAAACAATTCTTCATGCCTTAAAATAGCTTGAATGTAACCCTTTCCTCATTTAGTATACGTGGTTCTATGAATATGCAAATTAGCCCTGTCTCTACTCACTCACACCAGCTCAGAGATCCACTCGTAGATGATCACATGTCGACATGATTGGTTACAAGGTAGTTTGTGACGTCAGAAACACTAGCGATTTCAAAACGCGTCTTTGGTCACTGCAGTTTTAACCCTAAAACCCTATTCTGGACAAATGTGGGCAAAATAGTTTTGATTTATTCTTAAAAAAATACTTCCCTTGATCTGAGCGGCACAAGACTTGGCTACTTTTCCCAAGTTTGCCTCCTGAACACACTTTTTTTTTGACTCAATTCTATAATGTTAAGTGGGTGAAAAAAAACCCTTGATCTTGTATTTGAATACATGGAAATGAATGGGAAAAACTGTAATTTAGAGCATTCTAAAATAAGCCAAAATAAGACACCAGGTGACAGCAAAGTCACTTCATCTTTAGGTTTTAGCTCTAAGAACTTATTGGATTGATATTTTAATGTAGTAATAAAAAATAGTAATTAATTTACATGGAAATAATTTACATAAAATATGGTACTTTTTGAAGTAAATAAATTCAAAAATACACCCAAAATAAAAACAAACACCATAAATGGATAGACAAAACTTTATCGAAGACTGTGATATAACATTTATAATAAATAAAAATTAGGATCACACCTAAGTCATCTGTGCCCACATTTGTCCACAATTACAGGATTAAGGGCTATAGTGAATACGGTTTGAGGGCTACGGACAAAATACTCCTGACTTATGCACATGACTTGTTTAAAAGCATATTATAAACACCACATAGACATATAAACAACATTACAAGTTATTTTCAAGGGGACTTTTAAGTAATTTCAACTTAAATTCCATTACACTGACTTAAAAAAATGGTTGATTCTTGTGTAACGTATAAAAAAGATGAAAAGTGCTTAACTTATTTTGAGTTAAGCAATGTAAAAACATTGTCATTATACAGTGTATGGACTCTGTTTAATATCTGCAAAAACTTTATTTTGATAGTCCTCCAACAGACATTCTTCTGACTATACCTGACTTTGCAAGTACGTCAGATTATTCGGTAACACTTTACAATAAGGTTCGTTAGTTAACATTAGTTAACTACATTAGGTTGTATGAACTAATAATGAATAGCACATATACAGCATTTGTTAATCTTTGTTAATGTTATTTTCAACATTTACTAATACTTGATTAAAATCTTGTTAACATTAGTTAATGCACCGTGAACTAACATGAACAAACAATGAACAGCTTTATTTGTATTAACTAACATTAACAAAGATGAACAAATGCAGTAACAAATGCATTGCTCATGGTTAGTTCATGTTAGTAAATACATTAACTAATGTTAACTAATGAACCTTATTGTAAAGTGTTACCGATTATTCTACTGAACCCGAACCTCTTATTCTACTGACCCTGCCTCTAACAGTCTTCTAATACTTAACTAATTCTTTAATGATAGTTAGCTGGCATGTAAACTGTCGAGTACAATACTATAGTCAACAGAATGTCTAAACTGAACCATCAAAATAAAGTGTAACCTAAACATTCTTCAAAATATCTTATTTTGTTTTCTACAATAATGACTAAACTATCTTGTTTCATACTTAAAGCCAAAGAAAGTGTGCTTTTAGTGCAAGCAATGACTGGCCCTGGCATGACTCATCCTTTATAGGCTTTACAAAAATACTAAGTGACTAGTAAATTTGTGAGGCTGTACTATAATTGACTCTCGTGGTGTCCCTGTGGAGTCAAACAGTGAGAGAACGCAGTGGTGGGTGCAGTGACTCTTTCAAGTTGGCAGTGTAAGAGCTTGGCATAATCTCTGATAATACTGAGCAAAGGCAGACACAAGGACACTTCAATGCTGTTTTATTTATTTCTGAGAGTAAGATTAGAGTGTCCTGGCAAATATCACAAAGCTAATTTGGAATGTCGTGTGCATATTGTGTCAGATTGTATCAATAAATCCAGAGTCTGTTTGACCTAATAAAAGGGTTTAATACAACTGGAGGAACTCCTGACGGCTTGATGGAATTCGCTCTTCTCTAAAAATCTCTAATCTCTTTAAAAGCTTCTCCTGGCCAAAGATAATAGTATTAGTCATATTTAATGTAAATTTTCCAGCAGCATCAAAACTCACGGGGCAAACGGGTCAAACACGAGAGAAAATATTTTTAGGCTTCCAAACTAAAAGGTGACACATGACAGAATCAGGTGCTTATTTCATGCAAATTATAATGCTATAAAGTTGATCCAACAGACGTTTTGGTCTTTCATTTATATGCTGATTTCTGTCCCGATTGAAATTGAAATTGTATTTGAATAACTCTCCAGGTCTGCAGCAAGAGATAAAAAGTGATTGATTGGTCATGAGCAATGACAAATTAAATGCATTTATTTTGTCCATAGTGTAACGTAAATATGGATTATTCTTTTTGAGCTTTTACCATTTTGTCGTATCACCGTTTTTATTTTATTTACATTTTATATGAGTTGTGGAAGTTGCCTGTTTGAATTAATCAATGGTATAATGCCAAATTGTGCTTCTTTTCAAATTTGTCTAAACTTAAGTAAACTGCATTTGATTGCATGAAATGAAAATTAAATTTTTAATATCAGTCCAGGGAACAAATGATGGGATTTTTATTGTCTTCATCTCGATGTAGTCAAACACAGCCTCAAAAGCTTCCAAATAAGACTTAAACCTAGGGATAGTTCACCCAAAAATTGGGTTCAATGTTATTTGTTTACACAATGAGTCAATGTGGTCCAATCAATGGTTTTTTGGATCCCATTGACTTTCACTTTTGTCGTACGAATGACTCAAGGGTGAGTAAATAATGACAGAATTTTCCTTTCTGGGTGAACTACCCATTTAACAACATTTGCTTCACAGTGCAAAAACTGCCTTTCCACTCAGAAATATGCATTTGTTTGGAAGTTAAAAATAATCATCAAAGTCAAAGGTCGAATGATTTTGTTTTCCTTTGAGAATATGCTCATACAGAGTTTACAACGCCAAAGGACTAATGTCAAAAGGCGTGTGAAATCTTTCCTTTTGTCAAGTCTCTTGTACAGCAGTGATTTAATTTTAGTGTAGCAAATGACTGAATAGTGTGCAGGCACAGGCACACTGACTTTAGCCTGGAGGGGCAAACTGTTCATGGTCAGAGCTGGAATGGTATAAAGCCATTGTATGCTTCAATCAAATAGGGCTTTTAGTAGAAATTCATTTTACTGAACAAGCTGAATCCTTTCATTGTTCTTTATCCACTTGTCTTGATCCATTTTCTGAACACTCCTATGTGGAAACATCCTTTTATTGGATGAAATCCAAAAGAAATGACCTATGTTGTTATTATTATTATTTTTTAAGTATATGGATTATGCACCATGCATCTCGCAGAGTGTTAACCCTCTCATTTGTGTCCAAACAAGACTGGTCATATTCACATACTAAGGCACATGCCTTCTAATCAGCACAGAAATAATTATATTTTTGTCATTGGTTTGGTTTTTCCCTTTTATATCTTTACCAAGCTATTGTTGTGTGCTGTGATCACAGAGGAACTGACAAATGTGATGCAGGGAGTTGTTCAATGGGAGGCTCTGACCTCATTCTACATGATTATTCAGATTAATGAACATCCTCTTCAGCATTTCTTGGTATACAATAGTGAAATGTAGACTTTTTCGCACTACACATGGTAAGAGCATTTGCATCTGTTTTGTGTTTGAGTCTGGGTGTTATCATGAACAGGAAAGCATGCATTTATGTTCAACAGCATCTATTAACAATAGCAGAGCTGAGCAGTTCAAAAATGCTTCTCATTGGAATTGTAAATTTTGCTTCAGGCTCATGAAGAAAAGTTTGCTGAAAAATCCAACACAAACACAAAGTATAAAATCTCTGAGTAAAGAAAGAACAATCATTTGTTCCTCTGACAAAACTTGTAGTATTTTTTTTAACAGATTTTTTTAACAGATTTTTAACCGTTTTAACAGATTCGTAGATATATTGGAAAGTAGGAGTTATAAATATATTTGAATACATTTTGGTGTAATATTTTTTCACTTTTTATAAATCTAGAATTGACATAGCAGTGACCATTTAAATTAATTTAAACTATAAATACACACAAACAGTTCTATCATAGAAAAATATTATTTGGTAGACAAACAGTTATTTCAATTAAAAATAAATGTTAAAAGTACTGTAGAAATACTCGAAAAGAAGAAAATACCTCATAAGAGAAGATATTAACATCATACATTTTTTGCACATATCTTCTCACAACATTAAATATTAAATACATTAAATACCGCAAGTGTGTGATCCCCTGCCAGTAAAGCTGTTAAAAGAGCACTGACATTTAGAATTATGAACCCAGCATGTTATCAAAATCAAAATTCCTCAAAAACTACTGCCTGTCATCTTGAAGTAGTCCCTCAGTCGATAGCAGACCTTTCAGGATTAAAGCCTTTTAAGATTTATTGGTTCTTTGTAAATCTTAAGTCTTGCTGCCATTTTTGAAGCATTACACTGTCACTTTGTCCTTTCTCAGAGTCATGATGCGACTCCATGGGCACTGGCTTTCTAGTCAGCAAGACAGTATAGTCTTTATTATTATTCTAATTAAAGTGGCGTAGATTTACAACACCGTGTGCTACTCTTAGCTTTACTAGTTATATTCAATGGATTTCTTAAGTCAATAGTTAGGTTATGGAAGTACTGAAATATTGAGTCAACAAGTAACCCACTGCTGTCGAGTTTCATTTTGGCAAACAATTTTCCTGCATCCTGTCAAGTTTACACTTTAGGAATAGAAAGAATGTTCTCTTTCATAGGTTCACTCAACTTAAGCTACAGTTCATTTTTCAGTGATCAGCATCACGATATCTTCCAGGGTGCGATCCTGGAAGCAGCCTTTTTCCACGCGTCTAACTAATGCGGCAGCCGCTGACTTCACCAACCTCGTTGGTTCTATGGAGCAGGGCTATACCGCCATTCCAGCGGTTGAGGACACATTGGCTAATCATCTTTCTCTGTCTTCTGCGCCGTTGTGGAAATCTCGCCCCCTCCTTCCCTTCTTCCACCCTGATCAGTACGGTTCTACATACAATAGCCATCCTCCAAGCCTACCAGGTGGGTGTCTTGAAGGAGATGGACGATTTAACAGGAATTACACCAAAAGCTTCGTAAGGCCACGGATCTGGCCTTTAGAGCCACCAAGAACACTGCACGCGCTAAAGGTTGTTACATGGCGGGGGCGATTACTGCAGAGCAGCTATGGCTCAATCTCACAGAGATCCTTAACAAAGAGAAGGTTTTCCTCTTGGATGCCCCAGTTTCTCTACTCTAGACTGTTTGGGGAAGCTGTCAACACTGTGGACAAGTTTCACAACATATCATGACTTTTGCGTAAACATGCACGCCACTTTTAAGTCAAGTGGCGTGTTCTCTTTACGCATTTTGAGCTATCCGCATGTATCTGCGTGTATCAACTGTTAAATGTCCGAGTGATTCCGCGTGTATGTACACGCCGTTAAATGTCCAAGCGAAACAAAGCAAAATGTAGATCTACATCTGGGGAGCGATATTTTTTTCCTAGGATGGTTGGGGAAGACTCATAAATGGTATTAACTAGAGGTCTTCACAGTGCACCCGAGACCCGGGACCCGAGCTGGGACCCGTATGGGTTCGGGTCTCATATTTTATGCCGGGTCCGAATCTTTTACTTCGGGTCCGGGTCTGTTTAACATTGTGTGTAATACCCGTGTGATCGGAGTGCAAAGTGCAATCTCAAGCGCGTGTCATGTTTCTATGGCAACCAGAGCAGAGCTTCCGCCAGACCGCGCTTTACATTTTCTCCTATTTTTATAATAGTATAAATGAGCCGTCTTGTTTAATCTTAAAGTTTTGGTGGTCAGATTTAGACTCAATGAACAGCAGAGAGCACAGATATGATCAAGCTGAACAAGCAACAAGCATTCGTTATTATAGTTCAAAAGGGCAAACAGTTAAAGTAATTATGCGAGTTAACTCGTGTCAGAATGTGCATGTGCAAGGTTGCATTTGTCATCCATCACCGTGACATCAAGTGGACATTTAAAGCTAAAATAAAGAGTGGATTAAGCTTGGAATAACGAGAGAAATAACATGGATAGAACTTTCTTGTCGGTGGATTGTAATGCATCACAGTCAGTCAGTAACGTTACAAGGACGTGAGATGACTGCTACTAAAATTAGGTAAGACAAAAAGTTTTATTTTTCGCAACTCGTGTGAAATAATATGTGACGACAATCGGGTCCAGTCGGGTTTGTGTCTTCCCGCCAGGTTCGGGTCCAGTTTTCAAATAATAGACGGGTCCAGGTCGGGTCGGGCAGTACATTTCTCGGGTCTGCACGGGTCCGGGAACCCGGGTCCAACTTTTTAAATGAACAACGGGTCCGGGTCGGTTCGGTGTAGCACATTACGGGTCTCTTTCGGTTCGGCCATGAATTTTTGGACCCGTTAAGGCCTCTAGTATTAACCCCAGTGATGGGTAGGTTTAGGGACGGGGTTGGGGTAGGTCATAGATTTATATATACAGTAATGTAACGGCAAGTCAGCGGCGTTCATAAACATGCTGAAAAGTGATTATGCGTGTTGATAGCACACCAAAAATGGAAATACGAATCGGTGTGTCATACACACGCCATTTCATGAGATCAGTCTGTGTTTCAGGCAGTCCGGACATGGGTGCAGTTTTCTGTCGCCAACGCTAAGGGCTGTTTCAGACCATCGGCACACCCAGAGTGCGTTCCCACTGCGTCTTAAGCTACACATCGTCTCATTCCCTATTCAAAGAATATAGGTTACATCAGTAACCAGAGATGATTTCAAAACAAGTACATTTGACCAGGAACTAGAGGGAGCCATATCATGTGCTCAGGGATCCCAACACCAGGTGGTAGAACATTAATGTGGGTTAGTCCTGACACAGATGCTCTAACCCTTAACATGGTTGCGCACAGGGAAGAGAAAAAGATTCTGTCTGCTTCGGGGCGTTGTAGTTTAATTAGTCTCATATAAATAGACTGTTTAGGAGTGTGGTCTGTGACCATGCTGTCCCTGTACCCTTGAAAAACTCAATATGCTGCAGTAAACCAGCTGTATGGGGTCCTGCTCTCATGCAGGCAGGATAATGACCTCTGGGAGGATCCGTCGCTTTTTTTGAAAGTCAAAAGCAGATGTCACATTTGTTCCGAAGTGAAGCTGGGAAACGAATAGATGGATGGTAAATGACTGCAATCCACAATGCATGATTTAACAGCAACTTCAAAGACATGTTGCCAAATAATAGTCTGGAAATCTTTTATGATTTTTTTTCTGTGTGTATAGAAATAAAATAGATGCACCCATGGCACCTGATCATGGAATAAAATCATTCTGACTTCTGACCGCATCTGTCACTTCAAAAAAAGGACTGATGTGTTACCAGATGACCTCAAACCATGAGATTCTGAATCACAATCCTTGCATGAGATTTAACCAATACATCTGCTTTGGATTGATATCAAATAACATGATTCACAGGTGTGTTGGCACACCTGGTTAATATTCATGTTTATCATATCAACAAACGAAAGGTTTCATGCAGGGTAAGAATAACCAAAACCATTTTCCCACACACTATTCCCACAACACATTGCCATTTGCAAGAAATTTATGCAAAAATAACAAGAATATTGCTTATCTGACTCTGAAACAACTGACTACACCTTTTTGTCTGTGGGAAAAATCCAGTACATATTTATCACATTGAAAATATTGTTTCATGTGGAAATCTAGATTACAGAAGTAAACTGGAAATTGCCATTTCATGTTAAATTTAAAGTGTAAAATATTTGGAATGCTATTGGAATATTGCAGTATTTATTATACACTATTTATAATACATTTATTATACACTATTTATAATACTGACAACTTGTCACTCACATGAGATCATAGCAATAGCAAACCGAAGCCTTTTCACTCGGCTATACATCGCATAGGGAAGAACAGGCTATTGCAACTTCTGTTTCGTGCCGAACTTGTATAATGTGTTGCTTATTTAAAATTAGAGACAGGGTTTAAGAGAAACAAATGAGTGTAGCTTTAGTAGAATAAAGTGCACATTTTTCCAAAAGTAGACATAATATATTACGAAATGTCTCAAACATTCACAGTCTTAATATTCCAGCTATGCCACACTTTCTTCTAAAGACAAACTATGCTGAGTAATGTTAGTGCTCTCTTGAGTTCTAAAAATATATATTCACCCCTTAATGTCCATTATGCCGTCGAGGCTATTAAGTACCATGCTGTAAAGTGTGATGTTGTCATGTTTTTCAAAGCACGCAGTTTCGGATGGTTTAAAGTGTCTCCTGTGGCTTCTCATTCCTCAACCCCATTATGTAAACAAACACATATTATTATGGTTACTTGATTGCCCATTAAACTCTAATTGTGTGCTTACTACCAATAAAATCACTTCTATAAATAGACGGGCTGAAAGATCTGCTATAGTGCCAGTTCTGTGGTATTTTGGGGCCTTTGCGTTTGTTTATCTGTAACCAGTCTAATTTTGTTTAAAGGTGTCAGTTGTGTGCCATTGTTCGCTTTATGTGCCAAACTTTATGGCCATTGTTTAATGTCATTGCTTGCAACTTCTCTCACATCCCTGTGACAGAAGAGAGGAATGAAAGTAAACAGAAAAAAAAAATACACAGATACATTTGATGGTGCTAAAGTTTAAAACAACAATACTAAAAAAAGAATCAGATGTGTTATTGCATGCATGCAATATTGTTCCACATCAATGTGTTCTCGTTACATACAGGGTTAATTATGACATTTGAAAAGACCAACAGCACAATGATATTGCTTTCATGCTTTTTATGCAAACTGTAATTAATATTCAGTAACTTAAATTTTAGACACAGTATTGTCAGTTGCTTTGTCTATTTTTGCTCCATCAATGAAAATAGTTCCAGACAAAGCCCCTGCAGAATGAAAAACATTAACACACAGTAGTGGAGTTCCTGAATCAATCAATGTTTTCTGACGAATCAGATCATTCAATGACACTCATAAACCTAAAAGAAATTGACTTGTTTTTTTTTTAACAAATCACATACACTGTAAAAATGAATGTTTTATCTAATAAAAAAAACAAATTATTAATTTTTAATAATTTTAATTCAATTATTAATTGAATTAAATATGAATTCAATTTAACAATTCTTAATTCTTAAATTGTTATTAATTAAATTTAACAAATTAGAATTTAGTAATAATTATTCAAAATTAATTCCTTAAAAGTAAACCATATAAAATGAGTATAACTTACAAAAGAAACTTAAATTTCACAAGATTTAAGTCGCCATTATGTGATCTGTGTGTGATCTGATGTGATCACATATGTGATATGTGATTTACGTCGCCATTATGTAAATTTAAGTCACCATTATGGTGATCGGTGTTTAAGTTTCTCCTTCAGTGATTCTGCTTGTTAACATCAGGTGTCTTCAAGGTTGGCAATATAAAATAAAGAGTTCTTAATCTCTTTGACGTCTGCCTGTTATTCAGATATTTTTGTTTAATTTTTTTGGTGTAAACTTTACTAATTTTTAATGGTTAACTTTTAAGGAATAATTTCATTAATTATTACTCAATTCTAATTTGTTCAATTTAATTAATAATATTGCTTGTAATCTGTTGCCACAATTTTATTGATTAGATAAAGCGTATTCATTTTTTACAGTGTAAGGCATGGCGCACAAATGGGGGCAAATGCATTTGCTATTTAAACAATGTGGCGCAAGCATGAAAATGATAACTGCGTCGGGCTGAAACTCAGCAAAAAAACCTTGCTTTGCACCTAGCGCTGCATTCCACCGGGTATATGATGGGGCCCATAAAGTCAGTTGCTTGTTGCTACCTACTGGCTTAATGATGTAACCTGCAAAAACATTAGAAACTGTTTATCATACAGACATATTTACAATAAAATACAGATTTACTGTATATCCTTCTGAATATGTAGAACTGATTTGTACCATACAAATCCATATAAATTTGATTTGCACCAAAAGTCCCCATGTGGTGAAAATCAAGTTTTAAAGTTGTTTATACAGTACATATGTCTATGTAATGTTTTAAAATATATCTATGTAATGTTTTAAATGCTTTAATACAAACCATGTGCAAATGCACATGTAAGTCAACACCATTGCTGAGACAGTCTCAAAAACGCGGTTTGAATTCGCTGGTGTTTCTGAAGTCACACACTACCTTGTAACCAATCACGTTAACGTGTGATCATCAACAAGTGGATCTCTGAGCTGGTGCGAATTCAGTGGAGGAGGGGTTATTTTACATATTCAAAGAAACGCGTATACCAAAGGAGGCAAGGCTTTTACATTCAAGCTATTTTACGGAAATTTATTTTCAAGGAAAAAAACGTTCATTTTGGCTAAATACACAGGGGTACTGTAATATTTTTTAACAATTACCATTTAGTTTTTTTTTCTCTTCAGTATTTGTAGCTTATGAGCATATACTTATTAACATGTCCAGTGTTTGTCAGCTAATAAGTGAGGGAGCAAGTCTGATATGTTCCTGGTAATAGAAATTGATTTAAGTATGTTGTTTTAATACACTTTGCAATTGATTTTAGGGTTGGAAGAAATACAAATCATTTATTACACGTTCCGCTTAACCCCGTCAATGACTCTTCATCATTTGCACACCTCACTCTCTAAACAATTTCTCATCTGTTTTTATGCATAATTTATTTGAACCAATTTTACATTTTAATTTGGTGCATTATAATGTACTGTGAAATTAGAAATATTACAGTTCTTACACAAAATGCAATCCACCATGCTTTTGTCTAAAGAAATACATGACTAGACTATAAAAGCAGAGAAAAATATTTCTCTGCTTTCTATCAGATAGCTTACACCACTCCATGGTGAAAGATTTTTGTTCATTTTTACTCATTACAGAACCCAGGATGGTAGAGTTGACGCCTGATAATCTTTAACAATTAAGTGATTGTTAAAACCAAGCAGCATGTTGGAGCCTACTGCGAAATTACAAGCCATTGACAAGTCTCAGTGAGTGATTTTACACAGGAATGAGTAATGATGTTCCACCAGCACTCAACAAACTTTGTTAATTACGGAATGGCATATTTTCTTTCTCACATACGCCCAAAAGAAACATGTGAAAGCTTGTTTAACAAGCCTGCTACATTTAACTAAAACCTTTAAATATTCTCACTTATGACGTATTCATGAGGATATAAACAGATCTTTTATGGAGTAGGTTTTGTGTAATTTTGACTCACTCTCCTATGAAACAGACGTTTCAGTGAATAACAGAGATGCAGAAAAAAATGTCTTGCACCTCAAAATCCCCACACTTTCCTCAGCCCCAAAGGAACTTTATCCAAACAGGTTTTATTGATTGAATGTGAAATGTGACAAACAGGAAATTTGGCAGAAAGTAATCTTGTTCCCACATTTGCTCATAATCGTGAAAGTGCATGCCAAGTAAAATGTGAAGTCTTCCCTTCTCATAATTTAACTTCCAAGACCCTATATATACTGAGTGACATATGCAAGGGAATAGAAGCCAGATTCATCTATCTTTAGCATTAGTAATTCATAGATATAGAAATTTGACTGATTGCTTTTGACATACATCACCTGAACGAGAGGAACAGATGAAATTACCATGACGATTTTACCATGAACATATGAACAGTGGTGCAGTTCTAATGATCTGTGACGAACCACCGAAGTTTGAAACTTAAATCATGTGACTTGACAAGTTTGATACAAGCTCTGAGTCACTTATTCGAAACAGAAGATTTGTAAAGGTTTCAATGCCACAATGTGGTGCTTTGTAAGATGGGGCTTAATTTTAATAATCCACCATCACACAATACCCTTCAGCTATAGAAATAGCTATGCTAGTGTGCTGTTCTGAATTCAGCCTGTGACACATCAGTTGTATTAAGCCGTCTATTTGTTACTATGGTTGTGTTGTTAGAGGAAAAATCACACATTTGTTACTTTGTCCATTAGCAAAATTTGAAGTTCTAATCTAAAACGGTTCTTTCCAGACAGGAACATAGTGTCGGCCCAGGTCTGGGCCACATCTGGTAGATGTGAATTTACATACTTACCAGATGTACGCAACACGACACTGCACTGTAAAAAATAAACCGTGAATTTTGTGGTAAAAAACCGGCAGCTGTGGTTGCCAGAACTTTACCGTTAAAAATACGATAGGAACGTTAATGGTTTTACAGACTTAACTTAAAAATTACAGTAATAAACCATATTTTATTTTCTGATTTACCACCTTATTGACGTATTGATATCTGTTTTAGACCATTGTAATGCACCGACAACCAACAATCATCACAGCAGTAATGAGAGAACATTAAGCACCATCATGGTAACACACATAAAATTAAAAAAATGCAATACACATTACTTTAACAACATTAAATGTAAAATAAAACCCTAATGTACATAACTGATTAGGAAAAAAAAAACAATAAAACTATGAGGAACCATAGTTATTTCAACAAAAATACATAAAATGTGAAGTCACACAGGGAATTGTGGAATGTCAATTTACGTTTTTTCACTGTAAATCATACAACAATTTGTTCTTTTTCACTTTCAAAAACTGTAAATTTAATGGTATTTTACTGTAAATAAATAAATTATATCACAGTTATTTACCGTGTATAGTACAGAAACTTTCTGTTTACCAATTAACAGTTTTGCACTGTAGCATTTTTACAGTTTTTTTACTGTTAAAATCGCGGATATTTTTTACAGTGTGCTGTTGTCTTGATTTAGGTGTGCCACCCGGAAAATCCACCGTCACACAATACAGTGCTGTCGTCAAGTTGGTTTGTAAATAGCTATTAATTCTTAACAACAAGAAAAATGAACAGCCATGACGGCAGTACAGGACCAATATGTGCATTTACTGAAATAGCAAACGTCAAGGGTTTTCAATAGAAAGGGAAGATCATGGCCTAAGAAATAATTTTCTATTTGAAGTCAGATCTGAATAAGTACAATGTAATCCAAAGGTAAAAATCTGCATAAGAATACACCTGTCCTCACTGCCCCAACCCTTGAATGGTTATATAATTAAAATTCTCATTTGCTTCTCCGTTTCAAGTGACCTTAACATCTTAAAACCCTGGAGTGAGTATGTATCTTGCATTTAAACTTTGGTCAGGCCTGTAACGAATTAGATCTATGAATTATTATTAAACAAACTTGTTGAAGGTGGTGAATGACATCATTGAGGCACTGGACAGCAAAAAGATGAGTGCAGCTCTTTTTATCGATCTTTCTAAAGCTTTTGATACAGTGAGCCATTGTATTTTAAAACGGAGACTGCTCAGCATTGGTCTTTCTGAGAAGGCTGTTGGTTGGTTTGAATATTATCTCTCAGATAGGACTCAGTGTGTCACTTTTGGTAGTTTTTCAGGTTTCTTACAAGTTGTATCAGGGGTTCCTCAAGGGTCGGTGCTGGGTCCACTTTTATTTACCATTTATGTGAATGATCTTGGCTCAAATGTCCATAATGCTCGGTTTCATTTTTATGCTGATGACACAATTGTGGAGAAACCCTTCACAAGACTTTTCAGTACCTCCAGGATGCTTTTGACATTGTACAATCTAGGCTTTTTCACTTGAAGCTTGCGCTGAATGCAAATAAAACAAAGGCGGTCCTGTCTCAAATAAAAGGAGTTCCCACAGCTATTTCTCCAAATATTGTAACCCTGGAGGGAAATGTAATAGAACGTGTGGCTGGGTATAAGTACTTGGGGCTTTTACTTGATGAACATTTGACTTTTAAGGCTCATATCCAAAATTTAGCCCGGAAACAGGTTAAAGCTTGGATTCTATTTCAGGAACCGGGTCTGCTTTTCCCTTGTAACAAGGAAAAGATTGGTCGAGGTTACCTTTTTTTCTCTTTTGGATTATGGCGATTTCTTATATATGCACGCCCCAAATAAATATTTGCACCAACTGGATTCAGTTTATCATGGTGCACTTAGATTCATTACAGGGTGCAAACCCTTCACACATTGTTGCACTCTGCATGATCTGGTCCAGTGGCCCTCCCTTGCTCAGCGCAGGCTAACCCGGTGGCGATTGTTCATTTATAAATCCATTATTGGGACATTGCCCCCTATTTATGTAGGCTTATATCCTTCAAGGCCAGCACTCGCTCCCTGCGGTCCAATGATAATCTCCACATGATTGTGCCCAGGGCTCTGTACAGAGTTAGGGAAGCAGACATTTAGAATCTCTGCCCCATCAGCGTGGAATTACAGAATGACTTAAAACTTGATTACTTGGTCTCCTTTGGTCACTTTATGAGGCTAGTAAAGGATCAGGAAACAGCTACAATGGGCAATCTGTCCCTGCTTCCCATATTAGGATAAGTGTATTATATTGTAATTTGTACAATTACAATTACATTGTAATTGTTAATGTGTTATGTCTTGTATGTTTATTGTATTTATTTTTGTTTTGTATTTTATGTGGAACCTTTACTGCGGCCTTCTTGGCCAGGGCTCCTTCGCAAAAGAGACTTGTACTCAAAGGATTTAAGGAAAAAAAAATTGATTATGAATATTTGGATCAGTTAATCGGGTTAACTCGATGTAGCTACATTAACATTACAACCAATTACTCGGTTCATCCCTGAATACTCAATATCGGTTATTCTGACTAAGTACTACTAATAGCAAGTAGCCAAGACCTAACTGATTAGTGACTCCAGATATGAGCTTAAGAACACAGACAACTTTACGTGTGATATGAAAAAGACTTTATTAACTAGACTAAACATTTAAAGGAGTAGTTCACTTTAAAAAAAATAATTTACTCACCTCCATGTCATCCAAGATGTCCATGTCTTCTCTTTCTTAAGTCGAAAAGAAATGAAGGTTTTTGATGAAAACATTCCAGGATTTACTCCATATAATGGACTTCATCGGGAACCAAACGGTTCAAGGTCCAAATGAAGAATTTTAGTGCAGCTTTAAATGACACCAGACGATAAATAAGGGTCTTATCAAGCTAAACGATTGGCCATTTAAAAAATGTTTAAGTTTTATAAGCACAAATGCTCGTCTCTTTGCATTGTAGATTGAAGATTGGATTTCATAGAGACTAAACATGCTACACACATGATTTTTGGTTAACTATAGTATGCAAGCTCAGCCTGGATGCCAGCCCGAACTCCGCCCACAACATTTTTTGGACGGGAAGTTCGTTCTGCACTTGATCCATTGAGGAGTAATTATGATCAGGCAAACAATGTTCACGCCAATCAAATTTCCAGGGCGGGCTTTAAACGATGATGGACAGATTGATCTGCAAGTAATCATCACGTTATCAACGTTCCGCTGTCGCGTCTGTTTTGAAATAAATTGACAGCGCATTAATTTTAATAGACAAACAGAGAACTGCAATCAAGGCATTTGTCGATTCGGAAAATATTTTGCCGTCCTTCCCACATGTTTCGGGAAAAGTGTAACTTATCAAGCTGGCTCCTAATGGTCACTGAAGAAGATGTGTAATGAAAAGCCTGTGGTCGTTGTGGTTTCTGCTTTGGTCGCACTCATTGAGAAGTAAGTAAAAGAAGCAACACTCGTTATTTAACTTCTAAAATAAGTAAGTTCTCTAGTTGAAAACTGCGCTATGCAAAGGAGTTGACTTACTGCGTTGCTCTGATTGGTTGTAGGTCTACCGACTATCCAATTGAGTGCAGAGTTGTTGTTTTTTCCTGGTTCGGTTAAGACACGCCTCATAATCAAAGCTTAATGGAGCGATCTCAGACTCATATCCTCAATAGAATATGAGTATGATGAAGTCAGGCTAATGCAAGTCATGTTTCAGACCAAAATAATTTAGAAGAGAGAATGAAACATAGGCCAAACCGCATAAAAGGAAAATTATGAGATGGAAAATTAGATGCATGTTCAAACATTTAGAATTAGAACATTGGAATGTATAGGATTGAAAGGATTGATTTCTTCTTCACAGCAATTAAGAGAGTGTCACAAGTCTCTGGAAAATTTGTTGGGTTGTAAAGCTTGTTTTTATTGTTAATGTGCCCTGTTAACAGAATGCCTTCATTTGGGGGAGGTTTCAGAGTGTTTTTATAGTGTATTCAGAGTGAGTTTGCTGGATTCTTCATTAAATATAATGATTCATTTATGTGTTTGATTGGTCCAGACGCT